>OZ038387.1:67827680-68132680 GCA_964036045.1 Eutreptiella sp. 'Long Island Sound 2002' | reverse complement strand
GAGAGAGAGGGAGAGAGAGTGTGTGTGTGTGTGTTGAGTGTGTTGAGGGGATGGATACAGTGGACTTGAGATGCTGATTCCCTTTCTGTCAAAATGGGGAATGGTGTAAGAACAGACCAGTGTTGTAACGTGGTTGATGTGTTGAGTGCCCAGATGGGTGGCTTCGCACTTTGTGACTGGCCCCTTTTCGGCAACTGCAGAGATTCATCAGAATTTTCAGAGCCATGGCTCATGAATCTCTCTCAGGCGGCAGGAAGGAAAGTATTTACCATTTTTTGTGTGCTTGGAAACCTCTGAGCATGTTGAGAGTGTGTTGCATGCGATGAGGAGCAAATTTCAAGCTGGAACGGAGCAAAATCAAATCAAGAATACTGATTTTGGGGAAGCGCGATGGCATCAATAAGCCATAGCCAGTCAGGATCGGAGCTTTGCATCCTATTCAGAAGCCATGTTAATATTCCTGCACAAATTTATACTCTCTGCTCCATTTATACCCCTATGTTGGTATGCATTATCGTGTGTATTACTGCAAGTGATCATTGAGGCTACAACCTTACCTTTGGGGGAGGGGTTATCCCCACTCTGGGAGGGTTTTTTATCTGCCATTGCTGCAGCTGGATTTCATCTCATGTCATCGTCACATTGTTTGTGTCCAGTGGTGTTGCCTGTTCATGCATGATTCAGATTCCTGTTCAGGCAAGCAACCTCCTGTTGTGCAGCAGGCGAAGGCAACATTCTAAGCTTGATGACAGGGCAGGTGTGCATACCCATGCTACTACCAATCACTCAACACCTGCATGTGGGAGCACCCAAGGCATATCGCACAGTTAAGGGAAATTGATTGGTCTGTGAAGCACAAGCGACGGCATATTTTTGTTTGATGTTCTGCTGTTGGGCAGCGGGCTCTATACCATCTCTGTTTTTCATACTGCATTTGCAATGGTCGGTTCCCTGGTGCAGAACACGGTGTATCTCTTAAGGGTGGGGTTTAGGCCATTTATCTGCATGGTGATTGCTGTTCACATGCCATGCGTCAGAATTTTGATCAAATTGTGATGCTCAAGTTTCATTTAGTGTGCAATGTTTGTGCCTTCAGGTCCAACCTGCTTTGGGGTGAGGTGGAAAAGATGCGTTTCATCCAGATTGCGAAAAAGGATTGCCTCTGTGACGGGCAACAAATGGGGGTGAAATAGCAGCAGTTTGTGTTTTCGGTTTAAGGGGAACAGATACATGGTAGTCAGCAGTCAACAGGTGGGGCTGGTGGTAGACAGCAGTCGGGAAAAGGCACTCCAATCTTTCAGTGCAAGAGCTGGAGAGGTAGAAGCCCAAGGCCCAGCTTCAGGTGCAGCTCAATGCATCCCCGGCTGGCAGTGCTTTGGAGTACCCGCTGATGCAGAATATGGGAGAGGTGGTAGAGGAGAAAAATTGCCTACAATTACGCCATCTGATACCTTGGAACCCTATGACAACTGCAGTGAAGGCATGTGAACGCGATGAACTTGACGTGTTGCTCACATGAGTTGATCCGTGTCCGGCCCCCCGCAGCACCAAGCTGTACAGGCACATGGAATGGAAGTATTTACAGCACCACCGCAGAATGTAAGGTAAAATGACCGATAGGTAGGCCGAGAATGTGCAATCGCTACTGGCAATTGTGCTTTGATTTTTTAGTATGGGGGTTGGTGGGGGGTCAAAAGTTTGTGCTCAGAAGGGTTCAAGCAGCGGGGAAACCCACATGCTCCAGAACAAACAGTGGTTGAATGGAAAGAAGCCAACTGTAGAATGCAAGTCCACAGTTCGAATCCCTGTTGGCCCGCTGTTGTTTGTGGCGCCGTCGCCATCGCCGGCCGACCGGGATTCGAACCGCCGACCTAAAAGTCCGCCGCCGGCTACATTAGCATTCGACCGCTTTTTGTTCTGGCAGCTATCATCCTCCCCACTGTTTGCAGCCGAGTCTCCCACTGAAAAACAACCCAAACTGTATGCTTCTGTCTTCCTGTCTACTTGCCTGCTTGCCCGAATGATTAGTCTGTCATCCCACAGTTCGAAGGTCTCCTCTTTCTCTGGTAGGGCCTGCCACCAGATCCTGATCTGTAGAGCCCCGTGCGCGCCCAGTGTGCACAGGCGGGCCTTTACATGGCCCTGAAACCAGACCCACTGTTTGGGCTGGTTGGGGCGCTTGAGGCCGAAAACCCTTTGCACTTGGGCCTGACTAATTGGCTAGCTGTCAGCCTCTCTTCGTGGTGCACTGTTGAAGGCAATAGAATTTCTTTTTATTGATCAGTACTAATTTCTATGCGAGTTTTGCGCATTCATTTCTGAGAAATCAGCTGCATATATTCAAGATCAGAAATCAACTCCACAGTGAGTTCAATCCGTTCTACTAGTACAAACATAGGGCAAATTCATATCGCCGGACCTTTGCGCACCAAAAATTGACCAATTTTTTTTGCCGAAGGTACAATTTTGGTTGCTCGGTGAGTTGATTTAGGTCTTAATTGAGGGATTGAGACAATGAAATACAGAAGAAACCCGGTTGTTTAGCTGCAAATTGTCACGCCAAATTTCTGGTGGGAGTTCACGGAAGCTTTTTTCCAAACCTGCGCGCACCGATTCTAAAGGACGTTAAATCGCGAAGAAAAGACTTTTGCACACTCAAACACAATTTAACATTTTGGGTACAAAACAAGTACCATTTGCGAGTCCACTATCTCGGACAATAAAATCTCTACAATAGACCTCTCCTACTTTTCGTTTCACCTAAGCATTATATGGGTATAAGAGTGCGCATGGCAAACATGAACTCACAAATGATGTGTGACAATATTAATTCAAACCACGAGATATCATAATACGGTTCCACCAACTCAACATGGCCCTTTTGTAACCAATTTCCAAGTTTAAGTATGTGGTAATGTTATTGGTCATTGGCATAGTTATCGGTCAATTTACTTTATGCAATGACGACGTGTCTGCGCTATTGTTCCGTGCAATGTGTGGGACATGGTGCAGCACGTAGGTTAGCATCCTCCGAAGGTTAACAGCAATTTCACCACATTGGTTCGCGCGTTTTCACTCCGAAACCGGTCATCAGAGACGGGCTACAATGTGCGCAATGAAGCACTTTGGTTTTGGCTTAGCCCTGTCCTGTTTCCCTATGATATCCAACCTTGCCGCAAACCAAAAGGGGGCGGGGGAAGGGGGGGCATGGTGCTCGCACTTGCACTCGATCTAACAACCATCTGTGAGATTTGTCCAGGAGAACATTACAAAGAATAGGAAAATGTGGCTTTTGGGTTGATTTATTCGCAAACGATGTGTTTTGCGGTTTTCAGGAATCGCAATTTTTGGGTCACCTCCAGAGAACCCTGGGCTGGGCTTGGGTGATCAGAATGGAAATACACAAAAACCTGCGCGGAATCTTTCAGCACCAATTGGGCCTTTCCCACAAGGATCGCTGACGCAGTGTGTGCATAGTGCGTGCATATTCCATGGGCTTGCTAACTTATTCAATAGGCTGGTGCATGTGTTTCCAAGCTCTAAAAGATGCCCAATTGGTCCTACATGATTTTGCGAGGGTTTTGGTGTATTTGCATTGTCAAATGATCACCCAATCCAAGTCAATGGGTTTGTGGAGTTGAGCCAAAATTTGCGGTTTCTGGACCAATCCACCAATCCATACTAGGCTGAAAACCGCAAAACGGCCAAAGCCTCACTATTGACGCCCCATAAATGGTGGGGGGGGTGGGGGGAGATTATCGGATACCTTGGGAACAGCTTGAAACTCCCACCATTCGTTAAAAGTTGTATCAAGAAAGCAACACTGGCATGGGACGCGGATAGATCAACGATAGGTGACCACAATATACTACTTCCATACCCCAAGCGGTACCCAAGTATGCAAGCGCTGCGGGTCAAAATCTGAAAAAACATCGGGCATTAATTTTCTCTTCCCAAATGATGTTTTTACATAGAGTGAGAACTCCAATATCATATATTGGTGCATGCTCCACAAAGCAGGGTTAGATGCAATCGCACGGGAGGCGGAGGGGGGGGGCTCCCCTTTCCTTCCAATAACAAAATGCCAGGTACAATTCACCATTCTGGCTGCACCAATGTGCAATATTAGTATATATTCATATATGGTCACCTAGTCATCCTTGATGATGATAATGATGACAATGATGATGAAAATGGTGATGGCAATGCTGATGATGGTGGTAGTGGTCATTCCGATCATGGTGATGATGATGATGATGATGACTATGATAACGACTAGCTTGTAGCACGAGAAATAGAAAAGAAAAAAGCCACTTTTTACACTTCCTACAACCTCATTGTAGAAAACTAAAATTCTGTGAGACCATAGTTCTAGGTTTTCGAAGACCTCTCAAGTAAGCAATGGTTCTTCCAAATCAAAACCCAAAAATCCTCCTATCAAGCATTTTACATACAAAGACACGGTGCAATATGCGCACGACGTCACACCTTTTGAGGCCTGAAATACATGCACTACCCTATTGAATAGGTGGGTGGGCCTATGGAATATAGACACCGTGCACGCACTATGCACACACTGCATCAACAATCCCTCTGGCGAAAGCCTAACTGGTGCTGAAGGATTCCGCTGGGTTTTTTATGTATTTCCATTGTCAAATGATCACCCAAGGCCAGCCCAAGGGTCTGTGAAGGTCGCCCAAAAATTGCGATTCCTCAACCATCCATGCTAGGCTGAAAACGGCTAAAGCCTCACTAATGACGCTCCATAAATGGTTGGTGAGGGGGAAGGATATGGGATACCCCGAGTAGATCTTGAAACCCCCAGCATTAGTTAAAAGCTGCATCAAGAAAGCAAAAGTGGCCAGGGACCTGGGTGTGGATCAACGATAAGTGACCACAATACACTAGTTCCCTACCCCAAGTGGTACCCAAGTATGCAAATGCTGGGGGTCGAAATCCAGAAAAGCATCGGGCAATAATTTTCTCTTCCCAAATGATGTTTTTACATGGGGTTAGACCTCCAATATCATATATTGGTGCATGCCCCACAAAGCAAGGTTGGATATAATAGCGTGGGGGGGGGGGGGGTCCCCCTTCCTTCCAATGACGAAATGCTACATACAATTCACCATTATGTGCAATATCCACATATAGTCACAGGGTCATCCTTGATGATGATGATGATGATGATCATGATCATGATGATGAAAATGGTGATGACAATGATGATGGTGGTGGTGGTGGTGATTACGATCATAATGGTGATGATGATGACCATGATAACGACTACGACCACAATGGGAATAGCAAGCTTGCAGAACAGGAAAGAGAAAAGAAAAAGACCAGTTCCTTTTTACACTTCCTACGACCTCATTGTAGAAGCGCCTACCGGCGCCCCACACGCAAATGAGTGTGCTGCTTGCGAACAAATGGCCAGTGGGCTTCTGACAAACAAAGAATGTAAAACACATGTTGAGCAGGGGGAATTATCAGCACATGACCTTTTGAATTGCTATCTGCGTTACAATCTACACTCTTTCTTGGGAAAATAAGTCGGCACGGTATGTAAAATGCTTGAAAAGAGGATTCTTGGGTTTTGATTTGGAAAAACCAGTGCTTTTCTGAGAATTCTTCGAAAACCTGGAACTCTGGTCTGAGAGAAATTCAGTTTTCTTGCCGTTTGTGTACATAATGGGGCGGCTCCATTGTGTTCATGGCACGGCCCAAAGCGGCAACATGCTGCCGTCGTCTCCACGTTTGTTCGCGCATTTCCACTCCGAAACCGGTCATCAGAGACGGGCTACAATGTGCGCAATGAAGCACTTGGGCTTAGCCTTACCCTGTTTCCCTATGATATCCACCCCTGCCGCAAACCAAAAGGGGGCGGGGGGGGGGGGGGCATGGTGCCCGCACTTGCACTCGATCTAACAACCATCTTTGAGATTTGTACTGGAGAACATTACAAAGAATAGGAAAATGTGGCTTTGGGGTTGATTTATTCGCAAACAGTGTGTGTTGCATAAACCTCATCTGTACTTGTGGAGTCTCATTGGATGGGCTTCAAGGACGACATTAACGAGGTGCGTGGAGGATGGTCCTGAGCCACGAGGCTGTGATGAAGAAATGACGATTACATTTCACCTTGGGGCCCCCCTTTTTGCTTCGCAATTATGTGCACTGGCAGGTTAGGTCAATGTGTAGCAGTCCCCTGGATTTTGCACTCCTACCTTTGCAGTGTCATCACAGATTGTAGCACATTGGAGCAGAAGGGTGAAAAAACATGCAAAGTGGCATTTGATGCCGTGAAGGGAGAAAAGGCGCAAGGGACCCTGTGCTGTGGTGACAATTCTACAATGTGGTGACGATTGTAGATTGGGGGGCAGTCACAGAGTCACCAAAAACAAGTGATGGCAGTCGCAAATGAAGGCAACTGACGGTAGAAGAGTTGGAACCAAAGCTGCTGGGGGAGTAAATAACGGGCACAACATAGGGTGGCATTACAACCACAACTACTACATGCACAACACTACTGAGAAACCCCCCATAGCGACATCACTAGCGCTGCAAGCAACCTGAGGAGCCGAAGAAATTCACAATTCCACAAAGTCAATAATGTCACCCCAGCCCTCACCATCAACCTCCATCCTCTCCTTCCCAGTTTTGGAGATAGTGTACTGAAGGCTGTGCACATTGTGGTCATGGCTCAAGGGGCAACCTGCAACTGCTTCACCATGTCGTTCAGGTGCATAATCCACCAGATAACAAGATCCAACAAGAAGGAAGAAAATCAAAATCAATCAACAAAGACCGGCTTGGAGGTTCCACCAACAGCTGGTTGGCCAGGAAAGCGGGGGATATGTGTCTATCACTGCAATAGGGGCGCTGTATCCCAGAGTGTGTGGGGGGGGGGGGGGGGGCTTGCATCCTCCCAAAGAGAGGTTACCTCACCCTTTACAGTGAGTGGTAAGACCCTGCCAGGGGTTCTAAGAACCATTGCCAGGGTGGGTGGGGCGTTTGCGACCGCCAGGAGGCAGGGGGGCCCAACACCTATGCACAGGATGTTGCTGACCTGGCATAACCAGCCCCCCCAACACCTTAGTACCAGAGGGTACTAATTTCACAGAATGCTCAATAAGGCCGGGGGTACTAATTTTGGGCGGGTTTGTGACGTGTGATTTTCCCGTGTATCGGGGGCTGATGGAGCTAATGCAGACTCTTCTGCAGCTGTGGCCCATGCTTCCGCTAGTGTTTCCAGTACAAAAAAGCAAATGAAACTTCATTCTTCAAGTGACGCTTGCAGCTCTGAAAAGAGTGATTTGTCGGTTTGTTGTTCCATTGCTTGATAGGCTCGAGGGGGTACTAATTTTGGCAGATTGCTCAATAGGGCCAGGGGGGTACTAAATTTGGGGGGAGTACTAAATTTGGGGGGGATACTAAATTGGGGGGGGGGGGGATCTTCTCGAGTGTAATTGTGAGCCCTGCACAACATCTCAGGAGTGTGGAAGAGACATGGAGGGCCAGGTTGAAATTGTGTGCATCGGAAAGGAGAACTGGACTGACAACAATGCAGTCTCCCCACCCAGTGATGAAATTGCTGTGCACCAATTGCCATCGCCTTTAGTGAGGCTTCATTCCATGCCAGTATCCGTAGTTGAAGGGGATCCGGAACAACTGCATCTCCCATCACACATGGATAGTGCTAAGCACCGTACCACCTTGCAGTACAGTCATACTGCTTCAAAGACAGGAACAGCAGGGAAATTGACAAGTGGTTGCAATGGCCATGACGGAAATTTCTTCTCTTCAATGATTTTGGGCACACACCAGAATCCGTGAAAATGTCTGTGCTTTCAGTGCCTTGTTAGATTGGCTCATTTCCAGGAGGAGTGACCACAAGTG
The DNA here is from genome assembly GCA_964036045.1 of Eutreptiella sp. 'Long Island Sound 2002'. Lineage (NCBI taxonomy): Eukaryota > Euglenozoa > Euglenophyceae > Eutreptiales > Eutreptiaceae > Eutreptiella > Eutreptiella sp. 'Long Island Sound 2002'. The sequence continues at coordinate 68,124,781 of OZ038387.1, read as the reverse complement.
AGGTTGCAGTGCACCTGCTAACAGTTGAGTGACGTTCACTGATTACCCCATACCATGGGGGCCATGGGTACTATGGGGGTCAGCATGGCAGTTCCAGCTCAGCGCACCCTGTGGTCCAATCCTTCCATCTTTGCTTCATATTCTGTCACAGCCACTGTCACCTGTCCTTCTTATCACAGTTTTGGTGGTCGCCTTCTTCTTCTGCTTCCTCTGGTGCTCACACATGTGGCAGCAGCAGCATGCAGCATGCAGCATCACATCACGCATCCGCTGGCCCCACTGGGGCTTTATGCAGGCGCTCCTCATCCGAATGGACAACTTGAGCTTGCGATTCCACAGGACTTGGGTCTCCTTCAACATTGCCCTGAGCCTTCCGCTCCCCCTCGTCATTGGGCTCTTCCTCTTGAAGGCCAAGGGAGTCGCTCTCCACAAACATGCACTTGAAATAGTAATCGCGGCGCCTCATCAAGACTGTGGACACAAACAACACCGTCGCTGAGCTGATGTACATAAGGGTCAACCCCGCAGTGATCTGCACCAACATCTGCGTCGCATCAAAAGCCCCCAATTTACCCGTTTGCACCACCATGAGCAAGACACCGTGAACAGTGTCCTCAATGATCGACGTGGGCAGGAGTTCAGTGGAATCGCGCTGAGACTGATACTCCAATTTGTACTGCGATCGGGGCAATCGAGTAACGGTCATGGTAAACTGGACATTGGAGTGATTGAACGTTTTGGTGTTGTCATACTCAATCGAGACCAGTAGCACAGCGCCAGCATACCTGGAAATGAGCAAATGGCGTCCCCGCTCTGTAGAATCAGGGAGAGCATCAGGTTCCCACAGGGAAGCGATGCACGGAGGAGGTGGCAGAGGAAGACTGCGCTCGCTCTTCAAGCCAAATGCTCCCCCCCGTTGCTGACAGACCGGGTTCGTCCACAAAGGACCCAGTCCACACGTATGGGGCAGCATCCTCATCAACACGTGGAAGATGATCCCCATCAACACAGGGAACAGTATCGACAAGAACATACGGGACTTGTTGGCTTCGAAACTGGAGAAGGGGCTTCAAGCAAACATCGGTTTTCGGTTTCATGCAGCTTCCGCCACAAAACGGGACAATCTAAATGGCTCGTGCAGTGGACACTCGGCCTTGGAACCGGATCAACAGCCGCCAGACCTCACTGGAGCACTGATGACTGGGAGACACTGTTGTCCTGTGTGTGTGTGTGTGTGCACGTGGACCACCTGTGCAGGGTACCATCGGGTCCTACTCCCAGCTGGTGTCAGTGGCCTCCAGGCATGATGGATCTCACAACCTCACCGTACCTGGCCCACATGCCGGGGTGGGCAACAGTGCTGCGTAGGCATCCGTGGACTGGCCATTCGGGTCATGTCTGTGCAGGCCCCTGTGGCGGCTGGGGGCAGCATGGGGGAGGCAGGGTCAACGCGCACAGGGGGGCCATGGTGTGGCCTGGCGCTCCAGGCCCAGTGGGCCTGATGCTGAGCCCACCACGGAGATTTGGGCCCGAGTGCGAGTATTTGTGCGCCGCGCGCTACTTTTGCGGCGAGCACACCCGGACCGGCCTCATTTTTACCCCTTCCCAAAAGGCCCCTGAGGAGAGGAGACCCATTGGCCACAGGAATTGCATAGAAACCCCCTCCTTCCCGTGAACATTGCACAGTCAAGAGCGTACTGCAATCACGGAAGGGTCGATGAACGCAATCAGAAGTGGCTGCGGGCGAAAGTACGGGTGCTTGGTCCCGCCAGATGGCCACATCTGCGTGCCACGCGTCCGCTATGTCAGGTGCCCCCCCCCCCCCCCCGAGATGTGGGCCCGGGCATCGCAGCCTGCTGGGCCGAGAACACTTCAGTGGGTGGGAAGGAGAAGGGGGGGGGGGACTTAATTAGAAAACAGACAAATGCAGAAGGAGAAAGGGGGGGGGGTATTGCAGCTGGAAGACAAAAGAGAGAAATGCCCCCCCCCCCTTGCAAGAACAATGGCAAAGTTCAAAAAAAAATTGCGTAAAGAACACCTGCTGTTGGTCTTGCAAGGGGTTGTTCTTGCGGGGGGGGGGGGGGGATCACCTGCAGTATCACCACTATCATGCCAACATGACGCGATGGACAGCATGCATCACAGACATCCTTGTGCAGGGTTGCAGCTGACAAAATTATCATCCCAGCACGTTTGCTGCCCATGGTCATGCGTGGCCTGGAAAAGGGCAACGAAGGTGCCCTGAATGGGGCGAGGGGGGCATCGCATAAAGCAGGGGAGGTAAGGGTGCGTTGAACTCTTCTCAGCCTCTTCGTCGCATTCCTGGAGCCTGGTCCATGCCCTGTGATACCTGATGGACTGGTTCTTTGCCGGGTTGGCATCAGAGACGCTGTCAATGGAAACGGACTCGCAATGGTCACTGGCCCCGGTGGTGGCTTCAAACAGCTGCTCAATAGTAACTACACGCTCCAAAATGTACTCCAGGTTGTCCTGCCCTGGCCGCCGAGCACTGAACGACTTCATCGTTTTCCCATCGCAATTCAATAGGGACCCATGCATGTCCGCCAGATTGCGCTCGATTCGGGCGTTGGGGTTCATGACACTGTGATCAATGAACACTGTAGAGCGCTCAACACCAAAGCTGAAGTAAGTGCGACTTTCGACAGAACTCAGCGGACAGCGCTCGTCCACCGCGGGGCATCCATCGGGTAGGGCCAAGACCTCCCTTCGTACACGCGTCGCAATGCTCAGCTGCGGGCCCCGGGACGGAGGTGCGGTCAGTTGTGTATGCCGCAGGAAATGGCAGGGGTGGGCCCATCCTTCGGTGGGGAGGGCCCCATAATTGGTGCAGTATGTCCCGAACGTGCTGTTCCGCAAGAGGTCGGTGGCCATTGCGCGGTAATCCGGTTCCCGGACTGTCATCCGGGTGATTCCGGCCGGGGGATAAATCTTTAAGTATCCCTTGTCCCACAGCAGCACGTACAATAGGATGTATATCAAGATCAGCCCCTGGAAGCAGAGGTTCATGATCCCCAAAGTGGGGCTTTTGATGACTACGTAGCGTGGCGACGTGTACGTCAGCACAAACCAATACATCAGCTCGCCCCATAGGGATCGTATAATATTCATCGAATGGGCGGCCCTGAGATAGGATTGTGCATGCGACGAGAGAGGGGGACGGGCGGAAGGACTACACAACTGCGGACGGGTGACGAGCACGCGGACCCGCTTTTGGCGCCATCAGACCATGGCGTCTGTCCATCATTTGGCGCCAAAATGGCCGTGGCAGCGTGGGATTGTGCAGGTGTGGGCTTTCGGGGTGGGTGTGTGGAGGCAGGGAGGCACTGCACTGTTGCCCGCAGTGGGGCCGCTGAATTGCACAGCATCAACTGTGAGAACGGTTGCTGCAGACATCAAAAGAACATTTCATGGCCGCCAGGTCTAGTCCAACATGGATTGTTTTGGGGGTCGGGGGTCCAGGCCATGGTACGTTGGCGAAGCCCTCTGTCCAGGTGGCACTCAAGAAAACTCTTGGAATCAACAATCAGAGCTGTCCAATGCTACGACTGTTTGTGCAAGCAGCCCCTCAAAGGGTCCACAGCCGCGAGTGCGCATGGACATTGGGTCTAAAACCATGTACAGCCTCCCTCTTGGGACCTGTAGTTTCACACAGGTGAGGTGTGTCCCAAGAAGGACACCACAAGGGGGCAAGACTTGGGTGTAGACTGTCACATCTATGTGGCCGCGGCTACCACGATCCCAGTTGAAGACTTGGATCAACAGTACTTTGATGAGAGTCCGTTGCCCACTTGAAACTGTTGTGTGTCATCACTGTTGTCACCATGACACCAGACTGAAAAATCCGGGTCATTCCACTGGTCGCCAAAGTTTGAGTCCTACATGTAACGTGTGCCTGTAATCACTCCCGCACATGTCACCGTGGCACTTACCCTACGTCCAACACTTTACCTTCAATTTTCCTAAGAAAAATGCTACAAAAATTCTGAATTTGCCTCCAAAAGTTGCTGCGACTTTTCCTGGCGGGTGTCCTTGCGGGCTGTGTCGGCAAAGCCCATGACGGGTCACTTGTGTAGGGAAAGCCTACACGATCTTCGGGCAAAATTATGGGCAAGCTTGACGGGTCGTCCGAAGGAAATTGCAGGTTAAAGTAGCACGGCACCTCTAGCATGGCCACGCTGCGTCGTACCCTCCTTGGTGATGGGCTGCGGGGCCATTTCCCCTTCTTTGACATGCGGGGGACTGTGTGACATTCCGCTTCTAGAAAGCTCTGTGTCGGTGACAAATGCTCACCCATGTGCTCGTGACTAGTTGACTGGATGCGACAATGAGAGGCGTGCCGCTTAGCACAAAGGAAGGCGCGAGCGGCTCGTTGATACATCTGAGATGCCTGGTGCATGGAAGCCGCCATCCATGAGTCTCTAGCGCGGAGGTCATGGCGCCGTAGAGTACAAGTAGCTCCTCATAGCAAGGAAATGGTCTGGCAGCAAATCGCAAAGGATCAGGTACGGGCGTACCATCCCTGACGTGCTTGTAGCAATCGCTGCGCGAGGGCTCTATGAGCACACACCGCTCGTTGGATCAAGGAGTGATGCAACCATGACCATTTTCGTCGGTTGTGAGGCACGTATCTTGCTTCCACATTTCAATAAAGCTGCAAATACCAATGGCGGACGTAGGCCAGGTGCTGAATCAATGTCCCAAAAGCCTTTATGCATTCTTCGGTGTCGTCCATTTCTTGCCACATCTACTCAGTATCGCAGTCCTAGTAGTAGAGCGGTCGTTACATGCTCATTTGGGGCCGACACCGCATTCGTGCGTGCGGTGTCGTGGGTAGGGGGGTTCCCTGACGTGTGCATAGGTATGCCACTATGGCCAGCTGGATATCTGTTGGTTGCCGTGATAGCCACTGCAGTAGGGTGTTGGAGTGGGAGTGCATGTAGTCTGCCTCTAGGATATGTGTGGGTGGGGACTTGCTTGCTCGTGGCCGCTTTGAGGTCCGTCCCCGGCATACTCTTTGGCGCCGGGGTTTGTAGCATACCTGTCACTTAGGGTGCGGTCTGTGGGTTAGGGCGATATACCATACTGGTGTGCCATGTGACGTGTTGGTCGAGCGCCGTCGGGTGTCCGTGGGCATAGGCAAGGTGTTCCTAAGTTGTGAAGTGAGGTGCAAGCAATGATATTGATGCCAAGCCACTCGGTATCAAAAGTCATGCATTTCCTCAAGGGGGAAGGCGTCGACCAAGGTTTCTGGAATGCAGAGCCTAGTGATCCATCACATTTCTTCCGCGGTCGCCAGAGCCATCCAAGCTCTGGTGTAGACCCCATGTCTATGCCCATTCGCGTAGGAACATGTCGCGCCATTGCTAGCACTGGGCAAGCCTCCCATGTGGGGTGCTGGAGTGCCACTTCCCACATAGCATGCACTTGGTCAAGGACTTCTCCCACGGTGGGTTGCATCCCAACCATCGCATGTGGTGGAGGCCAAGGCCTCCTTGCTTGGGCGGCATGGAGACACAGTGGGCCAGGCAGGACGATTCACTTCCTTTTGGTTGACGGACAAAGTGAGCGAACGGGGCGTCAATCTTGTGGGAGTACCTGTTAGATAGCATGAGGATAACACGGTGCAGCCACTTGGGCAGTAGCATAGCATTTATCACTTTAGTCCTCTCCTAGCTATCCATGGGCCAGTACCATGCAAAATGAAGAATTTCAACATCAATGTGTATTACTCATGTATTGGCCAGCGGAGTCCTTAAGAGGAAAAAAAAAGTGTTCCTGAACGGCAGTTTTGCAAAAAGACCGAGTGTAGCTCATATGTTCAACCATGGTTGGTGGCGATTTGTGGTTGGCGGTTAGTGGCTGTGGGCGGTTGGCAGTTGGGGAGTGGCGGTTGGTGGTGGTTGGTGGTGGTTGGTGGTTGGTGGTTGGTGGCAGTTGGCAGTGGTTGGCAGTTGGTGGTTGGTTGCCGCTGGCGGTTGGCGGCGGTTGACGGTTGGCGGTTGGTGGTGGTTGGCGCTTGGTGGTGGTTGGTGGTTGGCAGTTGGTCCCTTGGGGCGGTTCCTACGGGCGGTCCTTGGCAAAAAAAAAATTCTAGTTCCCTAAAGACCCCCTTGGTATTGGCTAATAAATAATTTGTTCCCCGCAAGTGTGGGCATCAATACATTCAGCACAATAATGTTCTTGGCACTCACCACAAGCTGTGATGGTGGAGCACTTCTCACAACACAAGGCACACACATCTGCCTCATCCTCTTCTTCATCTTGCGTGGTGGCCGAGCTGCTTTTATCAGTCCAAACATGAGGCAAGACATGGTCCCGTGATCCATAACGAGGGTGACGGACTTGCCTCCGAACGCAAAATTGTGTGAAATGCAACAAAACACGTATGGACTTGTGCCACCATTAGGGCCACCATGCCAGATGTTCCTAACCAAACCCCAATGCCACAAATGCTCAGTGTGTGCCCGATACCACCCAAGCACATCATTGTACCGGGCCGTCAAAAGTCCATTCCAACCCCAACCGGAAAGGGGCTAGTCCATATCCCCAACTAGAAAGGGGCCATGGAAAAAGCATGGATCAAAAGTGGCCCAAAAAGATGCCTAGCGCACTAACGGCTCCCCCATGAGTGCCAAGACTTGCACCCATTTGGGATGGATGGATTGCATGTTCTTGCGCGTGGCCTCTATACTCGGTAGCAGGGCCCACAAGGGAGTCTAAGTGGGCACCCCCCCGCATGCTATTGGCCCACCCTCCAAATCTTGCTGGCTGCAGAACATGGTCTCGCAACTCAGACAAGGCCTAGCCAAGCCTAGGGTCAGTCACGGGGTGTTTGAGCTCACTTTGACAGGGTCTCGGCGTCGCCAGGAGGTGTGCGTCTCCGTTGCAGTGGATTCCTCAACATGCACGACATTGACGCCGCCAAGCCCCCCCCCCCGTGCCCCCTGATGTTCAACGGTCTCTGTATACACACAACCGATTCATAAGAAATAAAGGGCTGATCACAATACAAAGCAGAGGCAAAGAAACACATGGAGAATGTCGCCAACGTACTCGCGTACGGTCAGACTGCACTGTGCGCATTGGGCCCGTGCACAAGGGCCATGATCTCATTTCAATTTTTGCTCAAACTGCGAGTGACTGGATGCAGCAAACTGATTTGTGCCCAGTTTGTGCCCTGCTGCTGAGCCACCAGACCCTCAAACAACAAAGACTCGCCACACAAGAACAGGTCAGGTCCTGAAGTCTCCTCGGTCTAACGGTTAGGGCACGCCGTGTGCCGCCACATTGCAATTCATTGACCTGGCAGGGGGAGGGGGGGGGGGGGGGGGATACACTGAATGGCTTGAGTCCATTCAGGATGCTCCATTGTAAGTCTCCCCGTAAACTGCGCCGCACCAGTGCCAAATGTTGCCTTGAGTTTGTGCTGGGGGGGGGGGGGGGGCTTCGTTCTCATGCCACATTCAAGATTCCCATGACATTCCACAATTAGAGCTCAGGGGCAGTGGAGAGCCGACCGCAAGCAGAAAAAGATTGGTGGTGCCTTGGCACCAAAGTTTGGGTCTGACCACGGCCACACCAACACATTCAAAGCACAGTTGAAGTCATGGCTCCCAATTGATCAGCAAGCTACATGGGTTGAGGTCTACTTCCCCCATGTGCGCTTCACGTCCACTGCAGCCGGCTGCCGCATTCCTACTGTCTGCCGTTCATGTATCGTGTACGCTCACTCACGCTTACTCACTCACACTACAGTCCTCATATCTTGGGCCCTTGCTTGTGCCAGGTTCCCAGGAGTTCTGCTCATGCTGCGGCACTAGGGAGGAACACGTAACTCCACGCACAACCCGCGCTCCACTTTCCATCCTCCTCACTCCAAAGCCCACTCAGGGCGCCCATGCACCCTCCACCACCACGCTCCTTCACAACACCATGGCCCTCATCAATAAGTGCCAGGGTCTTCCTCGTTCTGGCCAAAGCCCCAACGCATGGACTCAGGTATATCATCACTTCTTCTTTTCAACCGCCTTCATTTGCTTCACCAAATTGCCCTTCACCTGAAGAGCCACATGCGTAAGGGTAGCGAAGCAAGGCACACCCACACGTGAGGCCCACAAACCAGCACCACGTTGGCAGCTTGGGCCATCGGCAGGTTCGACTCACACGTTGTGTCCTGGAACGGCTGTGCCCAGGTGAGCTCTCGGAGCTTTACTCGGGTCAGACGCGCGACGGGCTGACGGGGGATGTTGGGTGAGCGGTCCTAAGGTACCCCAACATATATGGCTCCAACTGATCCCCACAATGCGTTGATCATTTCGATTTATGTATCATGGGGGAAATGTATTTTAAAAAAATTGTGTTGCGGGCCGCTTTGCAGCCCAGGTGGTGAGTCATCATTGGTGTTCAACGAGCCTCTTTGGACCAACATGTCACGAGTGTCCCTTTTCTGGACCCCCCACCCCACCCTCCTTCAGCTCAAACGACCGTGGCCTGTGGGGTGCTTCCAGCCCCCCCTCCCCCCTGGCACGACCCCACACTGCCACTGTCCCCTCTCCCCATAGTGTGCTCATGCCCTGGGTCTGAGGGTTCTCACCGGGCATGGCGTTGCCGTGGGGGTGTACAGGCCTACAACGAACAGCCCTCCGTATGGCACGGCACCAACATACCATGTCTGTGGTTGCGCGTGTGGGGTGGCTTCTGTTGGGGGGGGGGGGGGGGCATCCATGGCCGGGCTGCCAAGGAAATAGCCGCCATGAGTGCGGGGAGGACGGCCAGGGGGGTTATATTTCGCTTTCAGAGTCCCCCACGGTTTCCAAACGTGTGGTCCTGCAAAAAAAAAGGCATTGCTGCATTGCCAGGCACACCCAGTGTTTTGCCTACATTCGCATGATGGTTTTCTGGCTGTCGCCTTTGGTGGCTCGTCGGATCCAAAGGGCGAAGATGCTCACCACGCGCTTGGGGGGGGGGGGGGGGCAATGGAGTAAGCCGAGCCGTTGATGTCCTTGCTGGTGACCCAAAAGATTGCGGCTGTGGGCTCGACCTGGGACTTCGGGCTTACGACCCAACTGTTAAGATGGGGAACAGAGGTTCTAGACTTAAGTTTCAGGGGTTGAACTTAGGCTTTCCCCTCTCTAGGTGTCTCTAGGTGGCCTAGGGTACCGTTGCCCAATGCCCAATTGATCTGGCATCTGCACATGCACTAAGTGAGTACCACGTGCGCCATTGGCCTTTGCATTGCATTCCTCAATGCCTCATTTTCTACTTTCTCTTCTCATATTTCTTCTTCTCTGGAATTCATGTTGTTGCGCGTGCGACACATGAGCTCTCGTGTCCAATCATCGCACACCACAAAACCACCAGCATACTTTTTTCAAAGATCTCAGAACTTGCTCTGACGTCTTTTCTTTTGGCGTATCTTTGCGGGCAACTGAGCGCAGAGCGAGCAAACATACAGGTTTGGCCTGAACAGTTGCAAGAAGAGGTCAACAACGACGGTTGTCGCTGGTGCGCAGGGCTTCGTGAGTTGCAGATGGTGCGAAGACCGTGACTTCAATCAGAGGGTAGTGAGACTACGATCCACGCAACTTGCGACATACCGAGTTCAGGCTTCTTGCGAGATTTGTTGCCGCCTCTCGTGATTTTGGCCGACTTTCCCATTATGTACTTGGTGGTGTCTGTGTAGAAACACACTGCAGAGACGACGTTTTCGCCTTTCAGCAAGTTTGTTTGAAAGCGAAAGCACTGTCAGGGCACCCATAATGAATGGTTGGGCTACAACCCATGCACAACCGCAATCATCAACCGTTGGCAGTTGTAGTAACCTTGTGGTGATGTCACTAGCTGAGAGCTGGCTGGTGGAAGCAAATCAAAAGCGCATGGCCTGAACTCCAATGTCAACTTCCACGGCTTCACAGCAAAACGCAGTGCCCATTCAAAAGTGCGGATGTCAATGCCTGGGAGACCGTCTCTGCCCGGCTGCTCTAGACATTGGAGGGAACAGAAGTCTCTCGTGTCTCTCCTGTGGGCAGCAGATAATAATCAGGTTGGGCAATTTGGCCCATGTGCAAGCCTGGTGTGCCAGGGCTCCGGGGCATGTCTCTCCACAGCCCAGTCCCAAAGACCATGTGTACGGCACCCTCAGGCCTTTTTTTTTCCCTGTGCGTTCGGCGCCAGCAATTAATAGTCAGTTGATGCGCACCTGCACCTGCACCTGCACCTATCTTACTTCCATTGCCTGAAGTCACGTTTTACCCGCCGCCCATGGCACCCCCAAAAACTCACCACCACAAGGTAAGCATCCCCCCTGCCCCCCCTCCCTGCACTGCGACTCGGATGGCCTGTACCACCATAATGCGGGGGCCCATGTGTCCTTGACCCTTTCCTGCTTATGGTACCCGAGGAGAGCTCCTCCCGGGGAACATTCAAAAATGCCACATCCCCAATGCATCAAAACCTACTACCAAACAACAATGATGCCCAAAGTACCACAAAGTATGGGTTTCTACTACGGCCAGGCGCCCAAATAGTTGCACTGCGCGCGCACTGCGCTTAAGGCGCCCCCTGAGGCAATTAGCAATATTCTTGCCTATACAAACCATATGTGTCCCAAATTATAACATCCGGTGCAGTGCTAGGCATGAGTGGACTGTGTTCCTTTCCAAATCAGGTTCACTCAAAATCCAGCTCACCATGGGCTGAGTCAAGTGTCGTAGACTGGTAGGGTCATGAACCCCAAAATGGAAAACATGCTCTCTTATACCACTTTCAGTGACCTAGCAAACGGTCATTCTCCTTCACAGAAATTCAAAATAAGTGGAGGTTAGATACACCTTGGTCAACCGCAACAGTTAGCTTCCAAATATGGCTAGTATACTCCGGATTAAATAAGACATCCGACTTTTTGCACAGCGTGCGCACAGCACGCGATGTGCCCCCCATGTCATGGGGAAATATTTTTCCGAGATTTTTGCAACACACAACCCATCCTCCAACTGCCCGTTTTGCAATGGCTCTGCCACGAGGGGCCCGTTTCCAAAACTTGCAGCAGTGCATAGGAGCTTGCACAACCCAAGTGCGCAGACCCTTTTCTGTAATATGTAAGCTATCGTAATTGATTATTGCCTCATGAGTTATGTGATTGCAATGCAACTGTACACAAAATTGTTCTAGTTGGGGTACCAAAGTAACATTGTTGGCCCTCCGGAAATGGATGGTTTCCACATGAGCACCCTCCGTATTCAACCCAAATGACGGTCCAACTAGGGTTTTGAGCATGTGCTATGGCTATGATTTGATCTCTTCTTCTTCCATCACTAAATAATGGTTTTATGGTTGCCAAGTTACATTCCAAGGAGAGAGATCTTGCACAATACCTTTGTCCATCAATCCACATGGAGTGCAAAAACTTGATTGAGGAAGAGTTTCTGTGCACCATCCACTTGTGACGGCGAAATCAGGAAAATCTAAGAAAACATGGAATTTTTGTGAACGTTTGGTGATTCCATGAACTAGTGCACCCCCCAAAATGGTAGGCCCCATAATACACCAGCACCCATTGCCCCATTGCCATCCCCTGCCCCAAGGGGGAGGAGCCAATGCGATCAACTCTAGCATAATGCACAAGGTCATCATAAGTGTAGGTGTAATAGGTGCAATAGGTGTAGGCAAGTTAGAAATAATGGCACAACTAGCATGGAGATATCCTACAAAACAAAAGCATTTGGAAAGGGAAAGTGCAATGTCCTAGAAAATTGCAAGTGCTTGTTAAGTTGGGTGATTCCCCATTATCACAATCCAAAACCCATCTACCAAGGACAAAAAAGTGTGAAAACAGGTTAAAACAAGTGAAAATAGGTGAACATGGGTGAGTGAAAAGTTAGCTATGCCATACCCTCAGTAAGGAAGAACTAGTCTTTTTTGCTTCTAGTTTCCAAAACCTATTGGCAAGGAAGGTGAGTTTTCAGTTGTGGTGCGCATTACATTTTGGTGCAAGACAAGAGTCATACAGTACCATTAGAACAGACCTACCTCTCGCAAAGAGAGGGGACACTATCCTCTTATGATGATACTACACGGGAAGCTGTCTGATAATCGCCCATGCCCTCGCGACGGAGGGCCAATCAGTAGATGAAAACATACCCACCCACCCCCTTGTATAAGCTACGCCAAAGTCCCAAATTAATACGGTCCCTACGCCTGCTGTAGCTTGGACATGGGTGTAGCTTGCGCGCCACACATACAATTACCAACACTGGGTGCCCAGGTCCAAAAAGAGGGGATTGAATGGTGAGCTGGTGCAAGAAAGGGGCATACAATGCACAAACATCCCCAAAATCAGAGCTATGTGGGTTCAAGTGGGCAAACACTCACAACAAATGTGTCCATGACTCTATGTGACTCGCAAATCCGTCACCAAACCCATGTCTTATGTGGCTGCACTACGTTTGGTACCGAATTAAAATTAGGTGCCAAATTAATACGGTCCCTACGCCTGCTGTAGCTTGGACAAGGGCGTAGCTTATACGGGGGGGGGGGGGTTCCAGAGGTGCATGGAAGGCACACTGCACAGTGCGCCGCAATGACACATGAGAACCTCCCGATGTGGGCAACCAACTCAACCTAACAGCCCAACAATATGATAGATTGATGGGAACATCAGTCAAGAAACCAGCTTTATGAGGCTGTATATACAACAGCGTGACATGCAGGCACCAAATACGCAAACACTTCACCATGAGACTTGTATCAGGCCCGCAGGAACGTGAAATATAGAAGAAGTAGTACTGAAAGCCAGAACGTGAAGCAAAAAGGTCCCGAGACATCCCAAGGAATATATTCCAATGAACACATTTTCATGAAGAAAAAAAAATGGAGACACACACCCTGCAATGCACTGATGGTGGTCTGTGCTCCCTGCCACTGTGCACTTCGTTTTGGTTGGGGGGTACAAAACAGCTGAATTTGTGCACAGTGCACGCACAATGCACGTTGTGCCACCTTAAAGCCCAGTGGCCTAACCCTCCGCGAAGGGGCTCCATTGACTAGCCTCCCCCTAGCCCCCATCACCTCCCCACTGAGGATGGCCCAGGGTTTACGCGGACCCTAATTTCAGAAAAGTGAGAGTGCTATTTAGGAGTCATCGCAACTGGAGGGGGGTGGGGGGTTCGTCATTTGTCTGGTGTTCAGTGAATTGTTTGTGGCAAAATTTCTTTGGCCTTACAGTGTCTGGGTAAACTCAGCACCTTGCCCAGACCGGAACGAAATACGGAACGGTGTGTAGGCAGCGCAAACATTCTCAAGCAGCACCAAAAAAATTGATCCGAATGGCACAAAAAGCGGTGCACGGGGAGATCGGACCTTGCATGGACGGTGTGGTTGCACACGTGTGTGTGGGTGTGTTCGCGCGCATGCGCGTGGGCGTCTCTGTGAGTGACATATTTACAAACTCCTACACTGGCCATGTGCTGCCCGGGCGTGAAGAAACATAATGCACCGTGCTGAATGCATTGTACAGAACCAGTCCACCCATACACCACCCCGTGAATAAATGATCCGCATCTGCCGGTCATGGGAAGGTCTGTGCCATTCCCTACCCAATGCGGGTAAAATTCTTGAAGAGCCAACGTTTCTTCGGGGGACCACAGAGGTTGGCAAGGAAGTGGAGGCTCTGCTGGTGCCTGGCACCCTGTGTGCACGCACGTGCATGTCTGTGTGAGCTGCCCTTCCGGGCTTCTGCGCAATCTTGGACGCGGAGTGTGTTGGTGATCAACCACTGCAGTCGTCAGACAGCCCACTGTGCATCTCCGTTTGAAAAAAGGTTGCAACAGAAGACTTGTATAGTATAGCGCAAAGGCAGATACGAGAAGGGCCATACTTCATGACATGAGGGTGGAGACATGGTGTAGGCAATGGCACCTAAATCGGAAATTCAACAGGCAGAGAATGCTAAAATCGGCGGACCCGAAACGCACGAATGCAGCTCCTGGAGCCCTTGGGCAAACTCAAAATGCTGTCTGCTAAGGGTAAAGGTGGATGTTGATACCAAGCGGTGTTCCCCAGCCCAAGGGAGGTCCTGGTGTCTGCAAAAAAAAAAAAAAAGAGCCGCGTCACAAAGAGGAAACAGAAGCAAGCACGGCTTTACTCGCAACGAAGTTTGTATAATACAGCGATCTTACATGCCAACACGGCAGTGGACTGCGCGAGAGCCCTGGCACCCCAATCTGACAACAATCTCCCACCGTCTTGCAGATTATGTGATGTGGTTTGGACCGTCAGACGACATGGAATTGTCTTTCCGGAGGAATAAGCCGAACAAGAACAGGACGCTGCAGGCGCAGGAAAAAAGGTGGTGGGGGCAGTGCAGCCGAAGAACAACTTCCACAGCAACTCACTCTAGGGCGCATAAACTGACCAACTACGCTATTTTACAGTGATGACTGACCAGCTGTTGCCACCGTGCGCTTCATGAGCGGCACCAGTATGCAAGCAGTGGTCATGGTCCGGGGGATGAGGGGGCTTGACGTGGGAAACTTCCAAACGAGACCCAAGAATCGAGCCTGCTTATGTGGGCAGCAGCAAACGGAAGCAGAAGGCAACTTGGGTCGGGCACAACGCACTCAAAGCCATTGTCCATTCTGCCACACGAACTCGGATTTCAGAGGCTCAAAGCAAAATCAAATATGGCCATATCCATTGACTCTACACAACCTTCCCGCCTCTCAGTCCAGCTCAGTGCTAATGCTAAATCCTGGTCAAGGGTCAGGAATAGTGTTAGCAGTAGCAGCGCGGTCAGGGTTCTGGCTAGAGATAGGGTGGGCGTCAAACTTTGGGGTCAGGTTGTACTTGAGGCTGCGTGCATTCAGGCTTCGCCCAAAATAGGGCAAGGGTGCCGGTTGGTGCTAAATTCTGCTTTTATAGAATAACAATTATAGGACCATGCAACCCTGTGAGGGCGGAGGATGAGAGATAAATCCATGTTGGGAGTCAACTGGCTGCAATTGTAAGTGCCGGACCTGAGAAACAAAACAGTAAAAGGTGCTGCGACGTGTATTATTGCTCTGCAAAGAATTGTATTTGTGCTGCACAGTGGGTGTTGCAGTTAAACCAGAGCTGTCACTCAACCACAAATGACAAGGAAACATGAGCCAAAAAGTTTCTGGCCCTAACGTCTCTGGGTTGTGGGCTTCCTAGGTCGCCACTGGGCTACCTTTCCAAAGCACAGGGGGAGGGTCCTGCTCTTGTCTTCAGCGGTGCCTGAGGGAAGCGGCATGGGGGGGCGTTGGGGTGTGTGTGCCATAAAGACCGGAAAGGGGAGGGGGGCACATTGGCACAACTTCTGCTCCACGGTTGGTTGCTGTTGGGGGTGTATGTGCCCGGGGCAGGGCAGGGGAGCCTGACACTCAGACCGCCGGGGGAAAAGGGCGGCAAATAGCCTATGGGCTCCAGCCGCTCGGACGTCTTGCTGCCGCCTGCTGCACCCCGAAGGGCCATGGGCTGACCCCTGAGGCGTCACAGGTGGCGGCTCTCCAGGCTTCGCTCCCGTACTCCCAGGCACACAGTATTGCTGGGCTCCTTGGAACATGTGTAGCACAGCGTTGTCCCCGTGTTGGGGGCGGGGTTGGGGGGGAGGCAGGGATTTCCTTGGCCATGAGGGGGTGACGGGAGGCGGGGTTGCCTGAAGGACCCACCCCCCCCCCCATCTGAAACCAGAAAAAACTTTCTTCTGGGGAAAAATGAAAGTTTGAATAGAGAGGCCCTTTTTAGGGAAACTAATTTTTTTTGCCCTCGGACCCGACCCCCCCACCTCACGCGTGGGGTGTACGTTGCACTGGGCACAGGTCTGGGGCAGGGCCGGGCACTCACTGAAACGCACTCCGTCAGGGGGACCTACTGCTACTGGTTTCAATCAACAAGGTTCAGGGGTACAGCAGTCAGTTTGCCATACGCATTGTCGGGTTCTGTGAAGCCATACCATGTGGGCTCTGGTTGTTTGGCTCTCGTGTCCCCCACACAAGCCTCTCTGGTTTCGCCACTTGCCTGTCCCTTCCTATTTTGGGTGGCTGGCACGCAGGGGTACGTGTGGCTGGCTCTCGCGGGCAGCAGACCCGGGGTCGCTCCCTCCGTCCACCGCCGCAACGCGACTCGCCAGCGTCTACCCCCCAACGTCCACCCCGCTGCCTACTGCCCTTCCCCTTTCCTTTCCCTCATCCTCAGCGCGGGAAAACCAGCACGGCGCGCGCACTATGCGCAGGTGCTGCAGTTGTCTGCAGCTGCACGAGGATTGACCGTTGCCTGCAAACTCGCTGAAATTCATAAACCGCGATGAATAAACCCGCAGTGGGCATGGAAACAGGCCCACAAGGGATTGGGTGTCTTGTCCCTGCAGCACAGCCACAGCGCAGCCAAGGGCCCAACGAAATATACCCCTTCTGGGTGCCCATAAGGTCGCGTACAGGGGGGGGGGGGGGGGATTTCGCCCGGGGAAAATTTCGCCACCCTTGAAATCCCCAAAGCCCCAAGCAAACATGTGTCTCGCAAAATGTCTCTCAATTTTCGAAAAATGATATGAAATCTGATGCAGACGATCCAGTAACTGGTGCAGAAGGTGCAGGCTTCTTTTTCAAGGCATCAACAGGCACAGGCGCGTTCGTAATCGCGCCTGGCCCTGCTCAGGAAACACAATTCCTGCAGCTGTGGTGAAGGATGGAACTGTTACGCCAAAATTTCGCCAGGGGGAAATTTCGCCACCTTTCTTAACGGCGAAATTCTCCCCTGGCGAAAATTTCCCCCCCCCCTGTAGCTGAGCCGTCATGCAGCTGACGCTGACCTACAGGCGCCCGGTTGGAACCCTGTAAGCAGGACTGCACGGCTGTCCTGGGCGCTAGGGTGTCGGTGACCGCGCGAGCCAGAGGAGACGTTGCGAGGGATGAAGGGCAACGTTACGCTGGCGTCCCGAGATTGCCCGCGCCACCTCTCCTCTCCTCACCTCACCTTCTGGGCCCCGGTGGTTGCAACAGACAGGTGGCCCCCCCAATTCCGAGCGGGATCGACCCAGAGGTCCACGACCCCCCCCCCCTCAGTGGGACCTGGACC
This sequence comes from Eutreptiella sp. 'Long Island Sound 2002', assembly GCA_964036045.1. NCBI lineage: Eukaryota > Euglenozoa > Euglenophyceae > Eutreptiales > Eutreptiaceae > Eutreptiella > Eutreptiella sp. 'Long Island Sound 2002'. Next base: position 68,107,669 of record OZ038387.1, on the reverse strand, counting down.
GCGTCCCTTCCCCCTCCCACCCCCTTGCCGGACCCTGGCATTGGCAGCAAACTTGTTGGCAGTGGGGGCCCCCCTTTCCATCTCCCCCTCCCGTGCTCCAACTCTGTGGAGCTATCGACGTTGACAACGCCTGCCCCCCCGTCCCTTTTTCAACATGAGGGCCCCTCCGGGGATGCATTACAGGGGGGGGGGGGGGGGATTTCGCCTGGGGACAATTCTGCCAGATAATTTCGCCAGGGGAAAATTTCGCCAGCCCTTGAAATCCCCAAAGCTCAAAGTGCCATATGCCCAAATAGCTGCAATAAAACACACCATACATGCACAAGAGACTCCAAAAGTGCAACACATTGCCATAACCTGGTCACAGAACAGCCGCCAAAATCCGATCAGGAACGCCACCTGACATCAGAAGTGTGTGGGACAGCCTTATGCACACGGGGGGGACGTCTCCTCGCTTCTGTACGCGACTCCCCCCCCCAGTAGAAGTGGGCCGAAGGCCCCCAGGGGGGGGGGGGGGGGCTTCTTGGGGGGGGGGGGGCTAGCCGCCGAGGAGGGCCTCCCTAGGGGACTAGCTAGTCGCTGCTAGTTGCTAGGGGGGGGGGGCTAGGGGAGAGGGTTTAGCAGAGGTCTAGTCCAGTCTGGCAGAGACGCGGTGGCCTAAGGGGTTACTCTACAACAACGGAGGCCTCCACTCTACCTCCTCACCATTGCAATGGTGGTTGTAGTCGCCCACACCCCCTGCCTGGGGAGGGCCGTATATATATGCTGGTCTCTCCGACACGGCCCATCACAACGCAACACAAAGCAAAGCACGAGAAAGCAAAGAAAGAAAGAAAGCCCCTTTTTGCCTCCTTCTCGAGCCGGGGAAAAGCTCGAGGCAGGGATCTCCAGACCCCTGTTTGCCTCCTCCTCAAGCCGGGGTATTAAAGCTCGAGGCAGGGATCTTCAGGTGCCGGTATCGGCGAATTGGACACAAACAACAAACAACACAAACAACACAAGCAACAAAGCGTGGATTCAAAGATTGTCCCGGTTTCCTCAATAGCACCGGACGGTTGGGGCCCAAAAGAGGGCGGAAATGCTACATCACCCCTGCATTCTCGGGGGTCCCCAACAAAGGGAACAAAATCAAAACTCAAAACCTACGCCGGGGGTCACCATGATGCACCACGCAACAAAGCGTGGATTCAAAGATTGTCCCGGTTTCCTCAATAGCACGGGACGGTTGGGGCCCAAAAGAGGGCGGAAATGCTACATCACCCCTGCATTCTCGGGGGTCCCCAACAAAGGGAACAAAATCAAAACTCAAAACCTACGCCGGGGGTCACCATGATGCACCACGCAACAAAGCGTGGATTCAAAGATTGTCCCGGTTTCCTCAATAGCACGGGACGGTTGGGGCCCAAAAGAGGGCGGAAATGCTACATCACCCCTGCATTCTCGGGGGTCCCCAACAAAGGGAACAAAATCAAAACTCAAAACCTACGCCGGGGGTCACCATGATGCACCACGCAACAAAGCGTGGATTCAAAGATTGTCCCGGTTTCCTCAATAGCACGGGACGGTTGGGGCCCAAAAGAGGGCGGAAATGCTACATCACCCCTGCATTCTCGGGGGTCCCCAACAAAGGGAACAAAATCGGAAGTCAAAACCTATGCTGAGGGTCACCATGATGCACCACGCAACGAAGCGTGCGTTCAAAGATTGTCCTAAGTGCGCCCCCTTAGCGCACCCCTGCATTCTCGGGGGTCCCCAAAATTTTCAGGCGCCTTCGGCGCCACCCTATGTATGGCTATTAGCCATTGACCCTTGGTAACTAAGTGGGCCCGGAGGGCCCGGAGGGGGGGGGGGGGGGGGAGTCGCGTACCGGGACCGAGGAGACGTCCCCCCCCGTGCTTATGCACTGTGACAGCCCCATGCACAGGTACCTCTAGAGTGCACAACCCCCAATGTCGCCAGGGAAAATTTCGCCGCTTTTCTAAACGGCGAAATTTTCCCTGCAAAATTGTCCCCTGACAAATTTCTCCACACCCCCTGTAGAAGGGAAGTGGCCTCAGAGGCGGCCCCAGAAGCGGTTAGATATTCGATTGGAGGGGGTTGTCAAAGGGGGTGGGGGCGGTTACTGTCGGTTACAAATGCCATTAAAGCCGGAACGTGTGGTCAGGGAGACCGTGGTTGGGCGCCCTGGCGGGCAACCAGGACGGTACAGGCACGCGCCGCGCACACCGGCGCGGCCCCTTCCGGTCCCGCACACCTCTGCCGAGGCGCAGCCCTCAGAGCGAGATCTGCTCCTCCGCCCGGCGGTCGCAAATGGTCATGTGGCACAGGCGATCGATGGCGTCCTCGTCGATCTTAATGCACTGCGCCGCCAGGCCCAGGAGGTGGGCGTGGAGCTGGCCGTGGGAGGACTGCAGCGCGAGGAGGTCGGCGTCGTTCATGAAGACGGGCCAGCAGCGCAGCACCGCGCGCATGCACGTGGTGTACAGGACGCCCCCCTCCCGCACCAGGAAGGCCGCCTCGAGGAAGGGCAGGAGGTCCGCGAACGCCAGGTGCGAGTCGGGGCGCGGCGCGGCCAGGATCACGGTGACGTGGCTGTGGAGGGCACACTCGCAGAGGTATGTGAGCTCCGGGAGGCAGTACTTGTTGGAGAGATAAAAGACCTGCAACGGCATACCGCGTGCCACCCAAACCCATCGTGGGTACCCAGACCCACAACCCCCCCCCCCCCCCCTCCCCCCGGAATCGGCGATGAAATCCCAACAAATCGGCGAACAAATCGGCAGACCGATTTTTCGGCAAAACAGGCTCCCAGTGCCCTGGATCTCAGTCCCAGACCCCTAACACACCTTCCTTATGGTTGCTCAATAGTTGCATTCATGTGGAAACTTAAAATTATCTCTCAATTTCCAAAAAAAAAAAATTTCGTTTCTCGGTCTCTATATGGTCCCTGAGCGGTGATATATTAGTGCACAGTGGTGGTCGAGTGGTATATGCATAGTCACACACTTTTGCTGGCGTGGGTTCAAACCTCACTGTTTACAGATCGGAATTTTTTTGCATTTTTTTCACTTGTCTTCCTGAGAAAATTGGTTCTCCATGCACACACAAAGCCTGCTGGAGCAAGATAAATGCATACAGGCTTCCCATTTGCATCCCAGTGTGTGCTGGGTGGGTGTGCAGCACTGATTTGCAAGCATCTCTGGGTCTGTACATGGTCCCTGAGCAAATGTAAAGCAGTACAAGGTAGTGGTCCAGTGGTATGCACTGTGTACTGCTGGCTCGCTGGCCGGGGTTCAGACCCAGGACCGATTTTTTTGCATTTTTTGTCACTTGTCTTGCTGAGAAAATTGGTTTTCCATGTGCAAACAAAGCTTGCCAGAAGAAGAGGAATTCACACAGGCTTCCCATTTGCATCTTCCTGTCTGCTAGGTGGGTGTGCCCCCTGACCAGCATCAGGGTACTTGTCCCGCAGAAACGTTTGATCACTGGGGGACAATGAATCCCAGGGGACCAGAGATGCGTGTTTCTCTGGGCAGTAAAAACACTTCATGGTGCCAATCTGAAGAACCAATGTAGAAAGAAAAAGTATTATCCAGCGTCCCGAAGTAAATGATGCACATGTTAGGTTGACACATCCAAATCAGGTGTCCTACAATCCCAGAAGCCCCAACAAGTCGGCAGAACGAATGGGCAAAATCACAGAAACCCAAAGAATCGGCAAAACAAATCGGCGAAATTCAGAAACCCAACAAGTCGGCGGAACAAATCGGCGAGGTCGGCCGAATTCGGCCGCCGATTTGGGGGGGGGGGGGGGGGGGTTGGACCCAGAGGTGTCCAGGGATGCATTGGAAAGGGGGGGGGAGGTCCAGGGCGTCCCTGACCACACGCGCAAGCTTCAATGGCATTTGTAACCTACAGTAACCGCCCCCAACTGCTTTGGCAACCGCCACTATTGGCCCCCGGTAGCCTTACTTAGCCGTCATGGCCACCCCCCCCCTTCCCCCGTTTTCTGTTTCAGACACAGTGTGTGCCTTGAGATTTAAGAATAAAGATGCACTTATGCCTTACTCTCTGGTTTGCACTTGTCTGTTTTTGATTCTTCCCCCCCTCCCCTGGGGGGTGGGGGATGCCAAGAGTGGGGTGGGTGGTCCACGGTGGACGGCTTGTTGGTCCATAGTCCATGTCTTTTTTTTTCCAACCCGCTGAAGCAACAGAATCCCCTGAGTGTTTTATTCATTTTGGAGAGGTAGTGGAGTGGGTGTCTGCCTCCATGGCTGCCCCCGCCCCCCCTTCCCCGTTGTGGGGAAGGCCAAGTGCTGTGCCACAAACCGAAAAGTGGGTGCCCCGGCTGCTAAGAAAAGGCTGGAGTGGAATGTCTGTCCTACTGCTCACAACTGCTTCCTTCTGCACCCCCCCCCCCAGCGCCCACAGGGGCATGCGTGAGCGGGCAGGGGGCGCCCGCCCCCCCTTTGCCTCGCACTCCTGAGCCGTTTGCCAAAGGCAACCCGAACTCTGTTTTATCATTTCGCTCGTCCAGAAAGCCTTGATGGCAACTCGTGCCATTGCCTCTTTGGCTCGCCCCACCCTGAAGCACAGGTCACTGACGAGGAAAGCCTGATTTTCTGTTTGCAATCCAGCGACTCCAGTGGTCCTGTACGAAGTCAGTGCATTGCACCGAGTCAGTCCCTGGCTGTGGAGTACAGGAAACAGCCGAGCCACGGGGATGTGTGGTTCGGCTGAGGGGGGACGGGGGGCTAAAGGGGGGTTTCACGAATGGTGGCAAAAGCGGTTACCGTGGTTGGTCAAGCGGCTGGAGTGCAATTTCTGGCGGGTACACGCTGGAGGGCCCGCCGGGAGGACAGAACCGGCTGCCACTCTGATAGCGGGGAGGATGGAAGGTGCCGCCCCCTCCTCTTCAACCGCAAGCCTGGCTGAGCCATTGTAGCGCATTCCGGGTTGTGCATACCTGACCCCGCCCCGCTTTTCTCGACATGCGGGCACCTCCCCGGATGCATTAGAAGGGAAGGGGCCTCAAAGGCGGGCCCCAGAAGCGGTTGAGATAGGCAGTTGGAGCACTGAAGTCATGCTCAAACTGCAAGGTTCAACAAACTAAATACGCAATGTGCCGGCTCTGCTGAACCACCACCCCGTCCCCACTCCCCATTTGACTGCTGGCACTCATTGCTCTCACGCGTCCTGCAATGTGTGCCCCACCACCTCCCGCTTGTCCTCCTTTACCATCACCATGAGTTCCTGACTTCTTCCACATTCCTGATCCCTCGCTTCTCCATTTCGTTGCCACTCCAATAGGAACCCGTGAGTTCCAGTACCCGATTGGTGAAGGAATACCTCCAGAAGGATGGACTTGTCCGAAGTTGTGAGGCTGCCACTGTAGATAAATCTGAGGACACACTCAAACGCTTCGGAGGAGTGGTCATCAATTGTTATGACAGCTCCGGGAGCACTGGCCTTGCTTTTGGGGGCGCCTTCAGCAGCATCGCGGTCAAAAAAAGCACGAAGCACAGGGCAACTTGATACCAGTGCACGATGGGCATTGAAGCGTCTGCCTGTAACGTGAAAACAGATGTGCAGGTACTGCATGTGAATGCAATTGCATTGCAAGGAGGCAATGCCTGCGCCACAGGGGGTAGGGGGTGGGGGGAGCTAAGGTTCGATTCTGGACCCAACCCTCTGCAGTGTGAGATGGGGGCTCTCGAATGGGGCAAACGGTGGTGGTGGTGGAAGGGGGGGGGGGGGGACAAGGCCATACCTACATACAACCGCCTTCCCGTGCTGGCAGGCAGTTGTTGGGCGGTTGGGTATCTAGTCCTTATGACATGGGGGTTGCGAGCCCAGGCCCACTTCTCCCCCGGCGGGCTTGCGTCAGGCTGTCCAGCCTCCCTGCTGGGGCCTGGAGCAACAGTGGAGCAGGCAGGTGTGTCACCAGCCCGCCCACCCCCCCCCGCCCCGAGCCTGCCACCATGCCGCTGCCTGCATGCACAGGTGCAAGCAAGGGGAGCAGGACACGATGGTACCCTGCAAGAGGATGGTTCTCCCTGGTTTGGGACACACACACACACACACAGTCACGGTGGCGTCTCCTGCCTCCCACAATGGCTGGTAGGATACCGTGTAGTAAAACCTGTGTCCAACCCCATGCCTGTGTGGGCTGCTGTTGTTGATCAATGTCATTTATGGCGTGATCAGGGTGTTCCTTACCAAAAAAGCAAAAGGCACTCTTGGCATCAGATTTACGTGGCTGGATAAAAGGGGCTGCCTGCCGATGGCAGTCGACCGGTCAACTGATGGTGCTGTTGGTGGTCGGCCAAGAGTATGGACGGTAATCTGTCAACTCCCAGCGGTTGACCAGTAACCACCAGCACTTATCCTGTGGCCACCAGCCAAGAGCGTGTGTTCCTGAATTAACAGGAAAAAAAAGAGGAATGTGGATCTCCTTAGCGTCCTGGTAGGGTCACCAGGTGAAGAGGGGGGGGGGGGGTCATGGCTTGCACCGGAGGCGGGTTCCCATGGCCAGTGTGTCCTTCCCTCACTAGCAGGACTGGGTCCAACCCCGGCTGTCTGTTCTCACAGCCCCCCAGACTGTTGACGACCCCCGAACCCCACCAAGGCGCTGGTGGGAGGGAGATGGTGGGAGGGAGATGCCGCCATGCCTGTGTCTATTTCGCGCATGCTGGGGGGGCTTGCAGGGGGGTGTAGGGCACTGGGTTAGGGCACAATGGCACCTTCTTTCTTCTCTAACGGGCTGCAGTCAACCTGTTGGCGTGTGGAGGGGGTTATGTGTGCCTGGTGCTCCGGGCCTAGCAGCGAGGTAGGGGAGCCCTATACTAAGGCTGCTAGGGGAGTCTGTCGGTTAGGTGACCTCGGCTTCCTCCACCCCACACTTGGGTCCAAATTGCAGCCGCTCGAACTAGTATTGGGTGCAGTGCAACCCCAAAAAGTCTCAGGGTCCAAATTGTAGTCGCTCAAACTAGTATTGGGTCTAGTGCAACCCCAAAAAGTCTCAGGGTCCAAATTGCAGCCGCTCAAACTAGTATTGGGTATGAAGATCACCCTCACACATAGTGGACAAGACGGCACACAACACCGGCACTAGTCACGGCAACACCTCAACGAAACGCACATAAAGAGTGAGGTGCCAAATGACCAATACTCGCAATCCTCTTGACATGTCACCGGCAAGGGGCAAACAACACAAAAAATAGGAGCATCCACAACCACACCGTGCTGCAGCGTCACCATTTGGAGATGCTCACCCGAAGACAACACACTCCACACCACACACTTTGCATAGGCATGACATGACGACACCGGAGCCGCATGAACAACGTGCTCATATTCGGCATACAAACAACTAAGCAAGTTTACTTGGAGAGCACTAAAGTCATGCCACTAGACATTCTTGTACCACAGTTCGAGACTCACACAACACTCCACTAAAATAGCCCCTGGATCTTCCATCCAATGTGTTGCCAACGCCTCAATGTAGAGCTTGGAGTCTTGGACTTGGGCTGTGAAGGTAGAACCTTCACTAAGGCTATGAATTGTGGCCAACAAGGCAGAGGACCCTTGGAGGTACTTGGTGTTGACCCGTAAAAGCACCCACACAATGTACACCTCCACAACATACAAATGGACAATATGAAAGGGGATGCAAACTTAGTACAATATCTAATGCAAACTGTGCAAGCACATTGCAACAAACGCTCCACGGCCATGAGACAATAACCACAAAGAAATTGAACACACCGCCTGCCATCTCATGCAACGTCCAACATAACCCAATCTAGCACAAGTTTGACCCTGAGGCTATGGTATATGGCCACAAGGAAGGAAGAAGGAAATGCTCCCACAAAACCGAAGGCTAGCCTACTCTATATGCAGCGTGCAAAGTGAAAAACCTGGGATTCATCCACAAGTAGATAGCTACAATCTACCATGATTGTTAGACATGACACAGTAGATGTTGGGACTCCGTCTAGTGGGACAAAAAGTACTGCCACCTGAAATCCTGGAGGCAGTGGACAAAAAAATCCTGGATAGTGGAGTGAGCCCGATAATGCCTCGCTATCCTCTTGGCAACACAAAATATCAATGGATGGAAACACTGCAGCGCTTGATACACACACCATGCTAGATGGTGTGATGCACCATGACATTGGAATGCCGAAGCTTCCTACACATTAGCATGCCTAAGCTGCATGCAATATGTCAGCAAAAACCAAGGTTGACACCCACCCAACCTTAAGCTGAAAGTGAGAAGATTTGTTCCAATTGGAGTGTGTACCATTTGGCCACTCAATGGATGACCAAGGCAGGTGCCTTATTTGCCACCCTAAAAGATATTCAAGCGTTTTTCAGCTGGTTTTTCTGGGAATTTTGCTGGAAATTTTTCTTTTTCTTGAATGCCATCCTTGCCTTTTTGCTATCTGGTGGTTTGCTGCTAATTGCTGGTGGTTGTTGTGCTGGGGGTTGCTATTAATGGCTAGTGGTGTGTTGTAAATTCCCAAAAAGGTTGCTGTTAATTCCTGGTGGCTTGCTGTTAATTGCTGATGATTGCTGGTACCCCATACTTCAGCACACATTTCTTGTGACCACCTGTCCAATACAATTTTGAAGCCTCTGACTGTTGATCGTCATCCAACTCAGCCCATGCCTTTTTCAAATATGGAGCCTGATGCATTTCACAGAGTGCTATAGCAGTGGCTTTCAAGTGCTGAACCATTGCAGAAATCTTCCCCTGGCATTCATCTGTTTGGGCTTGGGCGTCAAACAACAAAGCATGGCAGAGAGAAAACTACACAGTGTATGCAGAAAATGGACAACTGTCCAACAAAGAGATGAATCAACAGCGAGAGGGTTCATACCCACAGAATTCAACTCTACCCCATCTACGAATGCTGAGCGTATGGCAAAGGCCACTGTACGACAAGCAATTTTGCTAAATTTCAACATGAGTTTATTTTGCACGGCCTGAAAATTGTGTGGGAAAATTCGCATGAATTTGAAACATGAAATATCCCACAGCGAAAAATTCCCTGGGGAGTAGGGTGGAGAAGGGTGGAGGAGGGTTGTGGGCAAGGGTTGTGGACAGGCACCAACGGTCCCCAAGAAAATTTTGGCTCGCTGCGGCATGCTGCAGCATGCTGCGGCATGCTTCAAGCTGTTGGTCAAGGGTACCATCATTTTCCGAAAGCGGCACAGGTTTCAAAAACCAGACCAGAACACAGTGAATCACATGCCCTAACCCCCTGCAAATGTCAGGCTGAGGTGGTCCCCAATACCTTCCCCAATGGCCCACTGCAAACAATCTGCTGTACTCCTGGTTGTCTCCTTGGTCCTTGTGGATTTCTGAGACTCCTGCGACTCCTGTGATGCCTCGGTAGTTTGAGTATCCTCAGGACTTGACATGGCAAAACAACACCAAAAAAGCGAAAATCTGTGCAACAATAGAGGAGAACTGACAGGCAAAATTTTGCCATTTGCAGGAAGGGAACCCAGGACCCCTGAAACTGGGACCTGCTACATAGACCACTGAGCTACCATCCAATACTGAGATATCTGTGCAACAAAGGGTCCACAGGTTTGACATGTTATGAAAAAAAAAAAAGTCCGCCATGTGACAATTTTGGCTCGCTGCAGCATGCTGCGGCATGCTGCGGCATGCTTCAAAACCCCCACCAACAGCTCCCAGAATCTGGCGCTGCGGCATGCCGTTGGTGCTTGGTTGTGGACAAGGGTTGTGGACGAGGGTTGTGGACGAGGGTTGTGGAGGGTTGTGGAGGGTTGTGGAGGGTTGTGGAGGGTCGTGGAGAATGGTGGGACGTTGTGGAGTAGGGTTGTGGAGCATTGTTGAGCGTTGTGGATTGTCGAGTGTTGTGGAGTGTTGTGGAGGGTTGTGGAGGAGGGTTGTGGAGGGGCAGGGAGGGTTGTGGAGGAGGGTTGTGAAGGAGGCTTGGGGAGGGTTGTGGAGAGTCATGGAGGAGTGTTGTGAGCCCGAGCTGTGGAGGATTGCCATGAGCATTGAGAATTTGCATGCGTACAGAGAGGCTGCAGAGCAACACACACCACGGACCACAAACTGCACATCAGAGTATAGGGGCGAGTCAAAGAGATTCGCATATTTCACACTGAAGGGTGTGTATGGGTAGAGGTAGTGCTCAGGGTCGAAGCTGAGCACAGACTCCAGGCCATACACAACGTAGAAGCGGCCACCGTGCGCAAAGCACAGCCAGAAGTCAAGGTCACACGGCGGCATCACAATCGCTTTCTTGCAGCGCACGTGCTCCAGGCTCTTGTCATGCAGATTGTAGCGGAATAGAAAATTAAGGGTGCACGCGGCGAAGGACAGCACATACAGACAACCCCTGTGAGAAACCAGTGTCATGAGAGCTAATCCCCCTGGAAACCCTCTCGAGAGCAACCGTCCCACAACTTACCCTATCCCAACTCAATACACCATACCATACCAAACCACACCATACCACACCACACCTCACCACACCACACCACACCACACCACACCACTCCACTCCACTCCATACCATGCCATGCCATGCCATGCCATGCCATGCCAAACCATTCCATAGCATGCCATGCCAGGCCATGCCAGGCCATTCCATGCCAAGCCACACCACGCCACGCCATGCCACACCATACCATACCATACCATGCCATGCCATGCCACACCATACCATACCATACCATACCATACCATACCATACCATACCATACCATACCATGGCGTCCCCTGGGCCTGTGGGCCCCTTCGAGGAAGAACCTCGGATTCGCCGGGGGGGACTCCGCTAGCATGGTATGGTATGGTTTGGTATGGTATGGTATGGTATGGTATGGTATGGTATGGTATGGTATGGTATGGTATGGTATGGTATGGTATGGTATGGTATGGTATGGTATGGTATGGTATGGTATGGTATGGTATGGTATGGTATGGTATGGTATGGTATGGTATGGTACACCGGGTATTTTCGGCCAAGCCGGACGGAGCTCCCACCGGCGACCCCCCCCCGCATGGGAGGGTGCACACAACGACCGCCAGCCCCCCCCCCCCCCCCCCCCTCAGCCCCCCCCAAAAAGGGACTCCGGCGCGGAGGGTTGGGGATATAGTCCCATGCCGCGCGGCCATGAATCGACATGGCCCTACACCGGGCGATACACGCCTTCCCCCCCCCCTCGCTCAAGAGGGGCCCCCGTCGTCCCCCGGGCAGGGAGCAAACCCCCCCCCCCCCTCAAGGAGCGGCCGCCCTTGGGGGCCCTCGCCCAGCCCCCGGGGGCCTCTCGGGATTCGGCCCCGAGCCAGCACAGCCCTCCAGCCCCTCCCCCCCCCGGCCGCAGCCCTAGGGCCCGCCCGGTCTCCCACGCGCCGGCCCACGCACTACCGGGACCCGGGCCTCGGAGCCCCGGTGCCCAGCCCAGCCCGCCCCCCCGGTGTCCCTCCGGCGGGGCCCGTCCCGGTCCGGTTCGGCCGCGAGGGGACGGTGTGGCACTCCCCCCGCCTCCACCAGGATTCGCCCCCGTGGATGGTGCTCGGCGGGATTCGTCCCCGCCGAGCGGGGTGCGGGCCCCATCGCCGTCCGCAGCCCCCCCGTCACCAGCAGCGCCCCGGGCTCCCCGGCCGACTTTGGCCAGCCCCGGCCGCGCACCCGCTACGGACGGCCACACGGTGACGCTTGGCGGCCGAGCGCACCGACCCCCTTCCCCCCGAGCACGCGCGCACACGCCCCTCCCACGCCCCCCCCCCCCCTCTCCCCGCACACGCCGCCCCTCCCTCCCGGTCCCCTCCCTTCCTTTTCGCCTCACAGGTGCAGCGAGAGAACCAACCTCACGCCGTGACGTCAAGACAACTACGGGCCCCCCACCGCCGGCGGGGGTCCCAGGCCTACTCCCTCACTCTTGCGCCCCCCCCCCCCCCTCGCCCCCAGCACGCCAGGGCCGCGCCAGCTGTGCTGTGCAGGCCCCACAGGCACCCCCGCACGCCAGGGCCGCACCAGCAGTGCTGTACAGGCCCCACAGGAACCCCCGCACGCCAGGGCCGCACCAGCAGTGCTGTGCAGGCCCCACAGGAACCCCCGCACGCCAGGGCCGCACCAGCTGTGCTGTGCAGGCCCCACAGCAACCCCCGCACGCCAGGGCCGCGCCAGCTGTGCTGTGCAGGCCCCACAGAAACCCCCGCACGCCAGGGCCGCACCGGCAGTGCTGTGCAGCCCCCACAGGCACCCCCGCACGCCAGGGCTGCACCAGCTGTGCTGTGCAGGCCCCACAGGCACCCCCGCACGCCAGGGCCGCACCAGCAGTGCTGTGCAGGCCCCACAGGAACCCCCGCACGCCAGGGCCGCACCAGCTGTGCTGTGCAGGCCCCACAGCAACCCCCGCACGCCAGGGCCGCACCAGCTGTGCTGTGCAGGCCCCACAGAAACCCCCGCACGCCAGGGCCGCACCAGCTGTGCTGTGCAGCCCCCACAGGAACCCCCGCACGCCAGGGCCGCACCAGCTGTGCTGTGCAGGCCCCACAGGAACCCCCGCACGCCAGGGCCGCACCAGCTGTGCTGTGCAGGCCCCACGGGAAACGGGCAGCGCCCCCCCACGCCCGCGCCCGTGCGGTTCAGGGGCACGCGGGCAGATTGCCCCCTCCCCTGTCGTGGGGGAGCGGCGGCCGGAAGCAAGGGGAATCGGGGCCCCGCAGGTCCCCGAACAGGTGGTCCCTCCATCCAGCCCCCCCACCCCGCCTCCGTCACGCACAGGTCGGGTCACCCTCCCCCCCGCAGCGGGGGAGGGCTCCAGGGTAACACACACAGGTGGCTCCTCCCTCCTCCGTGCGCGCGCACCCCCCCCCCCTCCACACCACGGCGGCCCCCACCCCCCCCCCCTCGGTCGTTGTCGGCACACGCCCGGCCAGCGTGACGCCGGCCGACTGCTCCCTTGCGCCCTGCCCAGGGAGAGCGTGTCTGGCAATTTCTCCCGCCGGCACGTGCTGGGTGCCTTCACAACAACAACAACAACAACAACATACCATACCATGCCATACCATGCCATACCACACCACACCGCACCGCACCACACCACACTGTACCGTACCGTACCACACCATACCATACCACACCACACCACACCACACCATACCATACCATACCATACCATACCATACCATACCATACCATACCATACCATACCATACCATACCATACCATACCATACCATACTATGTACAGTATCAATGCCATCTCCATTACCAACCCACCGCACTGCACTGCAATGCGCCTTTGTATCACACCATACTGTACCATGCCATATGATCGCATACCACACCACACCACACCACTCCACTCCACTCCACTCCACTCCACTCCACTCCACTCCACTCCACTCCACTCCACTCCACTCCACTCCAAACCATACCACTCCACATCACACCACTCCACGCCACTCCACACCACATCAGACCACACCACACCATGCTACACCATACTACGCCATAGTGGAGTATGTAGAGTCGGACGCAACAACAATCGAGCATCATGGCAGACTGTAGCCCACAGTGCAGGCACACACCGATGGTCCAACCATAAAAAGTCATGTCCGTCAAGATCAAAGGTGAACACTGGCGTCCACTTCTGCAATGCTGAGTCGAACTTCGCCACACCATTCCGCACGCCACAATACGCCAACCCATCAACAAGCGCCCCATCATTGCTCAGGTCAGGAACCTACGGTCGAAAAGGACAGCAACGATGGCGAATATGCGATGACAAAATGTGCTCCACACACTGGCGAGTGTGGTCCTTTTGCGGATGCCCCAAGCGCCGTCCGTTCCTTCTCCTCATCCATTCCACGGAATGGTGCTGAGGCCAGCACTTGCAGCTGCTTCTGCACCTGCAGGCCCTGCCCCACTGACACCCTCCCAATTTGGTTGCTGCTGTTGGCCATTCGTGATGCCGTCCCTCCCGCCTGAAGTTTGAAGGGACACTACGCCCCGTACTAACTCAATTCACAGTGTCCTGCAGGCTCTTCCCTGCAGCTGCTGAGACTGCCCCCCGACCCCATGAATATGGCTGCATTGTGTGCACAGTTTGCAACCACCAGGTACAACCCACCAGATACGGGAGATACGGGGAGGCCAACTCTTCGGTGATGACACAAAGATACCCCCCCCCCCAACTAACAGCCGCCCAGAGGCCCGCCGGGGGGGGGGTATATTTGGGGGTAGTACCCCGCAACAACAACAAAGGGCTGCATAAGAACTGGGGAATGGCTACCTCCCTCCAATGGGAAAGAATTGGGATCTAAAGTGGAGAGCAGTGATGTGGTCCTAGGCGGCCATGGACTCAGCACATGTGGACTCCTCCGGCCAGTACCTTTGGCAACTGACTGTGGCTGGAGGAAAAGGCTGGGAAAGCTTCCCCTGGAAAAGGCCACAGTTGCAAACAGATAAAACTGCGCACTGTGTGCACACTGTGTAAACAGCATTCCACCAGCCCCACCCTTTGAGCAACCGAGTACCCCGCCCCCCCCATGTCCAGCCCCCCCCCCAGGGTACACGGTTCCCCCCCACCCCGGGGGCAACCGTCACCAAGTGACGGTTCCCCCCCTGGGGGGGGGGAACCGTACACCACTCCCGACCAGCCAATTCTAGTATAACCCAACTAAAAATTTTCTTCGGCGCCTTCGGCGCCTGTGATTTCCTATTGATTTCTTATTGTTCATGGGCCAAGTGACGGTTCCCCCCCTGGGGGGGGGGGGTGGACACGGGGGGGGATGGACATGGGGGGGGGGGGGTAGGAACCTGCCGCATTCTCAAGGCTGCCCATCAGGAATCACCTCTGAACTCCCCTTCCCCCCCTCCGACTCAACAAAGGCCTGCCCCTCACCCCTAAGGCGCTGGGGCAGCAGCCACCTCCGTCTCGAACAGCGTGACGTGCCCTGTCCCAACGTTGATGCAGGCGTGTTGTGCATCGGAGCGGACGTAGAGCATCCCCCCTGGGAAGGGCGAGTAGCATGTGGGAGTCTCCATCAGGCCCTCGATCGGAAAACAGAACCACTGCGCCGTGTCTGGATCAAGAGTGAGTTGGTACAGCGCCAGTTTACCTCTTCCCCTGAACACACAAGACGAGGGTTGCAAGCATCCAGCAGAGAGGGTGTAGCTGGCGCCTGGAATGTCGGAAGACAGAGGACTGATCCAAATAATGCAAAATCATTGGTGCACCAAGGGACTGGGGGGGGGGGGGGCACAAAGGACTCCACACTTGCACGTAGAAAGGGAGGGGGGAGGAACGAAATTGAACACCTTATCACATTTTGCACTTTCTTTCTCCTGGAAGTACGAAGTACAACAATGTTACCAACACATCAAATAAGGGGAAACCAACCTTTTTGTGGTGCACACGGTGTTGGAGGCGCAGGTTGGTGGAAGTGGACATGGGGAGCCATTACAAAGTACAATCCTGTTGGAAGTTCCGCAAATAGTGTCCATGGCCGAGTATGGTATGATGATTTTGGCCCACAAAGGTGATTGCCTGGAGGCTTTTGGATGGTCACTGCAATTTCTTGCAGCAATCTACAAGGTTCCTATTACTTCTTGCAGGCATCCAGATGATTGTTGGTCCTTCGTAAAGGCTTTTGGATGGTCGCTATCATTCTGTGGAGGCGTCCGTATGTTAGTAGTCGTTTCTTGGTGCCATCTGCAAGCATGGTAAAGGCCGGATTCATGTCATCGTGTCATTCATTGGACGAAAGAATGGAACTTTGACAGCCCAGGAACATTGCTATAATGATGTACATGGGTGGTATTGCACACGCATTGAGCAATTATTTGCTCGCTTGTGGTATTGGGGCTTGGTTAGGAACATTTGGCGTGGCAATCCTGATGAGTTACACCAGTTTGTCCGTATTTTATTGCATTTTTCTCAGTTTTGCATTCAGAGGCAAGTGCGCCACCCTCCTTATGGACCATGGAACCATGTTCTGCCTCATGTTTGGACGGACAAGAGCAACTCGGCCACCATGAGGGCAAGATGAGGGAGAGGATGAGGCAGAAGTTTGTGCATTGTGTTGTCACAAGTGCTCCACCATCATAGTTCGTGGTGAGTGTAAGGAGCACTAGTGTCCTGAATGTGTTGACACCCACACTTGTGGGAGTAATATTATTTATTCAGGACATTTTGAGTGAAAATTTGTGTTGTTGAATTCAGATTTCAGTTTATGCAACATGCTTTGCAGGGAAGGTTTGCGGTTCAATGCGCTCTACTTGGGGGACTTCCATAGGTGAGTATAAAATTTGGGCTAGAGCCAGGATACTTCATACAAAGG
This sequence comes from Eutreptiella sp. 'Long Island Sound 2002', assembly GCA_964036045.1. Lineage (NCBI taxonomy): Eukaryota > Euglenozoa > Euglenophyceae > Eutreptiales > Eutreptiaceae > Eutreptiella > Eutreptiella sp. 'Long Island Sound 2002'. Next base: position 68,091,328 of record OZ038387.1, on the reverse strand, counting down.
TGCGCGCTGGGCGCGCGCCAGGCAAACATCCTCCTAGAAGGGCCAAGAACTGCAGTGGCAGGGATGTGTTGAGCCATGGGAGGGCAATGGGGGGTGATTTATGGGACCCACCTTCCCAGGTCAAACCATCCACCCGAAAAGCCTTCAAGAAAAATGAGAAACGCGATAGGAGTGCAAAAATTGGAGGCACAGTTGAGGTACACAAACTTTTTTTTGGCCTCTCACCCAGCCCTTTCTTGTAGGCGAAGCAACAATGTTTGTCACAGCAAGTGGGCCACCTGCAGGTTGACAAGCTTATGCCACAGCAACTCACAACTTTGCCATCCAAGGCACCTTTCCCTGCCCCAGCCCTGTGGCCTTTTTTGAGAAGCTGGTATGTACAGGCCAACAAACAGATGAAGACCAGCCATTGTCTCTTGCCCTGGCCAACAATGTCCACAATTCGCTCACAGTGTACTCTGCATGCTTCAACGTAAGTTTGCCCGGTACACAATGAGGGAGTACTCGCACCGTGCGCGCACCGTGCCAAGTATTTGAACAACTTCCCCAGCAGATGGTCTACTGGGAGAGGGGTTGTAGACTCCTGGTAGGCTCTGAAGTGTTACCATTCCCCCTAGTTGGCTCTCAATGGTTGCTGTTATATCCTGGTGGGCCTTGGATGGCCACTGTTATTTCCTGATGGGCTCTGGATAGTTGCTGTTATTTCTTGGTGGGTCCTGGATGGTCTTATTTCCTACTGTGTCCCGGATGATTACCGTTTTCCTTATGGGCCATGGATGGTTACCGGTTACCGTTATTTCTCAACAACTCAAATACTTGCACCATGGCCGCACCGTGTGTGCACCGTGCGCGCACCGTGCCCAGTACTCCCTCAATAAGCCCACTACTTTTGGGAAACTACCCTAGACTTTGGCCCCAGATTTATCATCTCCTTGGGAAGCTTGAAGCAAACCAACAAATCAGCACACCAGCCAAACCAGCCAAATCAACCCAAAACCATCCCTGCAGAACACACAACACAAAACCAAAGTTGCCATACGTGCCTTTGACAACACAAAAGCACAAACATCAAACTCATGCCCACCATCATCTTGCATTGCAGTTGTGTTGGTTGCATCAGCAGTGGTCCATAAGGGAAGGAGAATGTGTTCCCATGGCTCAGAAACGGGCTAAGGGACCTGTCTGCAAATACAAAAAGGGACAGCAACAGACTGCACACGAAATGATGCAACTCACTTGCGATGTCATGCCCAATGTTCCCAATCAACCCCCAATGCCACAAAGGGGATCTCAAATGGCTACATAGCCCTTGCCATATCAGGGTCTAAGGCGAGGAAGACGTGGATGGCACCTAGGATGGCGTCAGGCGGGGGCACTTCGGCACAAAAAGTTTGCCCGGTGCGCAGCTGGCACACTAACGCACCCTTGTTCACTTTGCACCACAAGCACTCTAACAGCTAGGCACCTGTTGGAATGCTGCACGGTGAAGAGGCTTGCGTCGATTATGCAAAAGCTGTGATCCTCAATGAAGCCCTCACGTGGCATCTCACCCCGGCTGGCTGGCTGCACCTCCACTTGTTTCCAGCCCTGTACAGCGAACATGGCTGTGCTTGCATGGCTCTCTTGACGCAACTGCGTCCGGCATGTCGCTGGGGCATGTCAGCCAACCAACATACGACTCCGTGCAACCCCATCTCCCTCTACAGCCCTGCCCCTTAGGGGAACTTGGGACACCGCCGCTTTTGAGGTGGGTATCCCCGGAACAGCCAGATTAATTCCCACTAAGTTTTTTTTGGGGGGGGGGGGGTCCAGGCCATGGCAAGCTGGCAAAGCCCTCTGCACTCGAGAAAACTCTTGGAATCAAGGCTCAGAGCTGTCCAATCCTACCCCCCCCCCCTTGTCGTTCCCCACCCCAGGGAAGACGGTCCCCCACCACCCCCTGGGGGACGGTCACCAAGCGACGGTCCCCCAGCCCCCCGTGGGGGACCGCACCACCATCGTACACGCACATTTGCAGGCACAGAAATTGCAGCATAAAACGAAGGAATTCAGCATAGGATGTGTTCAAAGGGCTGCCAATGTACGGAGACCTACTCCTTGACGGGCTCGGTGTAAAACATCACACTTGTCCCAGGGGGAAACATGGTTGTGCTATCAAGTTCCATTTCAGCGAAAGTGAGCAAAATGTCCTGCCATGAGTGCAAGGGATACAAGTGGCAGTGCCCCACAACACAGTCACCTACACAACAACACAATGAGCCTCAACGAAACTTTTTGGGTTGACCAAGTGATGGTCCCCCACCCCCCCCCCCCCTGGGGAACGACAAGGGGTGGGGTACGACTGCCCCACAAAGCTTTGTGCTAGCAGACGTAACATGTAGTGAGGCTGAGCTAAATCTGATGCCAGGAAATGCAGCGAGAACGGCCGGATCAGTTCCCACTATTTCACACTTTCCTCTGTGCTCTTTCCCCTGTTGCCCCCAGTCGCCCTAACAGTTGCGCACGCGCCACGCCAAGTGCTCCCCCCTTGCCCCAACTTGTCACACCTTCCAGAGAGTGGCAATGGGCAAGGTCCACAGGCGGATCCCACACTGATCATCCCCGGTGAGGGAGTACAGGAGATTGGTGGCGGAGCAGAAAAATGCAGTAGCCACCGATGCCCGTGGCGCGCCCCGGAGGTGGTTGGGCTGCATCTGCGGCATTAGTGTGTGGCGGCAATCGCAGTGTGGCACATCCTCGGCCATGGCTGTGGGACTGCGAACAGGAGCACGGATGTGGGGCAAGAGCAGATGGAAGGGGAGAATTGAGCAAATGGCATGACTGCAAACTGCTGGTGTAGTTCTCCAAACATACGAAATAGAAGCGACCCTCAAGTCCATGAATTTGCAGGGATGAGTCAAGGCAACACACCATGCAGTTACTGAGAGCCACACTTCAATTGTTATGGGTTCCTTCGGCCGTGTTTTGGATTGGCACTGCATCCTCAGCCATTGCCTACTCTTCAATACTCCTAAATCTGAATCATAATTGAGGTACATTGGGGAGAAAGCCAAATATATCAGTCCTAGCACCTCCCCGAGGGATATTCGGATGGTGTGCTCGGAGGCGTCTTGAAGGGCTTTGGCGGCCAAATGGGGGTTTAGGGGACGTTTCTGCACAGCACGCGCACAGTGCCCAATTGTAAGTAATAGACATCCCTGTGACCACCCTGAAAACCACCCACCACCGGGGAGCCACGTCCACAGCAGCAGATTTGGACAGCAAGCTGGCATTTTTAGTGGGAAGTGTAGCTTGTTTTAACTCATTATCGGAGTTTTGGACTGAGGAAGAATTTCAGTAGTCCTGTGCCCATGACTCGTAACCAGTAACACAACCCCCAAAGGCAAGCACAGTGTGACTGCACTTACAAAATGTAACCTGGGAAGTTAGAATATTTCCTTCCCTCAGGCCCCTCCCACTTCCCCCTAAGGGCGTGCACCGTGCGCTATGCGAAAAGGAGGCTATTTTGGACCCATTGGGGGAATCCTTGCACTGCGCGTGCACTGCGCGCTACTGTTAGACTATGTTCCCCCTGAAGAGCCCCCAGGCAAACCCCTTGGAAACACCCTTAGAATTAGGTGACCCAAACTGCCCAAGCTCAAGAAAGTTGCAAACTACCTTCCCTTGACATAACACACATCATGCACATCTGGAAAAGCCATGAACAGCGTATTAGTTGCCACCCTCAACACCCTCTAACATAGAGGGGGTACCTCCTTTCGTATGTGCATTGAAACCTTTGTCGACATAATACAACGACCATTGTGGTGACAGCCCCGCGGAGGCAATTTCCGCTACGAGCTTATTCGGAGTTGAACTACTCGCCCTCTGGCGGGTATTTCGCTTCACCAGCCACATCACCCTCGTAAGTTGATGCGACCGGCCGGACGAGAATTTGATGGCGAATTCGAATGCAACTTGGCTTGGAATCACAGGCATAGCACAATTCAAAGAGATGGTAGTATCCTGCACAAAGACATGGTCCAAATAGCCCTTGCAAATACAAATAAAGCGCGAAAAAGGGTGGAAATGGGTGAAATTGGGTGAAAATCCAAAAATGCTATATCCCCAATGTGGAAAAAGCATCAAAACCTACGCAACAGGGTAACAATGACGCCCCTATGATCTTGAAGCATGGGTCTCCAGTACGGCCAGACGCCCAAATAGTTGCACTGTGTGCGCACTGCGCTTAAGGCGCCCCCATTGGACCTTGACCAATGGCCAAGGTGACACAGTACTATTGTGTTCCCATACGGTCAACTCAGGCTTCCCACCTTCTGCCCAGCGTAGTTAGTGGAACCCAAACACTCTTGCGACCACAACCAACCCCTTGTGTCCCTGCTCTGTCTTCATTTCAAAAGACATACCAGAGCCAAGTCATCTACCGCAGTGCTCCCACCAGTCATTGGGGCTGGCCTAGTAACCTTGGAAGCCACTGAAATCTGCACTGCCAGAATCAAACCCACGACATGGGCCTTGCCGTTCCGCATACTTCTGTCCTACTATGAAGAAGGTTGTTGTCATTGCCAGTCTTTGTTTTGACAGTGCATATTTGGTATTTGAATGCGTCCATAATTTGGTTCCTTGTGCACCTAGCCTACCTGCATATTGTTTAACCCCCCCCCCCCTCTTCTGACCCCGCCCTCATCTTTCTTCCCCCCCTCCAACCACCACCACACACACAAATAGTCGTAGCATGTAGGTAGTGTTTATCTGGCAGTGCTGCTGCTAGAACTTTCATCTCACACAGCATGTAGATTGTGAAGATCGATGTCTCCACAATGTCAGCTGAGCCTCTAGGCTCCAGAGTAGTTGAGGCAGCAATGAACATTTCACCCACCGGTACTTACATACCGTATTGAGATTCACCAAGTGTTTAATATTGTTTTGCCCATCAACCCAGGCCACAAGCATGGAGCATCAACTCAGAGACAAACTCTGTCGGGTGGCGAGGGCCCCTGCTCAGAGAATGTAACAGCAGCACAGTCATACATGTGGCATTATACTTGGTGTACAGCATGAGGTCTAACTGGCAGCTGCCACGAGAGCAAATGGGACATGGCCAGGCCACCACTGAGCAAACTTGACCTGAAGCAGCCGTGGAGCCTCTAGTTCTGTCGGCGACGAAGGCACCCTGCCACACAACCTTAGGGGAGCAACGGTGGGAACCAATGCCCTCAAGCCCAAGGCCTATGCTCCTCACTATGCACTCTCTCTGTTTTTTTTGAACGTGAACCCATTGCAATCATTCCACCCACATGCAATGGAGAATTGGATTCCTTTTCATTGCCAACCACCAATTCCTCAAACTTCACATGGCCATGCTTTTTGCCTTGCAACACAAATGATGATGGTTTCAAACCTGGGATAATGCACAATCAAATTGCCATGCACACTGCAACAGTTAGTGAATCTATGAACCCGTGTTTATGCAATAAACATGGTGTAGTGCTGCAGGGGCGAGCCCTGCTGCATGGGAAAAGGGGGGTGCCCATTCACTCGTGCCAGCCCAGGTATGGCCTGGCAATCCCTGATGAGTCCATGATAGCTCAGTCGTATCCCCGAAAAAGGTTGAAAAGTGGGGGCCGGTGTGTTGCCGTGCGGGGTGATGGATTCAAGTCCAAGTGCTGCAATACTACTGTGAAATTTGTTGCTGGAAAAAAAAAGGATCGCCTAGGCCCACTGGCTATTCAAAATGAAGAAAAATATGCCGTTGCATGCTGGGCATTTCATCATCGGTTGTTCCTCGGCATTTGAGTATGCTTGTGGGGGTCTGTGGCCTGGGTTTAAGTGGGCTGGATAGTCTTACAGCTTTGACGAACCCACCTCCTTGTTCTTTCAACTCCATACTGTGTCTTGCTTGCAGGGCTGTCAGGAGCTCTGCATTCAATACTGCGCCACATGAGCCGTGCCACCCACATAGATCCTGGCAACACGCATTGTCTGAAGGGAGATGGCTATTTTGCCGCTGCCATAAAGCTGCAGTGAGCACACCGCTGCTTGTTGGACTGCCATCTTATTGCCCTGCCTGTAGTGCTGCATGCTGCAGGCCTGTGTTCGGAGAGATGGCGTAGTTGTTGTATTCCAATCACAGGCCTTTCAGACCATGCAGTGCCCGCACCCCAAATCATGCTGAAGGGTTCATGACAGCATTTTTAGACCAATCCCCACGCTACCTTTGAATACTCCGAGGTCTGATGGTGTTGTCACCCAGGATGTGTCCTTAACCGGTAAACTACATTTTGCCCCACAGTGCCACCAGCATTTGCACCAGCCTCCCAATTCCAAGAAAAAGACGAGTGCCGCTTGAAGGGAGGCGTCAAAACCCAGAGGTCTGACAAAAATTCGCGAAACTCAGGGACAATGCTTTCGCCAAACCCAACGAGAAGAACGCCCAAGACACTCCAAACAATGCACATGCACTGTGCTGAGGGGACTCTCGGGCTTGCACTTCCCTTTCAGGCAACAATACTGGACATGGCATCCCTCCAAAGCATTGCAGAAGGCGGTGAAGTGAAAGTAGGATAACTCAAAGCAGGTGCAGTTACACTTTGCACTGGTCCTCACTGTCCGTAGGCCACCTCTCAGCCCCAATTGCCCACAAAAACCTGGAAAGGGCTGAATCCACCCCAATGGCAACTGGTGACCCCACCCCCGTCACCCAACAGCAGGTGGTAGCATAGTCAGCTGACAGGGTGGCGCCCCACACACAGCAGAATGGGTGACAGAAAACACAACCAGAGTTCACGAGGCTCCTTCACGCTACATCAACAGCTCGCTAAACCACCACACCTGAGCCCTATGCAGTCCTTGCACGGCAAGTGGGGTTGGGGGGCGATGCCAGGCTCATGGGCATCTACATTGAAAGGGGCTGCACCAGGGCTTCAGCGGTCCCCAAACGGAGCTGCTCAGTTCCCTTCCGCTCTGTTTTCTACCGTAGCTGAGAGTGCACCAGACCTTCCCCATGGCGGTGTGAGGAACAGGACAAAGAATCATCCACCATGGAAAGCCCCTGCAACACTGCAGGCAATGCTCAACCCGCAGTCGACTGCTTTGAGCAGTGTACTCTGGCAAACTTGACAAGCGAAACAGCACCAGCATCCACAGCACAGTGCAGCGGGTGAGGCCCTCGCGGGGGGCGCCAACCTCCGAGTCGCCACCGTGGGCTGTAGGGTGCCGCGGGCTGAGATGAGGTCAGACCTGACTAACTTGTGCCTGTTGCCCTTCCTGGGGTTTGAGAGCCAGACCTCGTGCATGAAGCAACCCCTGCGTTGGGGCAAGACCATTATATGTGATAAGTTACAGCGATGCTTTGTGGGGAAAGCCTGTAATAATAATTGTGTGTTTGGGGGAGGGGGGTACCATAAAGGCTGAGTAAATGTGCCGATTGGTGGGGGTTGGTTGTGTAGGGCCTCAAATGATCAGGTTGTGTGTCCGCCTTGGCCTCCGGCCATGTCCACTCCACACGGCGCTCACCACCTACTGCCTGAGCGAGCTCTGAGTTCTTCGCACCGTGTGGAAGCAATGTGGCCACCCCTGTTCCATTGTTGCAGTACCGAGGCAACTTCAGACTCTGCTAAACCATCAAGGCTGAGTAAGTGTGCCGGTTGGTGGGGTTTGGTTGTGTATTGGGGGAAACCTTCTTGCGAAGATGCCCTGCCCTGTGAGAGTGGCCTGGTATGGTCTCAGATACATCTGAGGGGGACCAGGATGGGACGAAGCAGTGTGTAGTGGCACAAGCCGAGCACCCGAGGGGGCCAGGTCAGAGGTGATTCAAAAAAGTACGTGCTCCACAAAGATCACGATTGGGGAACCAGAAATGTTTCTTGATGATGAATATGGTGGCCCAAACCAAAGATGCCCGCAATCCCCAGCAGAAAGCAGTGCATGGCTGGAGATGATGGAGGGACTGGAAGCCGCACTATCTCTCCCAGCAGTTGCTCTCACCAGACCCAGGACATACTCGATATCCAGCTCTGGTCATGGCGGGGGGTGCAGCCACAAAGGGGGCGTTTTCACACTGCGCGCGCACAGCACCAGTGTATGCCCCGTGCATGCCCCGTGTATACCCCGTGTATACTCGGTGTATACCCCATGTATACCCGGTGTATGCCCCGTGTGTGCCCCGTGGGGGCGTTGTCGCACGGTGCGCGCACGGTGCGCGCACGGTGCGTGCACGGTGCGCGCACGGTTCAATGTTTTTGGGATGGTTGCCCAACTTGTACCCCGTTGAATGGCCCCCATAGAAACCAGGGGTTGCCATAATAAATAAAAAAAACTCGGAGTGTCCAATACGCCCTATGATGGCGGCCGGTGGGTAACTGATGGCGGTTGGTGGGTAACCGATGGCGGTTGGTGTGTAACCGATGGCGGTTGGTGTGTAACTGATGGCGGTTGGTGGGTATTTGATAGCGGTTGGTGTGTAACCGATGGCGGTTGGTGGGTAACCGATGACGGTTGGTGGGTAGCCACCAAACATCAGAGAGTGGCTGCCTTAGTAAAAAAAAAAAAAGGCTGAGCGTCCTTATGGCAACCCCTGATAGAAACACACCCAGGGTCCTGATTTCTGCACCTTGCAGTCCATACTGGCATACCAGGATTCTTCAATTTTTAGTCTGATGCTTGTCACAGGTTCCAGGGTCCTATTTTCTGCACCCTGCAGCCCCTATTGGCGTACCGGGAATTTTTTTTTTTTGAATCTGATGCTTGTCACAGGTTCCAGGCTCCCAATTTCTGCACCTCGCATGCATCTCCGTAACAAACCATGCACAGGCGACAACACAAGCGACAACAATGGTTGGGTTACGGGAATTTCAATTTCATCCGCCACAGCATTCTGGCTCATGATCATCAATTCTAGGGGCTTCAGCTTCCACTTAAGGTAATTGGGGCTCCAGCAAAGCGTCCATCGGCGCCTCATGGTGCACAGGTTGGGGGGAATCGGGGCTCTCAGCAGTCACAATTGCAAACTCCAACCGCTCCTCGGGTGCATGCTCGTACAAGACCTCTTCACCACCCAATTCGTACCGAATAGAGACGCGGCGCCCACCTCTTGAAGAAGGGTCAACGACAGTGGCCGACACCCTATCTCCGTTGGAGCGGTGGTAGTACACAGGCAGTCCGGCGACAAGCCAGGGCAGCTCAGATTCAGGCAATGTGGATCTGCCGGACACAGAATAAGCAAAAGGACGCACGGTGCGCGCACGGTTCAGGCAACACCCCCCGTGTGTGCCCTGCTGGCTAAGTTCAATGACCACCGACCTACAGAAGCACGCGTGATCAATTCGGAACTGCGAAATTCAAATGTCTCGTGTTCTCAAGATGATTGGTGTCCAGAAACATTTATTGCCGAGAACACATTCTTTCTTCCATTTGGACAGAGGAATCAGCCCCCAAGGTTAATGAGGAAGGGGACGATACCTATCTTTGCCAAGTTTGTGGCAAAAGGGACACCTGTGAATGTTCCACATGCAACCTTTACTTGTTTACAATTTGCATGCCTGAACATACTTGTGAGATTGATGTTCCTAAGTAGCCCCCAATATATTTTTATGTGTTCTTTAACACAGTGAACCCAAATGTATTGTTTGCCATTGGGTTGATCTTGCTTTTGTCTCGGCAACATGAATTGTGAAAAATGGAGAAGTATGCGTGTGTTGGCATGCATGTCTTGATGGGACCCCAGCCAAATGTCGCGCACTGCTCTCCAAGATCAAAGATGGGCAAACAATGTTCCACCCGTGCTCTATAATATTCATGAACATCATTGTAGGTTTTCTGACGCATGGTCAAAGTCTTTCGACCAATGAAAGTGACATGCGAATGCAATCGATCAGAATTCAGGACCCTGGGACCCGTGGCAAGCATGAGACTAAAAAAAAAATCTCCTGGTGTACCTGAACCGGCCAAGATTGAAAAGACGTTCAACACTTTACAAAAAAGTATGTGCAAGGGTGTTCATAGAAACATGTTTTGTGACACCAAAAATGGTGTTGGTGTTTGTGCCACATGCAGCACTTCTCAATTGGCAAGGTTTTTCCCCCATTCTTCTGTCTCGCAAAATATGTAAATAGAAAACATGCCTATTCTTTTGTTACAAATCTGTAAATCTAATTTTTTGTAACCCTTGGTTGGATAATGTTTCCTAGAGATGAATTTGTAATGAAGTTATACCCCAAGCGAAGTTATACCCCAAGCCAATCTTGGCCTGCCACCATGGGTTGGTTCATGTAAGACCCGGGTGACACTTAGACCCCCCAAGGCAGGGCCTACGGGTACAGAATTCAGGACCCTGGTAAGCATCAAGACACATAGCCCTACTTATATGTTGCGCTTTGTTCAAATAGACGCCGCCATGCAGCCCACTGTGAGTCCTTGTCACTTCATCTTGCCTGTCTCCTCCTTCCGCTTCACCTTCCATTCAAAGACTTCCTTCCAATCTTCTGAACTTACGGAAGTGAGTCCACCCTTCAAAATCATCATTTTCGCAACTAGTTGCTTGCCAGCCTCCCAAGACCGTTGCGTGGTCTTGGGGATGCACGGTTTTGCACGGGGCGGCGGGGTTGTAGACTTGGATGGACTTCTTCCCCGTTCTTCAGGCAGCAGGCAGCAGCGAAGGACTGCATGTGTAGTGGGGTGGTGAGTCGGCACTTGGGATGGCAAAAGAGATGGGACTCAACTTTGCAGTGCAAATTCACCACCTTGACTACATCTTGAAAACACTCCAAGTGAAAAGATCCTTCTGGTGCAAACCCCGCTGCTGTGGCAGGAACACGCACCCCATTGGAGCGGGTGCAGAACACCTTGTCTCCAACATCGAAGTCCGTGGTGGATGCAATAGAAGGTTTGGGGACATGAGGGGCAAAATGTGATGTCCGCGGCATACACCGTGAGAATGTATCACCATAAACCTGGCTCATGGTGCACGTTTGCACGGGTACATACAAGCAGGGGAGGGGGGATGATGCTGCAATTATGCACAATGGCTATGATACACTGCAACAATGTTGTGTGGGTGCCCATGCCAATCATACACCCTGAAAACTGGCTACCGGGCGAGGAAAAAAGCCAACTTTTCGCACGGTGCACGCACAACGCACAGTGCGCCCGCAAAAACTTTCTCCTGGGTAGAGGAGTCCAGCGCAAAACAGTGACCTCCCAGTGGTGCAGGGTTTTGGTTGGGGCGAAAATTTTGGGGCAATCACCAAGATCCAACAAGTGCCACACCAAGAGTTCCCAGCTGTCTTCGATCATCTGGTGGCGATATAGATTGGAACAGGGTGCGGTCTCGATCCAGGGTGCGCAAGCAAACAGACACCCCAACCAAACAATGATAAAAGGTGCCAAGGACGACAGACATGAGGGAACAAAGCACAACCCAAACCTCAATGGTCATCAGCACAGTGGACTAGTTGGACACAAATGGGGTGCGGGGCCAAGCCTTTTCCGTATCACTCAGACATACGCCAGAGCAATCTTCATGACAAAAAATTTTCCGGACCCTGTCCCACATGAATGTCAGTTGACCAGCCATGGGGCCGCCAACGGCTATCGGTTACCCGCCAGCTGCCGTCGCATGGCTCTGTCACACGTGCGTCCTGTGGGGAGGGGTTGGGGTGGCAGCGAGTGCATGCCACCGGCAGAAGAGCGTGGCCAGGCCCGCGCCGGCGGCTTTCCTTGTTCCTAGTTTTCGAAGACCTGTTCAACACGATGGGACCGCCCTAACAAGGCGTTCCTTCGCCATAAATCAGCGATGGTCGCTACCCTCCAGAGCCACTCTGGCCCAACAGTCCGTCAGGTGCAATGCCAGCAACACGTTGCTTGGACAACGGAGGGCACAGCACTGCAAAGCCACACGAGACTTGGGCTGCAACTCTTCCTCAACTGTGGCCCAGAAAAAGTGCCCAGACGTCGAGGCTGGAGCGTGCTGCACAGAACATGTGACTGCTGGCGCTCCACCCACACTTGAGACCCAGTGTGGGAAACCCCCTGTGGCGAGTCCACAGGGGATTGGCGAGTCCACAGGGGGTTGGCTGCCGTCGATACGCCCCCCCCAAATCATCTCCAACCCCATGCTCCCCGCAGACGCACCGCGCACATGACCCTCACTGCACTTTCCCCACAATCCGTCAATCCAATACCCCCAACCCTAACTTTTCGTGCACCACCCCCTTGTGACTGGGCATGTCTCCAGCAGAATGCACCCGTCAGCCCAAAGAGGTGAGGAAGTGCATGGGCTGCCGGGGCCTTCGCGGGGCAGTGCCACGCGTGCCACAGTCCAACAAATAGCTGCAGCCCCGCCCCACCCCCGGGGCGTGACACGTCAGTTGACTCTTGGTGTTGAGCTGACAATATCCAGGCAGGGCTGCAGGCGCAGGGCTCCTTGTGAGAGGGGGGGGGGGGGGGGGGGCGGTTCTGGGGTGGGTGGGTCCCACCCCCCCCCTACCCCCCAGTGGTGCTGAATGTTTAGAGGCGCCTAAGAAAACTTTTGGTCCAAACTAATTGACGCCGAAGGCACCAAAGATTTGATTGACCAAAGGCCCGGTACAAATTTGGGAGGGGGTCTGGGGGGGGGGGGGGGGGGCACGACCCGGTGGTGCCGGGTTGTTAAAAGGAGCCCTGTGCAGGCGGCCTTTGACTGCACGTAACGGACCGGTGGGGCTTGTGGTGCCATGCTGTGCCTGCCGGGCTCGGCCCCGAGGAGACATCAGTAGCCGTCCCTCAATGCAAATCCCCATGAGTGGCATGCAATGCGGCTTGGGTGCAGGCGCCTTCACACGCCGGCGGGCCAGTCATCACATCAGGTTCTGAAGACACTTCCGCAGAGGCTCTCAGTGCAGTTGCAGCAGCAGCCATTGCGCGGGCAACAAGATCTGGTGGTCGCAAAACGTGGCTGTATGGGCCACTGCCCGCCGTGACCGAGCAGCACACGGCCCTTGCGCGTGTGCACGCTATATAAAGGAGTGTCTCTGCTGCGACCGACGCCGTCCCCTGTCCCATCCGTTGCCCCAGACGTAGTGGGACCGCAAACCCCTCGTCCCTAGCTCCTGCGAGAGTTACGGGTTAAAGGGCGCCCACGACTGCCCTTCTTGTCACGATCCATTTTGGGTCACGCCGGGTCTCCCACACACACCCGCCCGCTGTCAACAAAGCAAAATCGGTTGTATGCACAAGGGCGCTCCCCTGTCAAGCCCATCCCGCTTTCCCACGTTAAACAAGGCTCTGAGGGCAGGATCCAATGCGGATGCGCCCAACAAACGGTTTGAGACGGGGCGTTCTGCCCGTGTCCTGACCAAAGCTGCCGTCGCCTCATCGCAATCCCCCCGGAAATGGTTCGTTCTGCGCGGACAGAGATCGATCGACGTGGCTGCGGACGCCAGCCTCTCATCTCGGTGCTGGCGGTGCCCACAATCAGTACCGAGGGTCGCGTCGTCTCGGTTCGAAACTCCGCACAGGAGCACGACCCCCCGGACTTCCGATTGCGGGGGGCGGGGGCGTACAGCCCCCTGGGCCGGACCCCCACCCCCCAAAACGGACACCGGTCACGGCACCCCCCTGAAGCGCCTCGGGATGAGCCTGGAGGTGACCTCAAATTTCAGAAAAAGAGACAAAGGCACTTTTGGAATCAGCGCGACGTGGGGGTGCCGGCAAGTCATCATTTGGCATTCAATCAGGAAAAAATTGTGATCAGTTTTGACCCCGGCCACCCCGGCGACTTCAGCGCCGGGTATCAAAGTGACCGATGACTGTTCCGGGGCAATTGAACCCCCCGTCCAGTTTTTGAGGGCTCTATGGGACCCTCCCCCTCCCCGCAACTGAAAAGCCGATTTCCCTCGTTGACACGGGCTGTGATTGGGCCGCGCACGCTCGTTGCATTGGGAGTCCGCCCGTGGTGAATCGCTGGACTGGGCGAGTGCTGGCGACCCCGTCCCTCCCTTCCAAGAATGCACCAGTGCTTAACAACACTCCGTGTGGCATGCATTGCAGCGGTTAAGGGTCAGTTGATGTGGGTCGCCAGTCAACCTGCCTCAGATTTCCAAACTCTTACTTGGTCTACTGTTGTGGGGTGGCGCGGTGTGCAGTGTGCGGTGCAGTTGGGCACGGTGGGTATGGTATGGTATGGTATGGTATGGTATGGTATGGTATGGTATGGTATGGTATGGTATGGTATGGTATGGTATGGTATGGTATGGTATGGTATGGTATGGTATGGTATGGTATGGTATGGTATGGTATGGTATGGTATGGTATGGTATGGTATGGTATGGTATGGTATGGTATGGTATGGTATGGTTTGGTATGGTATGGTATGGTATGGTATGGTATGGTATGGTATGGTATGGTATGGTATTCACCCTCGCCGTTGCCCTAGGCCCCCCCCCCTTCCCCCCAGCACCGCACCCCACCACCACCTGACGGCTGATCAGTGGTACGAGCAGCGAATGCTCGTTCGGACGGACCCGTGTGCGAACCCCAATAACATTTGCAGTTTAATCGGCCCGCCACCTGAGGGGACGGGTCCGGCGACTGGTCCGGGGGCTGACCTTCCAGTCGGAGGCCGGACATGGGACTCAGAAGCCCGTTCGGAGATTCCCCGAGGCCTACACCCCACCTCACCTCACCTCACCTCACCTCACCTCACCTCACCTCACCTCACCTCACCTCACCTCACCTCACCTCACCTCACCTCACCTCACCTCACCTCACCTCACCTCACCTCACCTCACCTCACCTCACCTCACCTCACCTCACCTCACCTCACCTCACCTCACCTCACCTCAACACACCTCACCGCGTTTCCCCCAGACCCGCTCCGCAGTCTTACCACCCACACACAATTCCCACGGACCCCAGCCTCCCTGTTCTCTAAAGAGGTCCAAGACCCACATTGCAACTGCCTTGCGAAGGGGGGGATGTTGTACGCACTCCCTGCGCACCCACTCGGCGCCCTCTGTAGGCCACCAATCGCGTCTGAATCACTGCCCAATCGAGGGCACATGCGGGACTTCGACCCGGGCTAAGAGGGGCAACAAGCCGCAGGCTGCGGTACACTGTGGCTGTGCCTCAAACACCAGCTGACGGCAGGACAGCCGGCGGCAAACCAATGGCGCTGGCCGCACACGGGCTTCCGCCCACCCTCCCCCCACCCCACGCCCCACTTCAAAGCCCAGGTGCACATGCTTCAGCAGATGGTCTCAAAACGATGGAGAATGGACGGGCTCACTGCGGTGGACAGGGTCAAGAACAAGTCCCATGCCCCCCGCGGGGGTACCACTGGACATGGGGAGAAGGAAGATGGCGACAAGTGGCAGGGGCAGTGCGGCGGTGGTCAGAGAAAGGCACCGGGAGAGCGTGCGACCCGCCTCCGTCTGAAGGGTGTACAATCCTACGCTATGTCGTGCCGGGCGGGTGCAGGTCGAGGAGGGTCGCCACGGGGCGCGGCACACTGCACCCCCTGCGAGCGTCGCAGGCCGGCAGATGACGGACGGGTTCCAAACGCGGCCCAAGGACAGACGTGCGGGAGAGAGACGAAGGCCGTGGTCAGAAGCCGTCCCCGGGGTAGAACTCCGTGTCATCCTCTTGAGAAGCCGCAGGACCTCCGGAGGGCTGCGACTCCTCGTCATCCACGTGCCAGGCATCCTCCTCCAGCTTCTCCTGTGCGAGGGGGGGGGGGGGGGGAACGGCTGCGATCACCCGCGCCATGAAGGGGCACGTGGTGGGGCACTCGCCCCTTCACACGCCCGCCCGCTCCCCCACTCGCCCCTTCACACGCCCGCCCGCTCCCCCACTCGCCACCCTCCGGCCGCCTCTCTGCTGCGGTTGCAGGGGTCGGGTGCGCGTCGAGCACCGCCAGTGGGGCAAACCCCGGGGGCAATGGAGAGGCCTAGTCAGGCGGTTTGCGCGTTGTATGAAATGCTCCAGTCCAAGGCAATGCCCCCCCCCCTCTCCCTCCTTCCCTCCCCCCCCCTCGCTCGCTCGCTCGCACGCACGCACTCGCTCACCCACCCACCCACCCACTCACACGTGCTGCAGAGACCCAACAACACGCCCTAAAGCCAAGAAACACAGGCAAGGACGTGCACCGGGTGTCTGGACTTCTCGTCAGGCCAAACACAGAACAGCAAACATGAGGGACATGCAGACAGTCATGTAGAGTAGGCACCTTTCGAAAAAAAAAATAGACACTCACACACCCACCCACTCACGCACGCACTCAGTCGCCAATCTGGCTTCCATTTGCTGGTGCTGACTGCGCTGGCGCTCGTTCCGGCACTGCGTTCGGAGCACCAACCCTCAGGCAACAGGCGTTATCAGGCAAATTTGGCCGCAAGCAGCAGAGGCCAATGCATCTAAACGGAGTCGTCATTCCCCCCGCTTCGGGGTCCCCAATGTGTTGAGAGATCAAAATGGCTAGATATCCCCTGCCTTCTCAGGGTCCCCCGTGTGGCTAGAAATCAAAGTAACTATACAACTGTTGCCTTCTCGAAGTCTCCTTTGCGGGGGGAATGCAAAGCGTCTACATGACGCCCCTGGTGTGGGGCGAAGACAAAGTGCACCAGCCCATACCTCACAGTAATTGATGGTCTTCCGGGACCGGCTGGAGCGACTGGCCCGCCCGAAAGGGACCTCCATCGGGGCCGGAGCCAACGGCTCCGGCCCTGGAGCAGGCGCCGCGGACCGCATCTCCTCCGACCAGGACCTCGTCATCCGCAGCGACGTGCGCGGCGGCCGGGGGCGCGCAGCGGTCGTTGGACTGGCGCCGGACCGGGGGCTGCGGGGGGCCGACGCCGGGGTCGGGCTGGGGCCCTGGCGGCGCCGCAGTGACGACCGCGACGCGCCGGGCCGCTGGCCGGGCGCCGAGGCCGCGAGTGCCGCTTTCAGCTGCGCGGACTCCTGCGCGATCTGCCGGGCCTCGCGCTGCTCAGTGCGCCCGGCAGCGCGGCACGCACGGCTTTGGCCCGGGGCCGGGGCGGCCGGCGGGGGCTCGTTGCGCAGCCGCAGTCGCTCCTGCTCCTGCCGGCGCAGGGCCAGCTCGCGCTCGCGCTCACGCGCGCGGCGCTGGGCCTCGCGTTGTTTCTCGAGGAGCAGGGCCTTCTCGGCCTTTTGCTGCTGCAGCCGCTGATACTCCTTCTTCGTGTCCTGCATCTGCCGGAGCAGGGCCCGCCGGGACGTCTGCTGTTCCCGACGCTTCTCGGCAACCAGGTTCACGTGTGCCTGCAGGAATTCCTTTGAGAGTGGTGCACAAAGTAAAGAAGGAGGAAGGGACAGAAGGAGGGAGGGAGGGAGGGAGGGTAGGTGTACGGGCTTCCATGTCGCTTCGTGTCAGAGAAGCCTCAAAATCAAATTTGGTGTCCTGAGTTCATACAGATCTATTCAATGCAAAATGAAGGGCCTTTGAAGAGGCCTTCGATGCAACTTCTAGGGCTCGGGGAGGTGCTGTCTTTGTGCAGGTGCAGGGGTGAACACACACATACACACACACACACACACACACACACGTAGGACGTGACAAACAGGCACAGCGAAGGCGCTGCATGTAAGGAATCTCGTTAGGCCGACCAATCAGTCAAAAAGTAGTCATGAACATTGGCGGCTTGGCGCATTTCTGGAAGCGCGCACGCGCGCGCGCGCACACACACACACTTGTGAGAGAACAGAACGAACACGACCACTGTGGATGTAGGTGGGGCACGCGAGCGGCACAGCGTTCGAATTCTTGTCAGTCCCAATGAAAACCTCATCAGCCCAAAGAGAACACAAGACAAGCAAAACAATGATCGCAACATGTTGTCATAAGGCTGGGCGCCGAAATAAAAAATAGACACTCAGAAAGACACACTCACACACACACACACACATGTGTGCGCACACACAGGCACACAAACAAAGAGCCTGAATACTCTTCCAAAGTCACAACTGGACCCCAGTACTGTTACAGTGACTCCCAGACCGTGAAGTGTTGGGGGCTGCTCTCCAACACTGATGACCACATAGCGGGGCATGTGGCGCTGCTCCTGCCACGCAATGGGCACCCACTTGTTTATACGTCTACCTCCAGAAAATCCCCCACTTTTGGGTGAGGCTGGGCTGTGGTTACCATTGAAATTGGGTAGTGGGACAGGTGCTGCCGGGTGACTGGGTCTGTGGTTGTGTTGTGACTATGAGGGAGGGTCACAAAGTATCCAGCCATGCCGTATGCCGTTTGGGGGATGGGGGTTTCGGGGGTGGGGGGCTAGGGTTCGATCCTGGGACCTGGGTTGCAGGACCAGGGTGCTAAAACCACTCGCTCAGCCAGAGTCTCTTAATCAGGGATTGATGGTTGGCCACTGATACGCTGCCCGCCGCCCCCCCCCCCTGTGTGACATTCCGTCTGGTTGTTGCTCCTTTACGGGGCCCTGGACAGTCACCCGTTCTTCCCTTCGCATGTTGCGTCGGGTCGCTGCTTTCTATTGGCCGCTGCGACCGGTGCTCTTGCTGGTGTCGTTTCTGCATTCGCAGAGCCCAGTAGTTGGTGTGTTGGGACTGTGCTGAATGTGGCATGGTGTGCCGTTTGCGTGTCAGCGGCGCCCAATAATTGGCGTATTGAGGATGTGCTGGTTGTTGCCGGGGTCGTTTGACTGTTTTTGCTGTCCACACACCTCTGTCCACAGGCCGTCCATAGCCTGCCTCGCTGTGTTTCTTGTTCTGGTAGCCTCTCCTGCCTTGCTGTGCCCCTCCTCCCTGTCTGGTGTGCCCACCCTTGTCCCCGTTGGTGTGGCTCCTGCGTTCTGTGTGTCTGTGTTGCTCCTCCCCCTGTCTGGTGTTGCTCCTGGGTGCCCATGTCGCGCACCCCCTCCTGTCCCACCCGCCTGCCCCCCCGTACGAGGATTTCACATCTCCGTACGACGTGGACTGTCCCGTGCGCGGTTGGTTGTTCACGGCCCTGTTGCCACCCCCATGGCGGGCACCTCCCGGCGCGCGGGGCGCAGCCCCCGCCCTTGTGGAGTACGTGGGCACCTTGTAGAGGGAGGGGGGGTGTTTGCTGATGGCTCGCTCGGCGTGCGCTGCATTTGGTGGTTGCTGCAGTTTGGTGCTCGCACCTCATGGTTCCCTTGTGTATTGTTGTGTGTCCTGTCGGGGCTCATCTCACTGCCGTGTGTGGGGCGGCCTTGTGCCCAGTTGTTTTGCTGCATGCGTTCCTCCCAGTTTCGGGCTCTTTCTTATTCTGCTGGCATGCTCACTGCTTCTGGTGTGCGGCGCCGGGGGGGCAGCATGTCGCTCTCTGCATCCCCTTGTGGCTGTCGGGTTGTCCCACTCGCAGTTGGGTGGTGTCAGGGGCACCGGGCACTTTTGCACATGTCTCCAAATCTACAAACTGACCTGTCCCTGGTGTTTGTTGGGGTTGTTCTGGGGTGAATGTGTTGCGTTGTTGCTCTTTTGCTTTCTGGGCTGCTGAGGGGCTCCCCATTTGAGGACTTCACTCCGGGCTGTCCACGCCTCGGAGCTAGGGACTCGTGTGAGTCCACCCCCTGGTTGGTCGTGTGCAGTGACCACCAATGGTTTGGACGCTGTGTCTCATAAGCGTGCCCAAGGCCCCTGCACTAGGCCCTGGTGACAGAACTTAGCTACTCGCGAGCAGTACATGTTTTAGGTCGCTGCCCAATGGACAACCGCGTAGCCGGCTGCCAATCCCCCGCAGGGGCGACCCCCTTACTTAGGTTTGCCCCCCCCCCCCCCCGAGAGGTTGGGCAACATCTGATTGTCCAAGAAAAGGAGGAACAAACAGCTCATGCCACCAACGCTCCAGGAGCTTCAACCGGTTCCCTGTCTCCTTCCTGCCCATGTCCTCCTGCACAGTGGGCAAGGGCAGCACCCGAAGCGTGGCCAGAGGTCCCGTTGTGGCATCCTCGGTCACGGGCAGGGTCTGAAGCAGGCGGTCGATGGAGTCCACGGAGGTGCAGACCGTCGTCCAAAAGCCATAATCAATAACCTGGGCACGCCTGCGAGAAGGGCACCATCAGAAAGCACAGACAGAGACCGCGGGACAGTGCGTACCTGCGCCGAAGACCGATGCATGGCTTTCAACGCAGACGTAAGGCATCGGGGGAAACAGCCACCACAAACTAGTAAATGCAACAGCAGCGGCGCAGAGCACCAGCGTGAGGAGGGGGCATCATCGTGTCTGTGCAGGGGGCATCATCGTGTCTGTGCAGGTGGTGGCCTGCAGTGGCCAGGGTGGTGCAGGACAAGACGCAATTGACAGGCACAGACGCGTACATACAACCACAACAACCACAGCGACAACGACAACGCAACGACCATGGCAACGATGACCACGACCACCACGACGACCACGACGACCACAGCGACGAGAACGACAAGAACGACAACAACAAGGACAACAGCAGCAGCGGCAGCAACAACAACGACAACAACAAAGACGGCAACGACTGCTTTGGTTTTTTGGAGTCAATGCAGTCTTGGGTGGGAAAACCCATCACGCCTTAAAACAACCACACCACCAGCAACAACCACAACAACAACGACCACAGCAGCAGCAGCAACAACAGTAAGGGGCATGGGCCACATTAAGGGGCGTGGGGCACAGTCAGGGGTATGTGGGCCACCCTGGGGAGCCGGCAACAAGTAGTATGGGATTCCGGTGTCATCAGGCTGCGTTCGGTCGTCCCACTGGCGTTTCGACCCGCGAAGGGAAGGTGTACTGATGGTGGCACCCGCACACTTGCTTGCCGGTCTCCTGCACAGGCGGGTCTTCTGATCCACCAGGGCAGCTTGACACACCGCGGGAGCAGCACCAGAATCGCATCGGGGGCACCAACCAGACAGGGCTGCAGGGCAACGTGTGCATTGCTACACAGGGATGGCACAAAGGCGTGGGGCGAGTGCACACCTCGCGGCTTTGCCCTCCCGCTGCAGCCGCACACTCAGGGACGGATGGGGAGGATGGGCCTCCTCTTGCTCCTCCAGCAGCGCCATGAACTCAAACTCGCAACACAATCGCCCAACCTGAACACCAACGCAGCCAGCAGTCGGTCATCAAGAGGGGGCTGTTCCATCAAGGCGGGTTGGGTAACGTGTAGCACAGGTGATATCCAGTGCGTGACCTGCTGGTGTTGGTCCAGGTGAATGCTGGGTGACAGTGTGTGTTTCGGGAAGACAGGGTGGGGGGGCGGTGCCATAAAGGATGAAGCAGTTTGCCGGTTGGTACTTCCGGGTGTACTTACATATTCACCTTTTGAGGAGGGAATCCTCCGCGCGTGGAGAGGCAGGTTGGTTGTCCACCCATTGGGCTGCGGGGTGAAGCGGGCAGGTTCAAAAAAATGCAAATAGGGAGCCCGGCTGGCGGGGCGGGGCTTGCTGGTGAGAGTGGAACGTCTCCACTGCGCACACACAGTGGCAAAGCCTTGCAGAATTTTGACGGGGACAACTCCAATTTTGTATTCCACTGCACAAATGACCGCAAGATAGCCCTTGCAGGGGCACGCCCTATGCACTGACAATACCATCAGAACCCACGCCAGATCCAAGGGGAAAGCCAATGCTGAGCTCTCTCCCAACCCCCCTTGGGTGGCTGTTGGTTGTGAGAGAGTGGCAGCGGAGGAAAGAGAGCACGGAGAGCCGGCTCCAACCTGACTATGGAGATTGGAGGGTAGGGGGCATTCCACCCCAGCGGATTGGACCCCCCCCCTATAAGAAGGTACCCTCCCTCCCCCAAGGACTTAAGATGGGGTGCCCCCCGCAAACAAAAGACTTCAGGCACTTAATTTGCTGTGCAGAAACGCCCTCTCAGTACAGTATATCCAACAGAATCCCAAACGCCCGGTGCCTGGGGTGATGCGCATTTGAGCGTGGTTTTGAATTGCAGCCCCGTGTTTTAGATAGGAACAACCGTGTGCCATGGGGTGGGGGGGGGGGGGGTGACATATCTTGACAGAAATCTGCCGCGCGCATACGGCGTTCAACAGTAAGTTTGCTTTCCTGTGACCACCATGAAGACCACCCATCATCGGAGAAGCATACGTCCACAGAAAAAAAAATAGCCTACTTTTCGCACAGCGCGGTGCACCCCCTGATTCTTGGAGGTAGCACTCGGCTCCTTGACACACTGTGGGATTTTGGGTAGACAGGCATTGCTCTCCTTTTTGCGTGTGTGTTCCGGTCCGCCACAGTCCTGAGGACTCTCGAGAGAAACTCAGGCATCACTGTCTGAGTGCGTCCAGACATGGTGTTGGCCCCGCGTTGTCGTGTCACCAGCAGGTCAAGAGGGGGGGGGGGGGGTTATGGTCCTGGCGAACCTCAGCCGACCGACCCCCCACCCACATCAGAAAAGTTTTCCTCAGGGAGGAAACCAAATTCATGAAACAGGCTGGAGATTTGAGGCCGATTTTCAGGTAAACAAAATTTTTTTCTCTGGCCCAGGGGGATATTGTGCCCACCGAGCTACGGCCTGGCCAGCAGGATTGTACCAGTCAGGGGTGCATTGTCGCCAGAGGGTTGTAGCGCAGGGTCTACCTGCTGCGCCATTTTGGCACCTGATCCAACAACATGTTACGCTTCATCCACGATTCTTCGCTTCCCTGCATGCGCCTGCCCATGGGATGCAGCCCGGGCCCCGTCTAGCCGCCCCAGGACCCTCGAGCGTACCACGAGGCATGTTTTTCAACAGGACTAAGGGGTCGGCAATCATTTGGTTGAACCCTTTTGTCCCTCCATCCCATGCCACTGCATTTGACACCCTCGCATGTACAATACTCCCCCCCGCCCCAATGGTGTGACATTCCGTCTGCTTGTTGCTGCTTTACAGGGCCCTGGACAGTCACCCCTTCTTCCCTTCGCATGTTGCGTCGGGTCGCTGCTTTCTGTCAGCCGCTGCGGCCGGTGCTCCTGCTGGTGTCGTTTCCGCGTTCGCAGAGCCCAGTGGTTGGTGTGTTGGGGCTGTGCTGGATATGGCAGGACGTGCCGTTTGCGCATTAGCAGCACCCAGCAGTGGGCGCACTGGGGTTGTGCTGGTTGTTGCCGGGGTCGTTTGACTGTTTTTGCTGTCCACACACCTCCGTCCTCAGGCCGTCCACAACCTGCCTCACTGCATTTCCATGAGCATGAGGCCCAGGTGCCCTGTTCCTCCACGTGCTGTCCCGGCCGTCCACCACATACGCCCCCCCCCCCCCCTCTCAGATACCGAGGCCTTGTGCCAAACCCCCCCCCTCTCCTGTAAGAAACTGGGATGGGACGCCCCCCCCTCCCGTCAGTCAAGTCGGAGCTGCCTGAGAACACACCTCGTCTCCAAAATAGTACCACGTCAGGCCCCCGCCACGGCAGACGGGCTCCACGCGCGCCGTGTCCTCGCTCAAGAACGACACCCGCGCCTCCTCGGCCTCCAGCCGCTCTTCGCAGAGGGCCAGCAGGACCAACACCCGCAGTTCCGGAGGCACGTCCCCGTACGCCCGCCCCACGAGGAAGTTCTCGGGCGGCAGGCGCCACGCCGCCTTCCGACCCTTGCCCCGCTCATTGCCCATGCTGCCCGCGAAGAACAGGCGGCTGGACGTGCACATCTGCGTCACCTTCGCGTTCAGTAGCAGCTCCAGGCGCTCCTCCCAATTGATGAACACCTGCGCCCAATGTGCAGCGCGGTTTGGGGGGGCTGGGGGCAGCAGCGGCAGGAGCGATGGCACGGGGGATTTGGCATGACGCCTTGTTGTATTGCACAGGGGGGGGGGGGGAGGGGTCTGCAGGGGTCCCGGGACGAGCACGAGAGGGCGGGGGGGGGGGGGGTGCAATAAAGGCTGAAGGAGTTTTCCGTGTGGTACTTCTGGGTGCACATACGTGTTCCCCTTTTGAGGAGGGAATGCTCCATGCGTAGAGGGGGGGGGGGGTTGTGTGTCCACCCGTTCGGTCGGGGGGTGAAGGGCTTGGGTTCAAAAAAAAACCTGTGAGAGATGGGCGGCCTGCTCGGCTCCCGCTAACAGCTGGGGGAAATAACTTCTACTGGGTGGAAGTGGGACACTTGTCCCTCTGCTCCCAAGGGCTGCTTCTGCCCCTTGGTGCCCCTCAATTACCAGCGGCGGCAATGCTCCACACAAATTCTTTCCCAACAAAACTGATGTGGGAAATGTCACACAGGGCCAGGGGGTTCCAGCTCACCAAGTGTTACCCATCAGTGGTGCGTGGGGGGGGGGGGGGTTGGCACGAGGAAGGGGGGTTTGGGACAGAGCCCAGCAAATTGGCTGCTCTCCTGGCAGCTGGCAGCGTCAATCAACCTCTCGCACAAGGAAGGGGGGGGGAGGGCGGGGAGACAGGGAGGGATGGTTGGATGGATGAGCTACAAGCATTGTCCGGTGCTTACGCTGCGTGCCCAGGGCACGGGGGGGGGGGGGGACCCTTCAGTTCTGGACGCCAACTACCCCCCCAACTAACTGTTGGCCGGAGGCCCCTTGGGTGGGGGGGGGGTGGGGGGGGCTAGGACGGGGGGTTCTGGGAGGGGCGCCGGGGCGGTGTCAGGGGGGCGCAGGGGAGGGCAGATAAATGGGGGTAAGACGCACTATGGTCACCAGCGGCGTCCGCCCTTGCAAGCACCACAACCTGGAGCCGGGCTAGCTCTCGAGGGTGGGATCTTCAGCACACAACAAACCACATTTGTATAGTGCCTTGTCTTGCGGAATCTGGTGCTCACAGCATGGGCGGTTTGATGAAAGTAGCTAAACCTCCGCGGCCTCGGGGGTCCCCAAACAAGGGGACAAAAATCGGAAGTCAAAACCTATGCTAGGGGCAACGATGATGCCCCTAGTATCTCAAAGTATGGGTCTCTAGTACGGCCAGACGCCCAAATAGTTGCACTGCGCTAAGTGCGCCCCGTTAGTGCACCCCCTAAAAGGTCACCGGTGGGGCACGGGTCAAAAAGGTTGCCCTGCGTGCGCCTTGCGCGCTAACGCTCCCTCCTTGGGCTGGTACCTTTGACAATTAATTGTTGACCGGAGGCCCCTTGGGGCCTCCCGTGTGATGAAGCGCTACCTGGTTGCTGCTGTGGGTTGTGCATGACTTGCACTCTTCTGCACTTTTGCACCTTTGCAACGGTGTCTCAGACATCCTTCATCCTGCCAGTACCACGATGGCTCAGTTCACTGTCTTGTGCTGTGAAACACTCATCCCACAGCCACGTACTGTCCTTGGCACAGGGGAGGGAGGGAGGGAGGGAGGGAGGGAGGGAGGGAGGGAGGGAGGGAGGGAGGGAGGGAGGGAGGGAGGGAGGGAGGGAGCAATCAAAAACCCCAACCTCCACTGGGAGGTGCTCAACACACTGACTGGCGCTGCGGGGACGGGCCTCAACCTGATCATCATTCACGCAGCCGGGGTGGCCGGGCCCCGGAGCACAGGCAATCGCCGCATGGACTTTCCACAAGATGTAGTAATGGAACTCCGACAACTCCGCCGGGGGCATCGTGAGGCACTCCTCCAGATCCGCGCCGGTCATGCGCGGCAACTGCAGCACCGACACGAACAACTCCTGCACAAAGTACAGCACCGACGCAAACTCCCACATGCTCCGCAGCCGTGCCACTGCCGCGTTGGGCGCACCGTCCGCGAGCGCCTCCACGGCGGATCGCGCGGCGGCGGTCGTTGCCTCCGGCTCCGACGCGCCCTCCGGCGTTGCGGCTGCCGCGGCGCTGTCTGAGGGCAGCGGCAGGGCACTGAAGGAAGGAAACGCCTGGGGCGCCGTGGGAGGTGCCGATGCGGACTTCACTTCGGTGGGCACTGAGGTCGATGGCGTCGTGTCGAGCGACGCTGGCAGGTCCGCGGGCTGAACTCCGCCAGAGGGGGCGGTGCTGTCGGTTGGCTCAGTCGATTGTGTCGGTTGTGTCGGTTGCACCGTTTCTGTTGGTTGTGCCTGTTCAGGAGCTGGTGGTGAAGCGGCCGGTTCCCGTGGCTCGGTCAATGGCCCCGGTGCTGCGGTTTGCGTCGGTTGCTCCCCGTTGGCGCCCTCCTGCGTACGGGGCGCGTGGTCCAGTTGCATCAAGTCGGCGGGTTGCGCAGCCGCCGGCGTCGGTTGCAATGGTGCTGCCGCTGCCGGCGAAGCATCGACCTCCATGGCCTGAGCGGTTGGGGCCGGCTGCTCCGTCCCGCTCGGCGATGGGTGGACGTCCATCGGCGTCGGCTGCACAGGTTCGGCCGATCCCATTGACTGCGGCAGATCGTCGGCGGTTGCGCCGGGCGATTGCGGAGGGGCCAGGGGCGGTGCGGGCTGCGGCGAGGGTGACGAGGACGGAGGTGGGACGGGCTGTGGCACATCTGCCGGCGGCGTCGGGGATGCCGTTGGCGCGGCGTTTGCAGCCGAAGGCACCGTGGGCTGAGGGGGGGCTTCCGCATCCGAGGCCGTCGCCTCCGGGGGGGCGTCTGGCATGGGAAGGGGGTCGGAGGGGACTGCTGGTGGTGGTGGTGTGGCAGCGCGTGGGTGCGCTGCCGGTGCCTCTGCGGATGTGGGAAGCTCGGGATCTGAGGGTGCGGATGCGCATGGGACGCCGGGCTCGACTGTGGACGATGGGGCGTGTGGTGGTGCGTCCGGCCCTTGGGCTGTGGAGGGCGTTGGGGGGGCTTGTGCGGTTGGAAATGCGGAGGCAGAGGCGGAGGCATCTGCGGGTGACGCCAGCGGCGGTGCTGACGGCTCCATGGGTCGGGGGGCGTCCGACAGCGGCGCCGCCGTCGGTGGGCAGAGTCCCGGTGTGTGCGTTGGCTGCGCAGTATCAGAGGCCGATGGCGGTGTCGGTGTGGGCGCGTCGACTGGCGGCGACTGTGTCGGTTGGCCAGCCTCGGTGAGGGGATGCGATTGCATCGGGTGTGTCGGTTGGGGTACCTCTGCAGTAAGCGGCGGTTGTGTCGGTTGGGGTACCTCTGCAGTAAGCGGCGGTTGTGTCGGTTGGGGCCCCTCTGCAGTAAGCGGCGGTTGTGTCGGTTGGGGTACCTCTGCAGTAAGCGGCGGTTGTGTCGGTTGGGGCCCCTCTGCAACAGGCAAGTGTCCCAGTTGATCCTCAGAAGGCCGTGAGGAGGACATGTGCTGCGAAGCATCAGACGGTGCCGGTTCCAGAGCCTCGGGCTCCAAGGGCAGTTGCGACGGTTGGGGCACTTCAGACAGCGACGGCGATGGCGTCGGTTGTGGCTCCTCGGTGCCTGGCGGCGATAATGCCGCCTGCGCTGCGACGGAGGGAGGCGCGGGCGCTGATGGGCACAGAGTATCCGGTGCCGCTGTTGCTGCTGTCGGTTGTGCAGGCGGCGGTGCACCGGGCTCCTCTGGTGGTGCTGGCACATCGGAGGGTGACGTGGATGGGGCCGGGGGGTGGGCCGCAGCGTCCGGCGGCGGTGGCCCCGCAGGCGAAGGGGGTGCCGCAGGCTGCGCCCCCTCTGTGCGCTGCCCCGGGGCACCGGCAGCCGCGTCCATCGCGTCCCCTCGCAGTACATCTGCGGCAGCCGCCGGTGTCGGCTCTGGGGACACGGGCCGGGGCGGGCCCTCTGTTACCGGCGGAGGCGCTGGCTTCAGGGATGAAGGGCTGCTCGGGACCGGACTGGCGGAGGGCGGCGGGGGGCTGGCGGTTTGGGCCTGCAGACGGGGTATGGGAATATGCCATGGCCCCAATCGCCCGCAGATGGGGAACTGCCGCTGACTCAATGACCACTGCTCTGCCGCATACCACTGCAGCCTAAATCTGAGGCCGATTTTAGATGCACAATTTTGGCCTCACACTCAGCGGGGAAGGGGGGTGGGGGTGCCATAAAGGCGGAGTGAGTGGAGGGGAGTGGGGCCACAATGAGCCAGGTTTTGCTTCAACGCAATGAGCTCCAACCGTGCCTGCCACCACGGTCTTCATGGCTCTCAGTTCAGTGCACCAGAACATGTTCTCTGCGTCCACTTGTCCGAGTGTTCAATGGTTGGCGTCAGGGGCAAGGACCGTTCCTCCCTTCTCCGCTGTACCAGGTCAGCTGTCGCCTGTTGGGCCGTGGGAGTGCAAACGTTTGGCCAGGCTCACGCCCATGTGCCTGGTCGATCAGCATGTCAGGCCGTTCCTCTACTGGGCAGGGAGGGGGGGGGGGGGGGGGTGGTCATGCCTTTACCCTTTTTGCCCGCTGGACACGGGGGCTGGATTCTGGGCTCGATACCTCGCTGGGTGGTGTGGATCTCAGCCTGTCTTTTGTGTTTGTTTGTCTTGTTTCACTTGATACAATGTACCCTCCCCTCCCTCGGTCGAGAATATGCACAACAACTGTGTGCCCTCTGGTGGACATACCCTTCGGCAAAGGCCTAGCCTCTATCTTGAACCTCACATCTGAGCCAGCGACCTGGTGCTGTCCATCTTTCAAACCTGCCAGTCACGTCTACACATCGGGCGCTCAGTGCAGGCACTGGACCAAACGACCGCGCTGAATCTGCAATTTCATCACCACACTGATACCCCCGTCCTATCGCACCACCATCGGGTCCCATTAATTCCATTCAGTGCCAGGCCAGGAACGGAGTGAGGAGGCTGTGGCAGCCATTTGATTGGGCGGTTATGTCGACATGGGCAGGGTCCGGACCATAGGGGAGCCATCCAGACCAGTTTCGCAAGGCGCGGGGGGGGGGGGGGACTGCCATAAATGCCCAGTAAGTATGCCGTTTGGTACAAAATGGGCCATTTCAGGACCAAGACTGGGACAAAAATTGGTCAAAAATGCATTTTTTGCCAAAATGATTGTAGACCACATGAGATGCCAAAACGATTGGTTTGAGCATGCTTTGAGCCCACGGTGGCCTGCTTTGGCCCTCTGAAGACCCAAAAGTGCCTTGAAAATGGGCCTTTTTGGGACCTAAAGTGGGTCAAAAATGGGTCAAAAACGCGTTTTCCCAAAAATCATCCTGACCATTTGGGCTGCACAAACAAGTGAAATGAGCCTATTTTGGGGGCATTTTGACTCATTTAGTACACACTCCTTTGAGTTTTAAGGAATAAATTGTGTACATTGGTTGTGTCAAGCCACTGAGGCAAAGCCTTGTTGGGAGGTGAGAGTGGGGCAGTTGCCCCTCTGCTCACTCATAAGCGCTGCTGCCCCCTGGCGTCACTTCCATGCCAGTGCTGGTGGCAAGGCGCGCTGCAGTTGTCTTTTCGCGCTGAAATAATCGTCTCATGCTGCCACTCCCTTACAGGGCTTATGTGGTTCCGTCATATGGTGCAGTGCGACGGTCCGTGCCAAGGAATGGACTCCGTGACGCCTGAAACTCAGCGAAGTCCCGACCAGCAGCTGCTTTTGATTAGCCGCTAGTCGCGGTTGGACAACACGCTTGACATGCAGTCATCCCATGACGATGAAAATTGGAGGAGTTACCACTACCGCCGATGTGGGAATTGTAACACAGGACCAGGGGGTTCTGCATCACCAAGTGTCATATGAGGTAAAAGATAGGTGGCTTGGCACTGTGTTCTTCGGGGTGTGTGTGGTTACTTGTGCAGGGCAAAGGCCAGAAAATCGAGGGGGGGTTTTGTTTGTGTGTCCACAACATGCAGAAGGAGGGGCAAGGGGCACAGGTGGGGCGTGTGCTGCTGCTCCTACCAAGATACAGTCACCCACATTCTTGTACAGCTGCCTCCACACAACGCCCCCACTTTTGGGTGAGGCTGGGCTGCCCCCAAGTAGATTGACCTTGGGGTTATATAATGCGGAAGGTGATGCCATCCATGTAAATGTGGTCTATGACTGTGCTGTGGATCCGGGGGAGGGCTGCAAGGCCTCAAGCTCTGCTACAGCCAGCCCTGGTGCTTCTGCTCACTTCTACCACCCAAATCCAATTGGAGCAGGAGCTACCCCGCACTGTGGGTGTATTTGAAGGCATGTGTCAGGGCCCTGCAGTGGGGGCTGAGGCTGGTGTATTCTTTGGGTGTTTGTTCCACCAGGGCTTTGGGGAGGGGGGGGGGGGGCATCAAGGCGGAGTGAGTATACCGCTTGGTACTTCCCGGTGTACGCAGTTGCTCACCTTTTGAGGAGGGAATCCTCTGCGCGGCAAACCCCAGCAGCCGCAGAAAATTATGTTTACTCGTGGAATTGGGACACTTGTCCCTCTGCTCACAATTGCTGCTTCTGCGCCTGGGCGTAGCTCCCACGCCGGCGCCGGCAATGCTGCACATAGAGTCTTTCCCAAGACAGCGGATTTTGAAGGGTGCTCATCACAACCAATGTGGGAAATGTAACACAGAGACGGAGCGAGGGGGTTCCGGATCACCAAGTGCTACCCCTCTGTGGTGCGCCTCCCGTGGTCTGGACGCCCCATGCTGCAACTTGGAGCCGGCACCAAACCCACCCAGAAGCCCAAAGAATACGCCAGGCAGCAGGAAGCAGCCGGCCAAGGCTTAGCGTTACCGGGGGAAGGGGGGGATGGCAGCCTGGGCTCCTCCGTCTGACCCACCCACCCACCCACATCAGAAATTTTTCCTCAGAAAAAAAATGAAATTTATCAAAAGGGACCGAAATCGGAGGTCAACTTTAGGTACAGAAACTTTTTTTTGGCGTCTGACCCCCTCCCCTGTCTTGGTAAAATTCGTCACTAAGCCGTGGCCTGGAAGCAGCCCTAGTGCCATCCTACATCGAGAAAGACAGCACCTGCACCGTCGCATCAGCCACCTGCATGACATGGGCTCCATATGACTCCGTGTGGTCAAAGTGGCCCTTGAACAGATCCAGCTCCTTCGACAAATATCTACGCGCGCGGACATGTGTGGGCGAGGGACCCTCGTGTTACGCAGGGTATGGGCCTATGATGGTCCTGGAACCCAATGCGAATCTGCCCCCCTTTGTGCATTGCAGCGCGACGGAAGGACCCGTATTAAGAAGAGCAATGGCCTTTTACGGTCCTGGGCGCTCATGCATTGCACAGCGGGGGGGCGGAAGGGGGGGGGGGGGGTTCGCCCAGGGACAACTTTGCCTCCCCAAAGGTGCCAATGCAGAGGAGTTGGCTGAGAAGTGAGAGCGCGCCCTGCATCAGCCCTGATCCATGCAGTCCGAGGGGCTGGCGCACTGGGGCAAAGTCTGTTGACCCGCATCCTTCGAGCCAAAACTTCTCTTTGCAGCCGAATTTCTAGTGACTGATCAATGGTCCCAGTCAGTTGAGCCCATGGCCCGGACCCCCCCCCCATTTACTTTGGGGGGCTTTATCCCCCCCCCCCCCTGTACGGGGACGTATAAGATGAAAGCCTCAAGAAAAGGCGCACAGGTGTTAACACAAGAGAAGCCTCGTCACGGGTACCGTAGGCGCTTTTCGGCTCTGCAGCAAGCGCGCGCGAAGTGCAAATACCATGACCATTTGTCGTGAGTGCGCAGGCCCCACTGGGTCCGGGAGTGGACCAATGCCCCACCCCCTCCCGACATTTGGAGCTGATTACTGGCATTCACATGCATCCTGGTGTAGTACTTGTACATACACACAGACCCCCCTGTGTGACATTCCGTCTGGTTGTTGCTGCTTTACAGGGCCCTGGACGGTCACCCCTTCTTCCCTTCGCATGTTGCGTCGGGTCACTGCTTTCTGTCAGCCGCTGCGGCCAGTGCTCCTGCTGGTGTCGTTTCCGCGTTCGCAGAGCCCAGTGGTTGGTGTGCTAGGGCCGTGCTGGATATGGCAGGATGTGCCGTTTGCACGCTAGCGGTGCCCAGTAGTTGGAGTATTGAGGTTCTGCTGGTTGTTGTAGGGGTTGTTTGACTGTTTTTGCTGTCCACACACCTCCGTCCTCAGGCTGTCCACAACCTGCCTCGCTGTGTTTCCGTCTGCATGAGACCCAGGTGCCCTGTTACTCCACGCGCTGTCCTTGCCGTCCACCACATACGCCCCCCCACTCCGTGGGTCGCGCATGTGCAGGGTGTGTTCCTTGCGCTTCAGCCATGCTGTGAGCTGACCTTTGGTTGGTGGTGGTTGCTGTTATTTGCCGATGCTTTGCAGTTCAGTCCTAGAGGGTTGTTGTTCCTTCCTGATGAGTTGCTGGTTGCTGGTTGCTGTCACTTCATGGTGGCTGTTGTTATTTCCTGGTGGTTGCTGGTGTTTTCTGATGTATGGCTGGTGCCGTTCAATCCCTGCAAGGCACAATACTCGGCACTCAGACCATTGAAAGACCATTGAACAAAGGCTGCAATAAACAGTTGAGGAACTGTTTTAGATGGCCGCAATTGACAGTTGCAGTTGAGAAAAAACTCGCTGGGGTGCACAAAAACAGTACCACATTGCTGGCAGTCTGCTATGGACGAGACTGCTGTCTATTATTCTCCATCCCTGCAAAGGATGTAGCAAGCTACAGGCAAAGTTCGCAAGTGTACATTGCGTACAGCAATGAGAAACGTACGATCACAAGATCCCCCATCACAGATTCTGACAGCAACATTTATCTGTTTCAGCTCTTGTGGAAGGGCACAACAGACTTATGCTCAGGCACCTGTTGGACAAGACATTTTGCTAATTTTCGCAGCGGGTTTATTTCGCACAGCAGCCTGAAAATTATCTGGGAAATTTCGCACAAATTTGCACCGCCAAATATCCCACGGCGAAATATTCCCACCACAAAGCCACGCCCCCCCCCCCCCCCCTGTATGGCTCTTTCCCCCTCACGGCTGGTCTGCCCCTAGTGGGCTCCCAGCCTAAACAGCCCATCTGGACTGCGGGAGACACCCCCCACCTGATGCCGGTTGAGCAGGGGTTGCCCTGGCACCCGGTAGCGACGCCCCTGTGTGACAGTGTCGCTGCTTTCTGTCGGCCGGTGTGGCCGGTGCTCCTGCTGGTGTCGTTTCCGCGTTTACGGAGCCCAGTGGTTGGTGTGCCGGGGCTGTGTTGGATGTGGCATGGTGTGCCGTTTGCGCGTCAGTGGCGCCCAATGGTTGGCGTACTGAGGTTGTGCTGGTTGTTGCCGGGGCTGTGTGACTGTTTTTGCTGTCCACGGGCCTCTGTCCACAGGCCGTCCATAACCTGCCTTGCTGTGTTTCCGTGTGTGTGAGGCCCAGGTGCCTTGCTCCTCCACGTGTTGTCCCAAACGTCCACCATACAGGGGGGGGCGGGGGTTTGCAGCGGGAAATTTTCGCCATGGGATATTTCGTAGCGGGTTCATTTCGCATGCAGTCCTGAATTTGCTGTGGGAAAATTCGCACCCATATCCCCTTCGTTGTTGCTGCCTCCCATGCTCACGCTCTCCCATCCCCTCCATCCTGGTCCCCTGTCCTGGTTGCCTCTCCTGCCTTGCTGCGCCCCTCCTCCTTGTCGGCTGTGCTCGCCCTCATCCCTCCTGGTGTTGCTCCCGCTTTCTGTGTGTCTGTGTTGCTTCTCCCCCTGTCTGTTGGCACCCCTGAGTGCCCCTTTTGCTCACCCACTCCTGTAACACCTGCCTGCCCCCCCTACATGGATTTCATGTCTCCGAAAGACGTTGACTGTCCCACGCGCGGTTGGCTGGTCACGGCCCTGTTGCCATCCCCGTGGCGGGCACCTCCCGGCTCGCGGGGCGCAGCCCCCGTCCTTGTGGAGTTCGCGGGCACCTCGTAGAGGGAGGGGGGGGCTTGTTTACTGATGGCTCGCTCGGCGTGCGCTGCATTTGGTGGTTGCTGCAGTGCTCGCACCTCCTGGTCCCCCTGTGCATTGCTGTCTGTCCTGTTGGGGCTCATCTCACTGCTGCGTGTGGGGCAGCCCTGTGCCCAGTTGCTTTGCTGTGTGCGTTCCTCCCAATTTGGTGCCCCCCGGGCAATCGAAAATCCGCCGTGCAAGACCTCTGGTGTACCGGATGGAGGGAGAGGTGGAAAGGGGGGGGGGGGGGGCGGGGGGCAGGGCTGCTCCCGCTGCAACACCCCCCCCCAAACTTGGCTTCGGGAGCCCTGCAGAAGCTCAAAGCCACTGTGTCCCCTAGGCGTACGGCCTCAATGGACTTCGACGGCAGGACACGATCACAGTGCGCCCCTCATGGATAGTCCCTTGACATGGCGCTCTGTACCACCGCTGCACACCCTCCCGATCGTGAGTTGTTGGCGCCGCACTGCAGACGGTTGCCCGACAGCTTGCACCTCCGGGGATAGTGCGGCAAATGCTGTAAAACCGATTGGCAAAGGTTGGAGAAGCGGTTGGGGAGCAGCGGGCGGCAGTCACAAAACCGCTGCAACCGCTGCTGGAGTTGGAAGGATACTGGTGGTGCCCACATGGTGGTGACTGTTGGGGGATGCCTTCCCCGCTTCAAGCGCAGGCGGAGGCACGTGCACGTCAGGGCGCAAGGTCAAAGGGGCACAGGGGGTGCACCTGTACTGCCAGCAGTTGAAGGGACGCAGCGGCTGGACACCCACAGGGCCAAGGTCTGGCGGCTCCTCCTCTGGCTCCGGCGCCGGCTTCGCAACCTTCCGGGAACCCCCCCGCCCCCGTCCGCCCTTGCCAATCTTCCCCTCCGGCTCCCCCCCAGCGCCCTGCTGGGCCTTGCGCTTGCCGCCCCGCCCTCGCCCGCCCCCCCTCTCAGGGGCCTCCACCTTCACAGACGTTGGGGCTTCCGAAGGAGTGCCGGGCGCCGCCGACGGCTGCGAGCTGCACGATTCCTCGGCCACGGAGGCGGCAGTGGGAGATGTGGGGACGCTGGATTTGCGGCTGGCGCGCCGCTTGCCAGGCTTTGGGGTCGTGGGCTCGGGCATAGCAACAGAGGCGGTAGAGGCGGCGCTGGTGGGTTCGGCGGGTGGGTCCATGGCGGCGGGAACCTGCTTGACCTGTGGGGCAGTGTCATGATTCGCAATGGCGATCGGCCGAACGGAGGATGTTGCGGGGCGGGGTGGTATGCGTGCGTGCGTGCGTGCGTGCGTGTGTGCCGTGTGTGCGTGTGTGCGCGCGTGTGTGCACAATACTGCAGCATCTGGTCTTCACTGTCGTGCCAGTGAACACAGCAGTTGGGTCCACTGAGGTCAGTGGCAACTGCTGCATTCCAATGTCACTTGCCTTGAATGCCGGCTGGCGGGGGGGGAGTCCCTCGGTTTGATGTGTGACCCCCCTCCACACACAGTACATTTTGGCCCCCTACAGGGGTCGGGGGAGGAGGTGCTTGATACCCCAACATAGACCTCAGCGCATACTCATCATTTTGAGGTATGTATCACGGAACAAATTTCTTTCAAAAGCTTCCCTCGGGCCTAATTTATGAGCCATCACCAGTCCTCAGACTGCCCTTTTCAAAAGACTCATCAGCACGGCCCGCCCGTGGGGCAGCAAGGCAGCCAGGCAGGGATGACTGGGAAGCGGAATGAAGCGCGGGATACTTAGCTTCCGTACACCCCCGGCACACAAGTATAGGATCATTGCTCTTCAGAACAGCACCAATTGTCGCTTTGAGTTCACTGCCACTGCAGTTGTCGAATGTTTCTTGCGAGGGGGGCGGCCTGTTCAAATTCTAGACCCCAAACGGGTGCGGAAACTTTTGGGGGAGGGGGGGGGGGGGTAGTCGGGTCGGCCGGTCAGCCGCCGGGATCCCTAGAAGGGGGTCAGTGGGTACCCCAACATACATACCTCAACATGATCCCCATGATCCCCATGTCACAACATGCATCCCTCAAAATGGTAATATCTATGTGGGGGCAAAAAAAGTTCCTTGCAAAAAAGTTTTCGGGCACTTTCAGCGTCCTCTTCATACTCCACTTAAAGCGGCAACCAAGGCTGCCTGAAGGCCAGGGAGGGGGTCACAGATCAGGAGTAAGAGACCAGACCCACCTCCATCGCCCTGTGAGAGGTGGCTGGTTCATCATGAAACAGGAAATGGGATGAAGGGTGGCGATGCACAAGCACATGTCATGTACCAATACATCATTCCCCCAAACACCATCATAGACCTGCGCACCAGTGCCACCACCACAATGCTGGTACTATGCGCTCATCACAACGCAAATGCAGGTCGCTGTAAGGGAAGGAAGTGTACATAGAGTGGAAAATGACCCCCCGCCCCACCCGAGGTAGAAGGGCCGTTCTGGACACCACAGACGTGATCCCTTTTTCTTGGGAAGGGACAGCATCGATGGGGTGGAGTGCAGTCACCTCCTCCAGCTGCAGCTGTTCTTCCTCAAGATCCTCCTGCTCAGCCTCTTCCGGCTCTGCATCTTCCTCCTCAAGCTCCTCTCTATCTACACCCGGGGGTTGCCAATCCTCGTCGGGGCAATCTTTCCCAAACGATCGCGACCTTCTGCTATTGGTACGCAGGATGGGAAAGAATCCGTCCATCTCCAGCAGCTTTGCACTGGGCTTGTGACGGCGCTTCCCGAGCCCTTCACTTTCCCTGTGAACATGGATATGGGGTGGTACGTGACGCTGCCAATGGGCAGGTGTGTGTGTGTGTGTGTGTGCGTGTGTGTGTGTGTGTGTGTGTGTGTGTGTGTGTGCGCACGTGCGTGCAGATGTGTGTGTACGTGTATGTGTGCATGTGTGTGTGTTGTATGCGTGTGCATGCGTATGGCTGTGTGTGCATGCATGTGTGTGCGAGCGCGATGGCTGCCATTGGTGCTGGCTGAGGCAGCCCCGCTGCCCACGCTGGCACTGCTGTCTGCTTGGCCGGCATGCCCCTAGGCCACCGGGGTTCTGCCGGCAGCCCTGGTCAACCCGCCGGAGCTGGAACAGGCCTGCCGGCTGATGTACTGCCTGTGCGGCATGTACCTGGCGGTGCTCTCAGTGAGCACCCTGAACCTACCCAGAGACAAACACACAGGGCTCAGCATGACACCAATGCATACAGTGCACACCTCATCCTGAAGGTCCGCACTACCTCATGCAAATGCTGTTCTCCTTGACCCCCAGCCCCCACCCCCACGTGCACACACACACACACGCGCGCACACACACACACACACACATGCATGCACCCAATGTGCGGATGAGGGTGGGGAGAACATGGATGAACAATGGATGAACGAAGTCTTAGAGCGGCTGGGCTGGAAGGGTAGGCCCAGTAGCCTTGGCCATGGCCTTTGGCTGTTAGGAGCAGGTGACACCGCAGTCCTGCGTTGGGCAATGCATTCCCGATGGGGTGCAAGTACCCCCCCCCCCCCCTTTGTAATAGCTACGCCAAAGTACGGAATTAATACGGTCCCTACGCCTACTGTAGCTTGGACAAGGGCGTGGCTTGCGCACGACACATACAACTACCGACACACATGTGAGTGAATGTATGGTATGAGTGCACCTTAACCTCTGCCCACGTTCCCAAAGGCATGCAAACACAAGGAAGTGTTTGAAACATGAATTTTCAGGTTCATACCCAAGTTCCTACAAGCAATGAGGCAGGAGGAGCCTACAAATGTTCAGATTGGAAACCCTTCTTGCGATCATACACCATGCGGAACAACTGCACATGCTCACCACTTGGAGATGCCTTTGAAGATGCCTTTGCCCGAGGTTTAGGGGCCGATTTGGGCTCGGGCAACTTCAAATTCTTGGGAATGAAATTGCCTTGCATGTGGTCTCTTGTGCAGTACAACTCCCCATCAAAGACATGGGCCATTCCCCACACACCTCGGGCAGCCTTAGCCCAAATAATGCATGGTGAGCTGGTGCAAGGAAGGGGGATATAGTACACAAATATCCCCCAAATCAGAGCTATGTGGGTTCAAGTGGGCAAACACTCACAACAAATATGTCCATGACCCTATGTAGCTGGCAAATTCGTCACCAAACCCATGTATTATGCGGCTGCACTATATTTGTACCGAATTAAAATTAGGTACCAAATTAATACGGTCCCTACGCCTACTGTAGCTTGGACAAGGGCGTAGCTATTACAAAGGGGGGGGGGGGTACGTACCGTGGGGGCATGAGGTAGCGGACCAGGCAACATGGGTCTCACAAGGGAGTGTTTGAGCCTCCGCTGGCAGATCGGGAGAAGGCCCAGACTGTCCATTGCCAATGGACCCATTTTGAGTGGCAGCAGGGAGGGAGCAAGGGAGGGAGCAAGGGAGGAAGGGTCTTAGACCCAAAGGTTTGTGTCCCAAAAATCACCCCAACAAAATTTCTTTGTATGTCAAACTTGATTTGCCCCTTGAGGATTGTGTTTTTGGATGCGTTGGACCTGTGGGGGAGGGGGCATCAAGGCTGAACGGGTGTGCCAGTTGGTACTCCCGGGTGTACGCATGTGGTTGCCTTTTGAGGAGGGAATCCTCCACGCGTGGAGAGGTAGGTTGCTTGTCCATCCATTGGGTTGGTTGTCCACCTGTTGGAGGGGCATAGAGGCAAGGTTCTTCACAAAGGCACTTGGGGGCCTCAAAGGGTCAGGTGTCTCCAGCTGCACCTGCCTTCCACGGCCTTCATCGCCTCATCAGTTCCAC
Source organism: Eutreptiella sp. 'Long Island Sound 2002' (assembly GCA_964036045.1). NCBI lineage: Eukaryota > Euglenozoa > Euglenophyceae > Eutreptiales > Eutreptiaceae > Eutreptiella > Eutreptiella sp. 'Long Island Sound 2002'. The sequence goes on along the minus strand of OZ038387.1, from coordinate 68,052,982 downwards.
TGTTGTGTCTGAGGCTTTCGCCAGGTCCTTGCCATTGTGCTGCTGCCTCACCTCCCTGAATTGGGCTTGAGGTTGGCGCCTGGCTTCGGGTTCTGGGCTTTAGCGCCTGCTACCACCATTCCATGGACTTTGTTTGGGTCGCGGCTGTCTTATGTTCCATGTTGGCTCCCACCTTGTATCTGGTGTGCTTGCTGTCCTTCAGCTTTCACCGGGTCATGGAGGGTACTGTGTGCAGGTCAGAGGTCAACCGAGCTAATCGCTGCCACCCACGGCTTCCTCTTAGGTCCTTGGTATTGAAAACCCCCAGTAGGTACAGGATATGTCGGGGTCACTACACACAGCCATACAAGTAGGGCTAGGAAGGACATGGGTGAGGGGAGTGCTCAGGGGGTGTACAGGAGTTGTTTGTGCACATTCAGAGTGCAGCATTGTGAACCCTCTGTACTGCACGTCACCGTAGATGTTGTCCTTGCTGAGCGTGGAGCCAACCACTAATCATGATTTCCAGCCCCTGTTGGGTCGGGGTGGTAACCATAAGGGGTCCACAAATAGTGCTTGCCGCGCTCCACACAGCGGTGTGTGGTCTTGTGGGGAGCGTGACACCGCTCTGGAGCGCCACCTGGTGGCTGGCGTGCCTCTACTAATAGAGAAGCGAGGTCTTTTGGAGGCGGGGTGCAGTCTTCTACATCCAGGAGGGGTGTGGCACATTTTCCTTTCGGGCGCATGTGTCATTGCCAGGGAAAAGCGGCGGGTGGGGGCGAGGCCAGTACGTCCTGCCTGGGCGGTTGGGATGGGGGGGGGGGGGGGCGTGGGTTGTGTTGCGGCGCCCCACTCCCTCTCTTCCGGGGACCACAGGGGGACCTCTTCGAAGTCTGATTCCGCCACCTGTTCGTCGTCCTGTTCTGTGGGTCCTGCTCTGCACTTTGGGGGGGGGGGGGGGCTTAAAAGTTTTCGATTCCAACGCGTCCTGGGAGCTGTGGCACTTGCATGTGTTGTACTCAAGTAGCCATGCATGGCTACAATCAAACGAAATGAGATTGGCAGATTGTCCGTTCGTTTTAAGAAATCATTCTGCCGTGCTGTGAGTGGGTTCTGGTGCGACGGCGGAAGTGCAAAAATGAGCAAGCAGAAAGGGAGTAAGGAACGCTGTCCCCCGTCCACCAAACTGAGCATGGAAACCACACCGCTTCATCCGCTCCTGCTGCCGCTGCGCACGTTCCTCCTCCTGCTTCTGAAGCTCCAGCTGCCGTTTCTCTTGTCGCTCCTTCCGGGCAGCCTCACGTCTGAGCTTTTCCTTCTGCACAATCAAAAATCATGGATTTGCAGGTGTATGCATGTGCATGTGCATATGAGTGTGCAGGGAGAAGGCAAGCATCACTTTCCTGAGGGAAAGCAGTCTGGGCTAGCGGGAAACCCGGTACCCGGGGGTGCACACCTGCCAGCAGCTGGCGACTGGCCATACATTCCTCGCCTGCTCCCCTACCCACACATTGGGTTGGGTCACGTGACCTCTGGCGCTGCCCTTCGTGGAGCCCGCACGCCACGGCCTATTTCTGGGACTGTGTGGGGGGGGGGGGGGGGCATGAAGCAACAGATACTTAGCTACCGATTTAGCCCCCGCGACACAGGCTATACGGTCACAGCTCGCACAGTTCAATCAAAACCAGTGCTGAATATTGCCTTGAGTCCGTCAAACTGGACTATCAAATGTTGCCTAGGCGCGTGTGTGGCGGGGGGGGGGGGGGGGCATTGAAAAGAGGTACAACATTATGGGTTAGCAGGGTCAGTAACACAGACAAGATCCTCGGCCTTGCTGTGCCCAGCTGCTAGGCTGCCTGGAGGCTCTAGGCTTGGCCCCTCACCTTGGTGGAAACCTCCCTCTGGTGACAAGGCCGCCAGAAGACCCGCGTCCCTGGATCTGACCCCTCACATTGGTGAGCGCCTCGCGAGTGGGAGACTGAAAAGGCCTCTGCCCCTGCGCGTCGACGTCATGCCTTGGTTGGTTCATCTGCAGGCCCTCGCCTCCGGTTCAGCGGTGGCTCTGAGCGTTCTTGCCTACCGCCTTTCGCCCACCATGTGTGTGCGTGTGTGCGTGTGTGCATCAGTGTGTATGCGCGTGTTTGTAGACCTCTACTCTGCTCACAAATACCCGGCCCGAGAGGGAGTGGTTTCTACATTTCTCTGTAAATCTGGGCCCCCGAAATCCCCATCCCATACAACCCATTGCCCTGGCATCTTTGCCTGGTGCTCGGCAGTTTTCATACCTCCTTGCGCTCTTGCAGCTCCCGGCGTTTCTCTGCCTCCTCTGCCAGCTCTTCCGAAGACTTTTCCTGGCCCAGAAAAGAAAAAAAGACTGTGCAGCAATGCAGAGAGTACGAAACAGAAGTGACACAACCTTGACATAGCGACACCACAGGCCAGAGCACAATTAGAATCAGAATACTCAAGGGATAGAAAAAGCAAATAATTGGCATGACGTTCATGTAAAAGCCGATATCACAATGACTCACACATCACAAAAAAGTAACACCCACCTGACACAGACCCCCACTGACGTACCTACAGATAAATCGGAGTACATCCGACACCAGTGCAAACAGCTGAAACCATCACAGCAAAGCACATATACACTAATCCACGATGCACTCACCAAGTTTCAGAGTTTCAGAGGCCACAGACAGTGTATTCTTGTTCATCCACTGGTGTAGGGCAACATAGGATGTGTCACTGCCAGTCTACACAATGCAAAAGCTATGATGCTCCAACCAGGCCACCACCACAACATCACAGCACAACGCATCTATCTGTCCGAGATGCTGATCCCTCATGTAGCAAGCGACTGTGATGGTAGTGACAAACACATGCTTCTGCACATGCCCTGTCATAGAACAACCACATTCACATGGACTGCCATTGATCTTTGAGCACCTTTGAACACTGGGACATCAGCGAATCCAAATGCCTTCGATGCTGCTCATTGCACTTCCTCCCCGACTCACAAAACACCAATTCACTTTCATTTGCAAAAAAAAAAAAGCACCACACCAGAACTTGGCCCTGCAGTTCCGGCAGCGGGTCAGGTGCATTGCACAGATGAGCTCGTTGCTTGCTCGCAACGAAATCATTCCCTGTTGACATGCCCCCGGTCGTGCAGCAGTGACAGCACTGGCACCGTCAGATCCGTGGCTCACCCTTCCACTGGCATACCAAGACACAAGAACTCCCAACTCGGAACAAGAAGCACTCACACAGGTTGTTGCACCATCACAGCAGTAACATGTGTCAAGCAATCCGTCGTGTCAATCATTCACACATCAGAAGCCGCAGACAATAAATCCTCGTCATGTTTGACGTAAAAAAGATGTCTATTGCCCAATCAGCTAGCGTGCCCACATCCGCAATGGCAAATCACTCCACTTGGCAAACAGGACTCTACCACAATCCCAGTTGGAAACAAAACACACTCACACAGGGTGTAACATGTGTAAGTGAATCCGTCGTGTCAATCATTCATTCACATATCAGAAGCCGCAGACAATGAATCCTCGTCATGTGAACTTAGCAAGCAGCACTCCAAAGCATGCCCCATTAGAGACAGAAACCACTCAACACCAGGTGCCACAAAATCACACCATAACATGCGTAAACTGATCCGATGTGTCAATCATTCACACATCAGAAAGGCCGCAGACAATAATCCTCGTCATGTTAATGCAAAGGGCATGCCCAATCCACGGCCATACCAACACACCACAGTTGGCATGCAAATCAATCTAATTGGTAAGCAGTACTCCAAAGCCATCCCATTTGCAAAGAACAAGCACTCACATAGGTTGCTACACCATCACAGCTCCTAAACATCTATGCAACCCAATCATTAACAAATCAGAAGTCGCAGAGGGCAACTCCTTGACATGTTGACCAAATAAAGTGCTGTCATTACATACATACCCACCTGGAACAGTGCAGAAGCAGCAGACAGTAAGGTCTCGTCCTGTACACTCCAAGGTTGCCTTGTACCCACCTGACACAGACCCCCACTGACGTACCTACAAGCCAGACGTGGTACTATAGATCCATATATATCAGAGTACATCCGACACCAGTGCAAACAGCTGAAACCATCACAGCAAAGCACATATACACTAATCCACGATGCACTCACCAAGTTTCAGAGTTTCAGAGGCCACAGACAGTGTATTCTTGTTCATCCACTGGTGTAGGAAAACATAGGATGTGTCACTGCCAGTCTACACAATGCAAAAGCTATGATACTCCAACCAGGCCACCACCACAACATCACAGCACAACGCATAAATCTGTCCGATATGCTGATCCCTCATGTAGCAAGCGACTGTGATGGTAGTGACAAACACATGCTTCTGCACATGCCCTGTCATAGAACAACCACATTCACATGGACTGCCATTGATCTTTGAGCACCTTTGAACACTGGGACATCAGCGAATCCAAATGCCTTCGATGCTGCTCATTGCACTTCCTCCCCGACTCACAAAACACCAATTCACTTTCATTTGCAAAAAAAAAAAAAGCACCACACCAGAACTTGGCCCTGCAGTTCCGGCAGCGGGTCAGGTGCATTGCACAGATGAGCTCGTTGCTTGCTCGCAACGAAATCAATCCCTGTTGACATGCCCCCGGTCGTGCAGCAGTGACAGCACTGGCACCGTCAGATCCGTGGCTCACCCTTCCACTGGCATACCAAGACACAAGAACTCCCAACTCGGAACAAGAAGCACTCACACAGGTTGATACAGCATCACAGCAGTAACATGTGTCAAGCAATCCGTCGTGTCAATCATTCACACATCAGAAGCCGCAGACAATAAATCCTCGTCATGTTTGACGTAAAAAAGATGTCTGTTGCCCAATCAGCTAGCGTGCCCACATCCGCAATGGCAAATCACTCCACTTGGCAAACAGGACTCTACCACAATCCCAGTTGGAAACAAAACACACTCACACAGGGTGTAACATGTGTAAGTGAATCCGTCGTGTCAATCATTCACATATCAAAAGCCGCAGACAATGCATCCTCGTCATGTGAAATTCCCCATTAGAGACAGAAACCACTCAACACCAGGTGCCACAAGATCACACCATAACATGCGTAAACTGATCCGATGTGTCAATCATTCACACATCAGAAAGGCCGCAGACAATAATCCTCGTCATGTTAATGCAAAGGGCATGCCCAATCCACGGCCATACCAACACACCACAGTTGGCATGCAAATCAATCTAATTGGTAAGCAGTACTCCAAAGCCATCCCATTTGCAAAGAACAAGCACTCACATAGGTTGCTACACCATCACAGCTCCTAAACATCTATGCAACCCAATCATTAACAAATCAGAAGTCGCAGAGGGCAACTCCTTGACATGTTGACCAAATAAAGTGCTGTCATTACATACATACCCACCTGGAACAGTGCAGAAGCAGCAGACAGTAAGGTCTCGTCCTGTACACTCCAAGGTTGCCTTGTACCCACCTGACACAGACCCCCACTGACGTACCTACAAGCCAGACGTGGTACTATAGATCCATATATATCAGAGTACATCCGACACCAGTGCAAACAGCTGAAACCATCACAGCAAAGCACATATACACTAATCCACGATGCACTCACCAAGTTTCAGAGTTTCAGAGGCCACAGACAGTGTATTCTTGTTCATCCACTGGTGTAGGAAAACATAGGATGTGTCACTGCCAGTCTACACAATGCAAAAGCTATGATACTCCAACCAGGCCACCACCACAACATCACAGCACAACGCATAAATCTGTCCGATATGCTGATCCCTCATGTAGCAAGCGACTGTGATGGTAGTGACAAACACATGCTTCTGCACATGCCCTGTCATAGAACAACCACATTCACATGGACTGCCATTGATCTTTGAGCACCTTTGAACACTGGGACATCAGCGAATCCAAATGCCTTCGATGCTGCTCATTGCACTTCCTCCCCGACTCACAAAACACCAATTCACTTTCATTTGCAAAAAAAAAAAAAAAAGCACCACACCAGAACTTGGCCCTGCAGTTCCGGCAGCGGGTCAGGTGCATTGCACAGATGAGCTCGTTGCTTGCTCGCAACGAAATCAATCCCTGTTGACATGCCCCCGGTCGTGCAGCAGTGACAGCACTGGCACCGTCAGATCCGTGGCTCACCCTTCCACTGGCATACCAAGACACAAGAACTCCCAACTCGGAACAAGAAGCACTCACACAGGTTGTTGCACCATCATAGCAGTAACATGTGTCAAGCAATCCGTCGTGTCAATCATTCACACATCAGAAGCCGCAGACAATAAATCCTCGTCATGTTTGACGTAAAAAAGATGTCTGTTGCCCAATCAGCTAGCGTGCCCACATCCGCAATGGCAAATCACTCCACTTGGCAAACAGGACTCTACCACAATCCCAGTTGGAAACAAAACACACTCACACAGGATGTAACATGTGTAAGTGAATCCGTCGTGTCAATCATTCACATATCAGAAGCCGCAGACAATGAATCCTCGTCATGTGAACTTAGCAAGCAGCACTCCGAAGCATACCCCATTAGAGACAGAAACCACTCAACACCAGGTGCCACAAAATCACACCATAACATGCGTAAACTGATCCGATGTGTCAATCATTCACACATCAGAAAGGCCGCAGACAATAATCCTCGTCATGTTAATGCAAAGGGCATGCCCAATCCACGGCCATACCAACACACCACAGTTGGCATGCAAATCAATCTAATTGGTAAGCAGTACTCCAAAGCCATCCCATTTGCAAAGAAGAAGCACTCACATAGGTTGCTACACCATCACAGCTCCTAAACATCTATGCAACCCAATCATTAACAAATCAGAAGTCGCAGAGGGCAACTCCTTGACATGTTGACCAAATAAAGTGCTGTCATTACATACATACCCACCTGGAACAGTGCAGAAGCAGCAGACAGTAAGGTCTCGTCCTGTACACTCCAAGGTTGCCTTGTACCCACCTGACACAGACCCCCACTGACGTACCTACAAGCCAGACGTGGTACTATAGATCCATATATATCAGAGTACATCCGACACCAGTGCAAACAGCTGAAACCATCACAGCAAAGCACATATACACTAATCCACGATGCACTCACCAAGTTTCAGAGTTTCAGAGGCCACAGACAGTGTATTCTTGTTCATCCACTGGTGTAGGGCAACATAGGATGTGTCACTGCCAGTCTACACAATGCAAAAGCTATGATACTCCAACCAGGCCACCACCACAACATCACAGCACAACGCATAAATCTGTCCGAGATGCTGATCCCTCATGTAGCAAGCGACTGTGATGGTAATGACAAACACATGCTTCTGCACATGCCCTGTCATAGAACAACCACATTCACATGGACTGCCATTGATCTTTGAGCACCTTTGAACACTGGGACATCAGCGAATCCAAATGCCTTCGATGCTGCTCATTGCAGTTCCTCCCCTACTCACAAAACACCAATTCACTTTCATTTGCAAAAAAAAAAAAAAAGCACCACACCAGAACTTGGCCCTGCAGTTCCGGCAGCGGGTCAGGTGCATTGCACAGATAAGCTCGTTGCTTGCTCGCAACGAAATCATTCCCTGTTGACATGCCCCCGGTCGTGCAGCAGTGACAGCACTGGCACCGTCAGATCCGTGGCTCACCCTTCCACTGGCATACCAAGACACAAGAACTCCCAACTCGGAACAAGAAGCACTCACACAGGTTGTTGCACCATCACAGCAGTAACATGTGTCAAGCAATCCGTCGTGTCAATCATTCACACATCAGAAGCCGCAGACAATAAATCCTCGTCATGTTTGACGTAAAAAAGATGTCTGTTGCCCAATCAGCTAGCGTGCCCACATCCGCAATGGCAAATCACTCCACTTGGCAAACAGGACTCTACCACAATCCCAGTTGGAAACAAAACACAGTCACACAGGGTGTAACATGTGTAAGTGAATCCGTCGTGTCAATCATTCACATATCAGAAGCCGCAGACAATGAATCCTCGTCATGTGAACTTAGCAAGCAGCACACCGAAGCATACCCCATTAGAGACAGAAACCACTCAACACCAGGTGCCACAAAATCACACCATAACATGCGTAAACTGATCCGATGTGTCAATCATTCACACATCAGAAAGGCCGCAGACAATAATCCTCGTCATGTTAATGCAAAGGGCGTCTCATGCCCAATCCACGGCCATACCAACACACCACAGTTGGCATGCAAATCAATCTAATTGGTAAGCAGTACTCCAAAGCCATCCCATTTGCAAAGAACAAGCACTCACATAGGTTGCTACACCATCATAGCTCCTAAACATCTATGCAACCCAATCATTAACAAATCAGAAGTCGCAGAGGGCAACTCCTTGACATGTTGACCAAATAAAGTGCTGTCATTACATACATACCCACCTGGAACAGTGCAGAAGCAGCAGACAGTAAGGTCTCGTCCTGTACACTCCAAGGTTGCCTTGTACCCACCTGACACAGACCCCATCTGACGTACCTACAAGGATGTGTCACTGCCAGTCTACCAACCAACCAACCAACCAGGCCACCACCACAACATCACAGCACAACGCATAAATCTGTCCGAGATGCTGATCCCTCATGTAGCAAGCGACTGTGATGGTAGTGACAAACACATGCTTCTGCACATGCCCTGTCATAGAACAACCACATTCACATGGACTGCCATTGATCTTTGAGCACCTTTGAACACTGGGACATCAGCGAATCCAAATGCCTTCGATGCTGCTCATTGCAGTTCCTCCCCTACTCACAAAACACCAATTCACTTTCATTTGCAAAAAAAAAAAAAAGCACCACACCAGAACTTGGCCCTGCAGTTCCGGCAGCGGGTCAGGTGCATTGCACAGATGAGCTCGTTGCTTGCTCGCAACGAAATCATTCCCTGTTGACATGCCCCCGGTCGTGCAGCAGTGACAGCACTGGCACCGTCAGATCCGTGGCTCACCCTTCCACTGGCATACCAAGACACAAGAACTCCCAACTCGGAGCAAGAAGCACTCACACAGGTTGTTGCACCATCACAGCAGTAACATGTGTCAAGCAATCCGTCGTGTCAATCATTCACACATCAGAAGCCGCAGACAATAAATCCTCGTCATGTTTGACGTAAAAAAGATGTCTGTTGCCCAATCAGCTAGCGTGCCCACATCCGCAATGGCAAATCACTCCACTTGGCAAACAGGACTCTACCACAATCCCAGTTGGAAACAAAACACAGTCACACAGGGTGTAACATGTGTAAGTGAATCCGTCGTGTCAATCATTCACATATCAGAAGCCGCAGACAATGAATCCTCGTCATGTGAACTTAGCAAGCAGCACTCCAAAGCATTCCCCATTAGAGACAGAAACCACTCAACACCAGGTGCCACAAAATCACACCATAACATGCGTAAACTGATCCGATGTGTCAATCATTCACACATCAGAAAGGCCGCAGACAATAATCCTCGTCATGTTAATGCAAAGGGCGTCTCATGCCCAATCCACGGCCATACCAACACACCACAGTTGGCATGCAAATCAATCTAATTGGTAAGCAGTACTCCAAAGCCATCCCATTTGCAAAGAACAAGCACTCACATAGGTTGCTACACCATCACAGCTCCTAAACATCTATGCAACCCAATCATTAACAAATCAGAAGTCGCAGAGGGCAACTCCTTGACATGTTGACCAAATAAAGTGCTGTCATTACATACATACCCACCTGGAACAGTGCAGAAGCAGCAGACAGTAAGGTCTCGTCCTGTACACTCCAAGGTTGCCATGTACCCACCTGACACAGACCCCCACTGACGTACCTACAAGCCAGACGTGGTACTATAGATCCATATATATCAGAGTACATCCGACACCAGTGCAAACAGCTGAAACCATCACAGCAAAGCACATATACACTAATCCACGATGCACTCACCAAGTTTCAGAGTTTCAGAGGCCACAGACAGTGTATTCTTGTTCATCCACTGGTGTAGGGCAACATAGGATGTGTCACTGCCAGTCTACACAATGCAAAAGCTATGATGCTCCAACCAGGCCACCACCACAACATCACAGCACAACGCATAAATCTGTCCGAGATGCTGATCCCTCATGTAGCAAGCGACTGTGATGGTAGTGACAAACACATGCTTCTGCACATGCCCTGTCATAGAACAACCACATTCACATGGACTGCCATTGATCTTTGAGCACCTTTGAACACTGGGACATCAGCGAATCCAAATGCCTTCGATGCTGCTCATTGCACTTCCTCCCCGACTCACAAAACACCAATTCACTTTCATTTGCAAAAAAAAAAAAAAGAAAAGCACCACACCAGAACTTGGCCCTGCAGTTCCGGCAGCGGGTCAGGTGCATTGCACAGATGAGCTCGTTGCTTGCTCGCAACGAAATCATTCCCTGTTGACATGCCCCCGGTCGTGCAGCAGTGACAGCACTGGCACCGTCAGATCCGTGGCTCACCCTTCCACTGGCATACCAAGACACAAGAACTCCCAACTCGGAACAAGAAGCACTCACACAGGTTGATACACCATCACAGCAGTAACATGTGTCAAGCAATCCGTCGTGTCAATCATTCACACATCAGAAGCCGCAGACAATAAATCCTCGTCATGTTTGACGTAAAAAAGATGTCTGTTGCCCAATCAGCTAGCGTGCCCACATCCGCAATGGCAAATCACTCCACTTGGCAAACAGGACTCTACCACAATCCCAGTTGGAAACAAAACACACTCACACAGGGTGTAACATGTGTAAGTGAATCCGTCGTGTCAATCATTCACATATCAGAAGCCGCAGACAATGAATCCTCGTCATGTGAACTTAGCAAGCAGCACTCCGAAGCATTCCCCATTAGAGACAGAAACCACTCAACACCAGGTGCCACAAAATCACACCATAACATGCGTAAACTGATCCGATGTGTCAATCATTCACACATCAGAAAGGCCGCAGACAATAATCCTCGTCATGTTAATGCAAAGGGCGTCTCATGCCCAATCCACGGCCATACCAACACACCACAGTTGGCATGCAAATCAATCTAATTGGTAAGCAGTACTCCAAAGCCATCCCATTTGCAAAGAACAAGCACTCACATAGGTTGCTACACCATCACAGCTCCTAAACATCTATGCAACCCAATCATTAACAAATCAGAAGTCGCAGAGGGCAACTCCTTGACATGTTGACCAAATAAAGTGCTGTCATTACATACATACCCACCTGGAACAGTGCAGAAGCAGCAGACAGTAAGGTCTCGTCCTGTACACTCCAAGGTTGCCATGTACCCACCTGACACAGACCCCCACTGACGTACCTACAAGCCAGACGTGGTACTATAGATCCATATATATCAGAGTACATCCGACACCAGTGCAAACAGCTGAAACCATCACAGCAAAGCACATATACACTAATCCACGATGCACTCACCAAGTTTCAGAGTTTCAGAGGCCACAGACAGTGTATTCTTGTTCATCCACTGGTGTAGGGCAACATAGGATGTGTCACTGCCAGTCTACACAATGCAAAAGCTATGATGCTCCAACCAGGCCACCACCACAACATCACAGCACAACGCATAAATCTGTCCGATATGCTGATCCCTCATGTAGCAAGCGACTGTGATGGTAGTGACAAACACATGCTTCTGCACATGCCCTGTCATAGAACAACCACATTCACATGGACTGCCATTGATCTTTGAGCACCTTTGAACACTGGGACATCAGCGAATCCAAATGCCTTCGATGCTGCTCATTGCAGTTCCTCCCCGACTCACAAAACACCAATTCACTTTCATTTGCAAAAAAAAAAAAAGAAAAGCACCACACCAGAACTTGGCCCTGCAGTTCCGGCAGCGGGTCAGGTGCATTGCACAGATGAGCTCGTTGCTTGCTCGCAACGAAATCATTCCCTGTTGACATGCCCCCGGTCGTGCAGCAGTGACAGCACTGGCACCGTCAGATCCGTGGCTCACCCTTCCACTGGCATACCAAGACACAAGAACTCCCAACTCGGAACAAGAAGCACTCACACAGGTTGATACACCATCACAGCAGTAACATGTGTCAAGCAATCCGTCGTGTCAATCATTCACACATCAGAAGCCGCAGACAATAAATCCTCGTCATGTTTGACGTAAAAAAGATGTCTGTTGCCCAATCAGCTAGCGTGCCCACATCCGCAATGGCAAATCACTCCACTTGGCAAACAGGACTCTACCACAATCCCAGTTGGAAACAAAACACACTCACACAGGATGTAACATGTGTAAGTGAATCCGTCGTGTCAATCATTCACATATCAGAAGCCGCAGACAATGAATCCTCGTCATGTGAACTTAGCAAGCAGCACTCCAAAGCATTCCCCATTAGAGACAGAAACCACTCAACACCAGGTGCCACAAAATCACACCATAACATGCGTAAACTGATCCGATGTGTCAATCATTCACACATCAGAAAGGCCGCAGACAATAATCCTCGTCATGTTAATGCAAAGGGCATGCCCAATCCACGGCCATACCAACACACCACAGTTGGCATGCAAATCAATCTAATTGGTAAGCAGTACTCCAAAGCCATCCCATTTGCAAAGAACAAGCACTCACATAGGTTGCTACACCATCACAGCTCCTAAACATCTATGCAACCCAATCATTAACAAATCAGAAGTCGCAGAGGGCAACTCCTTGACATGTTGACCAAATAAAGTGCTGTCATTACATACATACCCACCTGGAACAGTGCAGAAGCAGCAGACAGTAAGGTCTCGTCCTGTACACTCCAAGGTTGCCATGTACCCACCTGACACAGACCCCCACTGACGTACCTACAAGCCAGACGTGGTACTATAGATCCATATATATCAGAGTACATCCGACACCAGTGCAAACAGCTGAAACCATCACAGCAAAGCACATATACACTAATCCACGATGCACTCACCAAGTTTCAGAGTTTCAGAGGCCACAGACAGTGTATTCTTGTTCATCCACTGGTGTAGGGCAACATAGGATGTGTCACTGCCAGTCTACACAATGCAAAAGCTATGATGCTCCAACCAGGCCACCACCACAACATCACAGCACAACGCATAAATCTGTCCGAGATGCTGATCCCTCATGTAGCAAGCGACTGTGATGGTAGTGACAAACACATGCTTCTGCACATGCCCTGTCATAGAACAACCACATTCACATGGACTGCCATTGATCTTTGAGCACCTTTGAACACTGGGACATCAGCGAATCCAAATGCCTTCGATGCTGCTCATTGCAGTTCCTCCCCTACTCACAAAACACCAATTCACTTTCATTTGGAAAAAGGAAAAATGCACCACACCAGAAGTCATCCAAGGAAAGATATGAATGACCCTGCAGCCGAAGATGAGACGCACACACATACACCCACACAAATGCCCGCACATGCACACATGGCGGAGACACGTGTGTGTGCACCTCCAACCCTGTACAATCGCCTATCTGCATGCATAGAAGCCGACCATTCTGGTTGTGTCCGTGTTGATGTGGTGAGGTCCTCTTGTATGCTTCTGCATTGATGAGTGTATGTACATGAGTGTGAGCGTGGGTGTGAGGGTCAGCGTTGATGTGTGTATGCCCTGGTCGTCCAGCAGTGACAGCACTGGCACCGTCAGATCCGTGGCTCACCCTTCCACTGGCATACCAAGACACAAGAACTCCCAACTCGGAACAAGAAGCACTCACACAGGTTGATACACCATCACAGCAGTAACATGTGTCAAGCAATCCGTCGTGTCAATCATTCACACATCAGAAGCCGCAGACAATAAATCCTCGTCATGTTTGACGTAAAAAAGATGTCTGTTGCCCAATCAGCTAGCGTGCCCACATCCGCAATGGCAAATCACTCCACTTGGCAAACAGGACTCTACCACAATCCCAGTTGGAAACAAAACACACTCACACAGGATGTAACATGTGTAAGTGAATCCGTCGTGTCAATCATTCACATATCAGAAGCCGCAGACAATGAATCCTCGTCATGTGAACTTAGCAAGCAGCACTCCAAAGCATTCCCCATTAGAGACAGAAACCACTCAACACCAGGTGCCACAAAATCACACCATAACATGCGTAAACTGATCCGATGTGTCAATCATTCACACATCAGAAAGGCCGCAGACAATAATCCTCGTCATGTTAATGCAAAGGGCATGCCCAATCCACGGCCATACCAACACACCACAGTTGGCATGCAAATCAATCTAATTGGTAAGCAGTACTCCAAAGCCATCCCATTTGCAAAGAACAAGCACTCACATAGGTTGCTACACCATCACAGCTCCTAAACATCTATGCAACCCAATCATTAACAAATCAGAAGTCGCAGAGGGCAACTCCTTGACATGTTGACCAAATAAAGTGCTGTCATTACATACATACCCACCTGGAACAGTGCAGAAGCAGCAGACAGTAAGGTCTCGTCCTGTACACTCCAAGGTTGCCATGTACCCACCTGACACAGACCCCCACTGACGTACCTACAAGCCAGACGTGGTACTATAGATCCATATATATCAGAGTACATCCGACACCAGTGCAAACAGCTGAAACCATCACAGCAAAGCACATATACACTAATCCACGATGCACTCACCAAGTTTCAGAGTTTCAGAGGCCACAGACAGTGTATTCTTGTTCATCCACTGGTGTAGGGCAACATAGGATGTGTCACTGCCAGTCTACACAATGCAAAAGCTATGATGCTCCAACCAGGCCACCACCACAACATCACAGCACAACGCATCTATCTGTCCGAGATGCTGATCCCTCATGTAGCAAGCGACTGTGATGGTAGTGACAAACACATGCTTCTGCACATGCCCTGTCATAGAACAACCACATTCACATGGACTGCCATTGATCTTTGAGCACCTTTGAACACTGGGACATCAGCGAATCCAAATGCCTTCGATGCTGCTCATTGCAGTTCCTCCCCGACTCACAAAACACCAATTCACTTTCATTTGCAAAAAAAAAAAAAAGCACCACACCAGAACTTGGCCCTGCAGTTCCGGCAGCGGGTCAGGTGCATTGCACAGATGAGCTCGTTGCTTGCTCGCAACGAAATCAATCCCTGTTGACATGCCCCCGGTCGTGCAGCAGTGACAGCACTGGCACCGTCAGATCCGTGGCTCACCCTTCCACTGGCATACCAAGACACAAGAACTCCCAACTCGGAACAAGAAGCACTCACACAGGTTGTTGCACCATCACAGCAGTAACATGTGTCAAGCAATCCGTCGTGTCAATCATTCACACATCAGAAGCCGCAGACAATAAATCCTCGTCATGTTTGACGTAAAAAAGATGTCTGTTGCCCAATCAGCTAGCGTGCCCACATCCGCAATGGCAAATCACTCCACTTGGCAAACAGGACTCTACCACAATCCCAGTTGGAAACAAAACACACTCACACAGGGTGTAACATGTGTAAGTGAATCCGTCGTGTCAATCATTCACATATCAGAAGCCGCAGACAATGAATCCTCGTCATGTGAACTTAGCAAGCAGCACTCCGAAGCATGCCCCATTAGAGACAGAAACCACTCAACACCAGGTGCCACAAAATCACACCATAACATGCGTAAACTGATCCGATGTGTCAATCATTCACACATCAGAAAGGCCGCAGACAATAATCCTCGTCATGTTAATGCAAAGGGCGTCTCATGCCCAATCCACGGCCATACCAACACACCACAGTTGGCATGCAAATCAATCTAATTGGTAAGCAGTACTCCAAAGCCATCCCATTTGCAAAGAACAAGCACCCGCATAGGTTGCTACACCATCATAGCTCCTAAACATCTATGCAACCCAATCATTAACAAATCAGAAGTCGCAGAGGGCAACTCCTTGACATGTTGACCAAATAAAGTGCTGTCATTACATACATACCCACCTGGAACAGTGCAGAAGCAGCAGACAGTAAGGTCTCGTCCTGTACACTCCAAGGTTGCCTTGTACCCACCTGACACAGACCCCCACTGACGTACCTACAAGGATGTGTCACTGCCAGTCTACCAACCAACCAACCAACCAGGCCACCACCACAACATCACAGCACAACGCATAAATCTGTCCGATATGCTGATCCCTCATGTAGCAAGCGACTGTGATGGTAGTGACAAACACATGCTTCTGCACATGCCCTGTCATAGAACAACCATATTCACATGGACTGCCATTGATCTTTGAGCACCTTTGAACACTGGGACATCAGCGAATCCAAATGCCTTCGATGCTGCTCATTGCAGTTCCTCCCCTACTCACAAAACACCAATTCACTTTCATTTGCAAAAAAAAAAAAAGCACCACACCAGAACTTGGCCCTGCAGTTCCGGCAGCGGGTCAGGTGCATTGCACAGATGAGCTCGTTGCTTGCTCGCAACGAAATCATTCCCTGTTGACATGCCCCCGGTCGTGCAGCAGTGACAGCACTGGCACCGTCAGATCCGTGGCTCACCCTTCCACTGGCATACCAAGACACAAGAACTCCCAACTCGGAACAAGAAGCACTCACACAGGTTGTTGCACCATCACAGCAGTAACATGTGTCAAGCAATCCGTCGTGTCAATCATTCACACATCAGAAGCCGCAGACAATAAATCCTCGTCATGTTTGACGTAAAAAAGATGTCTGTTGCCCAATCAGCTAGCGTGCCCACATCCGCAATGGCAAATCACTCCACTTGGCAAACAGGACTCTACCACAATCCCAGTTGGAAACAAAACACACTCACACAGGGTGTAACATGTGTAAGTGAATCCGTCGTGTCAATCATTCACATATCAGAAGCCGCAGACAATGAATCCTCGTCATGTGAACTTAGCAAGCAGCACTCCGAAGCATGCCCCATTAGAGACAGAAACCACTCAACACCAGGTGCCACAAAATCACACCATAACATGCGTAAACTGATCCGATGTGTCAATCATTCACACATCAGAAAGGCCGCAGACAATAATCCTCGTCATGTTAATGCAAAGGGCGTCTCATGCCCAATCCACGGCCATACCAACACACCACAGTTGGCATGCAAATCAATCTAATTGGTAAGCAGTACTCCAAAGCCATCCCATTTGCAAAGAACAAGCACTCGCATAGGTTGCTACACCATCATAGCTCCTAAACATCTATGCAACCCAATCATTAACAAATCAGAAGTCGCAGAGGGCAACTCCTTGACATGTTGACCAAATAAAGTGCTGTCATTACATACATACCCACCTGGAACAGTGCAGAAGCAGCAGACAGTAAGGTCTCGTCCTGTACACTCCAAGGTTGCCTTGTACCCACCTGACACAGACCCCCACTGACGTACCTACAAGGATGTGTCACTGCCAGTCTACCAACCAACCAACCAACCAGGCCACCACCACAACATCACAGCACAACGCATAAATCTGTCCGATATGCTGATCCCTCATGTAGCAAGCGACTGTGATGGTAGTGACAAACACATGCTTCTGCACATGCCCTGTCATAGAACAACCATATTCACATGGACTGCCATTGATCTTTGAGCACCTTTGAACACTGGGACATCAGCGAATCCAAATGCCTTCGATGCTGCTCATTGCAGTTCCTCCCCTACTCACAAAACACCAATTCACTTTCATTTGCAAAGAAAAAAAAAGCACCACACCAGAACTTGGCCCTGCAGTTCCGGCAGCGGGTCAGGTGCATTGCACAGATGAGCTCGTTGCTTGCTCGCAACGAAATCATTCCCTGTTGACATGCCCCCGGTCGTGCAGCAGTGACAGCACTGGCACCGTCAGATCCGTGGCTCACCCTTCCACTGGCATACCAAGACACAAGAACTCCCAACTCGGAGCAAGAAGCACTCACACAGGTTGTTGCACCATCACAGCAGTAACATGTGTCAAGCAATCCGTCGTGTCAATCATTCACACATCAGAAAGGCCGCAGACAATAAATCCTCGTCATGTTTGACGTAAAAAAGATGTCTGTTGCCCAATCAGCTAGCGTGCCCACATCCGCAATGGCAAATCACTCCACTTGGCAAACAGGACTCTACCACAATCCCAGTTGGAAACAAAACACACTCACACAGGGTGTAACATGTGTAAGTGAATCCGTCGTGTCAATCATTCACATATCAGAAGCCGCAGACAATGAATCCTCGTCATGTGAACTTAGCAAGCAGCACTCCGAAGCATGCCCCATTAGAGACAGAAACCACTCAACACCAGGTGCCACAAAATCACACCATAACATGCGTAAACTGATCCGATGTGTCAATCATTCACACATCAGAAAGGCCGCAGACAATAATCCTCGTCATGTTAATGCAAAGGGCGTCTCATGCCCAATCCACGGCCATACCAACACACCACAGTTGGCATGCAAATCAATCTAATTGGTAAGCAGTACTCCAAAGCCATCCCATTTGCAAAGAACAAGCACTCACATAGGTTGCTACACCATCACAGCTCCTAAACATCTATGCAACCCAATCATTAACAAATCAGAAGTCGCAGAGGGCAACTCCTTGACATGTTGACCAAATAAAGTGCTGTCATTACATACATACCCACCTGGAACAGTGCAGAAGCAGCAGACAGTAAGGTCTCGTCCTGTACACTCCAAGGTTGCCTTGTACCCACCTGACACAGACCCCCACTGACGTACCTACAAGCCAGACGTGGTACTATAGATCCATATATATCAGAGTACATCCGACACCAGTGCAAACAGCTGAAACCATCACAGCAAAGCACATATACACTAATCCACGATGCACTCACCAAGTTTCAGAGTTTCAGAGGCCACAGACAGTGTATTCTTGTTCATCCACTGGTGTAGGGCAACATAGGATGTGTCACTGCCAGTCTACACAATGCAAAAGCTATGATACTCCAACCAGGCCACCACCACAACATCACAGCACAACGCATAAATCTGTCCGAGATGCTGATCCCTCATGTAGCAAGCGACTGTGATGGTAGTGACAAACACATGCTTCTGCACATGCCCTGTCATAGAACAACCACATTCACATGGACTGCCATTGATCTTTGAGCACCTTTGAACACTGGGACATCAGCGAATCCAAATGCCTTCGATGCTGCTCATTGCACTTCCTCCCCGACTCACAAAACACCAATTCACTTTCATTTGCAAAAAAAAAAAAAGCACCACACCAGAACTTGGCCCTGCAGTTCCGGCAGCGGGTCAGGTGCATTGCACAGATGAGCTCGTTGCTTGCTCGCAACGAAATCAATCCCTGTTGACATGCCCCCGGTCGTGCAGCAGTGACAGCACTGGCACCGTCAGATCCGTGGCTCACCCTTCCACTGGCATACCAAGACACAAGAACTCCCAACTCGGAACAAGAAGCACTCACACAGGTTGTTGCACCATCACAGCAGTAACATGTGTCAAGCAATCCGTCGTGTCAATCATTCACACATCAGAAGCCGCAGACAATAAATCCTCGTCATGTTTGACGTAAAAAAGATGTCTGTTGCCCAATCAGCTAGCGTGCCCACATCCGCAATGGCAAATCACTCCACTTGGCAAACAGGACTCTACCACAATCCCAGTTGGAAACAAAACACACTCACACAGGGTGTAACATGTGTAAGTGAATCCGTCGTGTCAATCATTCACATATCAGAAGCCGCAGACAATGAATCCTCGTCATGTGAACTTAGCAAGCAGCACTCCGAAGCATGCCCCATTAGAGACAGAAACCACTCAACACCAGGTGCCACAAAATCACACCATAACATGCGTAAACTGATCCGATGTGTCAATCATTCACACATCAGAAAGGCCGCAGACAATAATCCTCGTCATGTTAATGCAAAGGGCGTCTCATGCCCAATCCACGGCCATACCAACACACCACAGTTGGCATGCAAATCAATCTAATTGGTAAGCAGTACTCCAAAGCCATCCCATTTGCAAAGAACAAGCACTCACATAGGTTGCTACACCATCACAGCTCCTAAACATCTATGCAACCCAATCATTAACAAATCAGAAGTCGCAGAGGGCAACTCCTTGACATGTTGACCAAATAAAGTGCTGTCATTACATACATACCCACCTGGAACAGTGCAGAAGCAGCAGACAGTAAGGTCTCGTCCTGTACACTCCAAGGTTGCCTTGTACCCACCTGACACAGACCCCCACTGACGTACCTACAAGCCAGACGTGGTACTATAGATCCATATATATCAGAGTACATCCGACACCAGTGCAAACAGCTGAAACCATCACAGCAAAGCACATATACACTAATCCACGATGCACTCACCAAGTTTCAGAGTTTCAGAGGCCACAGACAGTGTATTCTTGTTCATCCACTGGTGTAGGGCAACATAGGATGTGTCACTGCCAGTCTACACAATGCAAAAGCTATGATGCTCCAACCAGGCCACCACCACAACATCACAGCACAACGCATAAATCTGTCCGAGATGCTGATCCCTCATGTAGCAAGCGACTGTGATGGTAATGACAAACACATGCTTCTGCACATGCCCTGTCATAGAACAACCACATTCACATGGACTGCCATTGATCTTTGAGCACCTTTGAACACTGGGACATCAGCGAATCCAAATGCCTTCGATGCTGCTCATTGCACTTCCTCCCCGACTCACAAAACACCAATTCACTTTCATTTGCAAAAAAAAAAAAAGCACCACACCAGAACTTGGCCCTGCAGTTCCGGCAGCGGGTCAGGTGCATTGCACAGATGAGCTCGTTGCTTGCTCGCAACGAAATCAATCCCTGTTGACATGCCCCCGGTCGTGCAGCAGTGACAGCACTGGCACCGTCAGATCCGTGGCTCACCCTTCCACTGGCATACCAAGACACAAGAACTCCCAACTCGGAACAAGAAGCACTCACACAGGTTGATACACCATCACAGCAGTAACATGTGTCAAGCAATCCGTCGTGTCAATCATTCACACATCAGAAGCCGCAGACAATAAATCCTCGTCATGTTTGACGTAAAAAAGATGTCTGTTGCCCAATCAGCTAGCGTGCCCACATCCGCAATGGCAAATCACTCCACTTGGCAAACAGGACTCTACCACAATCCCAGTTGGAAACAAAACACACTCACACAGGGTGTAACATGTGTAAGTGAATCCGTCGTGTCAATCATTCACATATCAGAAGCCGCAGACAATGAATCCTCGTCATGTGAACTTAGCAAGCAGCACTCCAAAGCATGCCCCATTAGAGACAGAAACCACTCAACACCAGGTGCCACAAAATCACACCATAACATGCGTAAACTGATCCGATGTGTCAATCATTCACACATCAGAAAGGCCGCAGACAATAATCCTCGTCATGTTAATGCAAAGGGCATGCCCAATCCACGGCCATACCAACACACCACAGTTGGCATGCAAATCAATCTAATTGGTAAGCAGTACTCCAAAGCCATCCCATTTGCAAAGAACAAGCACTCACATAGGTTGCTACACCATCACAGCTCCTAGACATCTATGCAACCCAATCATTAACAAATCAGAAGTCGCAGAGGGCAACTCCTTGACATGTTGACCAAATAAAGTGCTGTCATTACATACATACCCACCTGGAACAGTGCAGAAGCAGCAGACAGTAAGGTCTCGTCCTGTACACTCCAAGGTTGCCATGTACCCACCTGACACAGACCCCCACTGACGTACCTACAAGCCAGACGTGGTACTATAGATCCATATATATCAGAGTACATCCGACACCAGTGCAAACAGCTGAAACCATCACAGCAAAGCACATATACACTAATCCACGATGCACTCACCAAGTTTCAGAGTTTCAGAGGCCACAGACAGTGTATTCTTGTTCATCCACTGGTGTAGGGCAACATAGGATGTGTCACTGCCAGTCTACACAATGCAAAAGCTATGATGCTCCAACCAGGCCACCACCACAACATCACAGCACAACGCATAAATCTGTCCGATATGCTGATCCCTCATGTAGCAAGCGACTTTGATGGTAATGACAAACACATGCTTCTGCACATGCCCTGTCATAGAACAACCACATTCACATGGACTGCCATTGATCTTTGAGCACCTTTGAACACTGGGACATCAGCGAATCCAAATGCCTTCGATGCTGCTCATTGCACTTCCTCCCCGACTCACAAAACACCAATTCACTTTCATTTGCAAAAAAAAAAAAAGAAAAGCACCACACCAGAACTTGGCCCTGCAGTTCCGGCAGCGGGTCAGGTGCATTGCACAGATGAGCTCGTTGCTTGCTCGCAACGAAATCAATCCCTGTTGACATGCCCCCGGTCGTGCAGCAGTGACAGCACTGGCACCGTCAGATCCGTGGCTCACCCTTCCACTGGCATACCAAGACACAAGAACTCCCAACTCGGAGCAAGAAGCACTCACACAGGTTGTTGCACCATCACAGCAGTAACATGTGTCAAGCAATCCGTCGTGTCAATCATTCACACATCAGAAGCCGCAGACAATAAATCCTCGTCATGTTTGACGTAAAAAAGATGTCTGTTGCCCAATCAGCTAGCGTGCCCACATCCGCAATGGCAAATCACTCCACTTGGCAAACAGGACTCTACCACAATCCCAGTTGGAAACAAAACACACTCACACAGGATGTAACATGTGTAAGTGAATCCGTCGTGTCAATCATTCACATATCAGAAGCCGCAGACAATGAATCCTCGTCATGTGAACTTAGCAAGCAGCACTCCGAAGCATGCCCCATTAGAGACAGAAACCACTCAACACCAGGTGCCACAAAATCACACCATAACATGCGTAAACTGATCCGATGTGTCAATCATTCACACATCAGAAAGGCCGCAGACAATAATCCTCGTCATGTTAATGCAAAGGGCGTCTCATGCCCAATCCACGGCCATACCAACACACCACAGTTGGCATGCAAATCAATCTAATTGGTAAGCAGTACTCCAAAGCCATCCCATTTGCAAAGAACAAGCACTCACACAGGTTGATGCACCATCACAGCAGTAACATGTGTCAAGCAATCCGTCGTGTCAATCATTCACACATCAGAAGCCGCAGACAATAAATCCTCGTCATGTTTGACGTAAAAAAGATGTCTGTTGCCCAATCAGCTAGCGTGCCCACATCCGCAATGGCAAATCACTCCACTTGGCAAACAGGACTCTACCACAATCCCAGTTGGAAACAAAACACACTCACACAGGATGTAACATGTGTAAGTGAATCCGTCGTGTCAATCATTCACATATCAGAAGCCGCAGACAATGAATCCTCGTCATGTGAACTTAGCAAGCAGCACTCCGAAGCATGCCCCATTAGAGACAGAAACCACTCAACACCAGGTGCCACAAAATCACACCATAACATGCGTAAACTGATCCGATGTGTCAATCATTCACACATCAGAAAGGCCGCAGACAATAATCCTCGTCATGTTAATGCAAAGGGCGTCTCATGCCCAATCCACGGCCATACCAACACACCACAGTTGGCATGCAAATCAATCTAATTGGTAAGCAGTACTCCAAAGCCATCCCATTTGCAAAGAACAAGCACTCACATAGGTTGCTACACCATCACAGCTCCTAAACATCTATGCAACCCAATCATTAACAAATCAGAAGTCGCAGAGGGCAACTCCTTGACATGTTGACCAAATAAAGTGCTGTCATTACATACATACCCACCTGGAACAGTGCAGAAGCAGCAGACAGTAAGGTCTCGTCCTGTACACTCCAAGGTTGCCTTGTACCCACCTGACACAGACCCCCACTGACGTACCTACAAGCCAGACGTGGTACTATAGATCCATATATATCAGAGTACATCCGACACCAGTGCAAACAGCTGAAACCATCACAGCAAAGCACATATACACTAATCCACGATGCACTCACCAAGTTTCAGAGTTTCAGAGGCCACAGACAGTGTATTCTTGTTCATCCACTGGTGTAGGGCAACATAGGATGTGTCACTGCCAGTCTACACAATGCAAAAGCTATGATACTCCAACCAGGCCACCACCACAACATCACAGCACAACGCATCTATCTGTCCGAGATGCTGATCCCTCATGTAGCAAGCGACTGTGATGGTAGTGACAAACACATGCTTCTGCACATGCCCTGTCATAGAACAACCACATTCACATGGACTGCCATTGATCTTTGAGCACCTTTGAACACTGGGACATCAGCGAATCCAAATGCCTTCGATGCTGCTCATTGCACTTCCTCCCCGACTCACAAAACACCAATTCACTTTCATTTGCAAAAAAAAAAAAAGAAAAGCACCACACCAGAACTTGGCCCTGCAGTTCCGGCAGCGGGTCAGGTGCATTGCACAGATGAGCTCGTTGCTTGCTCGCAACGAAATCAATCCCTGTTGACATGCCCCCGGTCGTGCAGCAGTGACAGCACTGGCACCGTCAGATCCGTGGCTCACCCTTCCACTGGCATACCAAGACACAAGAACTCCCAACTCGGAACAAGAAGCACTCACACAGGTTGATACACCATCACAGCAGTAACATGTGTCAAGCAATCCGTCGTGTCAATCATTCACACATCAGAAGCCGCAGACAATAAATCCTCGTCATGTTTGACGTAAAAAAGATGTCTGTTGCCCAATCAGCTAGCGTGCCCACATCCGCAATGGCAAATCACTCCACTTGGCAAACAGGACTCTACCACAATCCCAGTTGGAAACAAAACACACTCACACAGGATGTAACATGTGTAAGTGAATCCGTCGTGTCAATCATTCACATATCAGAAGCCGCAGACAATGAATCCTCGTCATGTGAACTTAGCAAGCAGCACTCCGAAGCATGCCCCATTAGAGACAGAAACCACTCAACACCAGGTGCCACAAAATCACACCATAACATGCGTAAACTGATCCGATGTGTCAATCATTCACACATCAGAAAGGCCGCAGACAATAATCCTCGTCATGTTAATGCAAAGGGCGTCTCATGCCCAATCCACGGCCATACCAACACACCACAGTTGGCATGCAAATCAATCTAATTGGTAAGCAGTACTCCAAAGCCATCCCATTTGCAAAGAACAAGCACTCACATAGGTTGCTACACCATCATAGCTCCTAAACATCTATGCAACCCAATCATTAACAAATCAGAAGTCGCAGAGGGCAACTCCTTGACATGTTGACCAAATAAAGTGCTGTCATTACATACATACCCACCTGGAACAGTGCAGAAGCAGCAGACAGTAAGGTCTCGTCCTGTACACTCCAAGGTTGCCTTGTACCCACCTGACACAGACCCCCACTGACGTACCTACAAGCCAGACGTGGTACTATAGATCCATATATATCAGAGTACATCCGACACCAGTGCAAACAGCTGAAACCATCACAGCAAAGCACATATACACGAATCCACGATGCACTCACCAAGTTTCAGAGTTTCAGAGGCCACAGACAGTGTATTCTTGTTCATCCACTGGTGTAGGGCAACATAGGATGTGTCACTGCCAGTCTACACAATGCAAAAGCTATGATGCTCCAACCAGGCCACCACCACAACATCACAGCACAACGCATCTATCTGTCCGAGATGCTGATCCCTCATGTAGCAAGCGACTGTGATGGTAGTGACAAACACATGCTTCTGCACATGCCCTGTCATAGAACAACCACATTCACATGGACTGCCATTGATCTTTGAGCACCTTTGAACACTGGGACATCAGCGAATCCAAATGCCTTCGATGCTGCTCATTGCAGTTCCTCCCCGACTCACAAAACACCAATTCACTTTCATTTGCAAAAAAAAAAAAAGCACCACACCAGAACTTGGCCCTGCAGTTCCGGCAGCGGGTCAGGTGCATTGCACAGATGAGCTCGTTGCTTGCTCGCAACGAAATCAATCCCTGTTGACATGCCCCCGGTCGTGCAGCAGTGACAGCACTGGCACCGTCAGATCCGTGGCTCACCCTTCCACTGGCATACCAAGACACAAGAACTCCCAACTCGGAACAAGAAGCACTCACACAGGTTGTTGCACCATCACAGCAGTAACATGTGTCAAGCAATCCGTCGTGTCAATCATTCACACATCAGAAGCCGCAGACAATAAATCCTCGTCATGTTTGACGTAAAAAAGATGTCTGTTGCCCAATCAGCTAGCGTGCCCACATCCGCAATGGCAAATCACTCCACTTGGCAAACAGGACTCTACCACAATCCCAGTTGGAAACAAAACACACTCACACAGGGTGTAACATGTGTAAGTGAATCCGTCGTGTCAATCATTCACATATCAGAAGCCGCAGACAATGAATCCTCGTCATGTGAACTTAGCAAGCAGCACTCCAAAGCATTCCCCATTAGAGACAGAAACCACTCAACACCAGGTGCCACAAAATCACACCATAACATGCGTAAACTGATCCGATGTGTCAATCATTCACACATCAGAAAGGCCGCAGACAATAATCCTCGTCATGTTAATGCAAAGGGCGTCTCATGCCCAATCCACGGCCATACCAACACACCACAGTTGGCATGCAAATCAATCTAATTGGTAAGAAGTACTCCAAAGCCATCCCATTTGCAAAGAACAAGCACTCACATAGGTTGCTACACCATCACAGCTCCTAAACATCTATGCAACCCAATCATTAACAAATCAGAAGTCGCAGAGGGCAACTCCTTGACATGTTGACCAAATAAAGTGCTGTCATTACATACATACCCACCTGGAACAGTGCAGAAGCAGCAGACAGTAAGGTCTCGTCCTGTACACTCCAAGGTTGCCTTGTACCCACCTGACACAGACCCCCACTGACGTACCTACAAGCCAGACGTGGTACTATAGATCCATATATATCAGAGTACATCCGACACCAGTGCAAACAGCTGAAACCATCACAGCAAAGCACATATACACGAATCCACGATGCACTCACCAAGTTTCAGAGTTTCAGAGGCCACAGACAGTGTATTCTTGTTCATCCACTGGTGTAGGGCAACATAGGATGTGTCACTGCCAGTCTACACAATGCAAAAGCTATGATGCTCCAACCAGGCCACCACCACAACATCACAGCACAACGCATAAATCTGTCCGATATGCTGATCCCTCATGTAGCAAGCGACTGTGATGGTAGTGACAAACACATGCTTCTGCACATGCCCTGTCATAGAACAACCACATTCACATGGACTGCCATTGATCTTTGAGCACCTTTGAACACTGGGACATCAGCGAATCCAAATGCCTTCGATGCTGCTCATTGCAGTTCCTCCCCGACTCACAAAACACCAATTCACTTTCATTTGCAAAAAAAAAAAAAAGCACCACACCAGAACTTGGCCCTGCAGTTCCGGCAGCGGGTCAGGTGCATTGCACAGATGAGCTCGTTGCTTGCTCGCAACGAAATCAATCCCTGTTGACATGCCCCCGGTCGTGCAGCAGTGACAGCACTGGCACCGTCAGATCCGTGGCTCACCCTTCCACTGGCATACCAAGACACAAGAACTCCCAACTCGGAACAAGAAGCACTCACACAGGTTGATACACCATCACAGCAGTAACATGTGTCAAGCAATCCGTCGTGTCAATCATTCACACATCAGAAGCCGCAGACAATAAATCCTCGTCATGTTTGACGTAAAAAAGATGTCTGTTGCCCAATCAGCTAGCGTGCCCACATCCGCAATGGCAAATCACTCCACTTGGCAAACAGGACTCTACCACAATCCCAGTTGGAAACAAAACACACTCACACAGGGTGTAACATGTGTAAGTGAATCCGTCGTGTCAATCATTCACATATCAGAAGCCGCAGACAATGAATCCTCGTCATGTGAACTTAGCAAGCAGCACTCCAAAGCATTCCCCATTAGAGACAGAAACCACTCAACACCAGGTGCCACAAAATCACACCATAACATGCGTAAACTGATCCGATGTGTCAATCATTCACACATCAGAAAGGCCGCAGACAATAATCCTCGTCATGTTAATGCAAAGGGCGTCTCATGCCTAATCCACGGCCATACCAACACACCACAGTTGGCATGCAAATCAATCTAATTGGTAAGCAGTACTCCAAAGCCATCCCATTTGCAAAGAACAAGCACTCACATAGGTTGCTACACCATCACAGCTCCTAAACATCTATGCAACCCAATCATTAACAAATCAGAAGTCGCAGAGGGCAACTCCTTGACATGTTGACCAAATAAAGTGCTGTCATTACATACATACCCACCTGGAACAGTGCAGAAGCAGCAGACAGTAAGGTCTCGTCCTGTACACTCCAAGGTTGCCATGTACCCACCTGACACAGACCCCCACTGACGTACCTACAAGCCAGACGTGGTACTATAGATCCATATATATCAGAGTACATCCGACACCAGTGCAAACAGCTGAAACCATCACAGCAAAGCACATATACACTAATCCACGATGCACTCACCAAGTTTCAGAGTTTCAGAGGCCACAGACAGTGTATTCTTGTTCATCCACTGGTGTAGGGCAACATAGGATGTGTCACTGCCAGTCTACACAATGCAAAAGCTATGATGCTCCAACCAGGCCACCACCACAACATCACAGCACAACGCATAAATCTGTCCGATATGCTGATCCCTCATGTAGCAAGCGACTGTGATGGTAGTGACAAACACATGCTTCTGCACATGCCCTGTCATAGAACAACCACATTCACATGGACTGCCATTGATCTTTGAGCACCTTTGAACACTGGGACATCAGCGAATCCAAATGCCTTCGATGCTGCTCATTGCAGTTCCTCCCCGACTCACAAAACACCAATTCACTTTCATTTGCAAAAAAAAAAAAAAGCACCACACCAGAACTTGGCCCTGCAGTTCCGGCAGCGGGTCAGGTGCATTGCACAGATGAGCTCGTTGCTTGCTCGCAACGAAATCAATCCCTGTTGACATGCCCCCGGTCGTGCAGCAGTGACAGCACTGGCACCGTCAGATCCGTGGCTCACCCTTCCACTGGCATACCAAGACACAAGAACTCCCAACTCGGAACAAGAAGCACTCACACAGGTTGATACACCATCACAGCAGTAACATGTGTCAAGCAATCCGTCGTGTCAATCATTCACACATCAGAAGCCGCAGACAATAAATCCTCGTCATGTTTGACGTAAAAAAGATGTCTGTTGCCCAATCAGCTAGCGTGCCCACATCCGCAATGGCAAATCACTCCACTTGGCAAACAGGACTCTACCACAATCCCAGTTGGAAACAAAACACACTCACACAGGATGTAACATGTGTAAGTGAATCCGTCGTGTCAATCATTCACATATCAGAAGCCGCAGACAATGAATCCTCGTCATGTGAACTTAGCAAGCAGCACTCCGAAGCATTCCCCATTAGAGACAGAAACCACTCAACACCAGGTGCCACAAAATCACACCATAACATGCGTAAACTGATCCGATGTGTCAATCATTCACACATCAGAAAGGCCGCAGACAATAATCCTCGTCATGTTAATGCAAAGGGCGTCTCATGCCCAATCCACGGCCATACCAACACACCACAGTTGGCATGCAAATCAATCTAATTGGTAAGCAGTACTCCAAAGCCATCCCATTTGCAAAGAACAAGCACTCACATAGGTTGCTACACCATCACAGCTCCTAAACATCTATGCAACCCAATCATTAACAAATCAGAAGTCGCAGAGGGCAACTCCTTGACATGTTGACCAAATAAAGTGCTGTCATTACATACATACCCACCTGGAACAGTGCAGAAGCAGCAGACAGTAAGGTCTCGTCCTGTACACTCCAAGGTTGCCTTGTACCCACCTGACACAGACCCCCACTGACGTACCTACAAGCCAGACGTGGTACTATAGATCCATATATATCAGAGTACATCCGACACCAGTGCAAACAGCTGAAACCATCACAGCAAAGCACATATACACTAATCCACGATGCACTCACCAAGTTTCAGAGTTTCAGAGGCCACAGACAGTGTATTCTTGTTCATCCACTGGTGTAGGGCAACATAGGATGTGTCACTGCCAGTCTACACAATGCAAAAGCTATGATGCTCCAACCAGGCCACCACCACAACATCACAGCACAACGCATCTATCTGTCCGAGATGCTGATCCCTCATGTAGCAAGCGACTGTGATGGTAGTGACAAACACATGCTTCTGCACATGCCCTGTCATAGAACAACCACATTCACATGGACTGCCATTGATCTTTGAGCA
The DNA here is from genome assembly GCA_964036045.1 of Eutreptiella sp. 'Long Island Sound 2002'. NCBI lineage: Eukaryota > Euglenozoa > Euglenophyceae > Eutreptiales > Eutreptiaceae > Eutreptiella > Eutreptiella sp. 'Long Island Sound 2002'. The sequence continues at coordinate 68,022,570 of OZ038387.1, read as the reverse complement.
CCTTTGAACACTGGGACATCAGCGAATCCAAATGCCTTCGATGCTGCTCATTGCAGTTCCTCCCCGACTCACAAAACACCAATTCACTTTCATTTGCAAAAAAAAAAAAAGAAAAGCACCACACCAGAACTTGGCCCTGCAGTTCCGGCAGCGGGTCAGGTGCATTGCACAGATGAGCTCGTTGCTTGCTCGCAACGAAATCATTCCCTGTTGACATGCCCCCGGTCGTGCAGCAGTGACAGCACTGGCACCGTCAGATCCGTGGCTCACCCTTCCACTGGCATACCAAGACACAAGAACTCCCAACTCGGAACAAGAAGCACTCACACAGGTTGTTGCACCATCATAGCAGTAACATGTGTCAAGCAATCCGTCGTGTCAATCATTCACACATCAGAAGCCGCAGACAATAAATCCTCGTCATGTTTGACGTAAAAAAGATGTCTGTTGCCCAATCAGCTAGCGTGCCCACATCCGCAATGGCAAATCACTCCACTTGGCAAACAGGACTCTACCACAATCCCAGTTGGAAACAAAACACACTCACACAGGATGTAACATGTGTAAGTGAATCCGTCGTGTCAATCATTCACATATCAGAAGCCGCAGACAATGAATCCTCGTCATGTGAACTTAGCAAGCAGCACTGCAAAGCATACCCCATTAGAGACAGAAACCACTCAACACCAGGTGCCACAAAATCACACCATAACATGCGTAAACTGATCCGATGTGTCAATCATTCACACATCAGAAAGGCCGCAGACAATAATCCTCGTCATGTTAATGCAAAGGGCGTCTCATGCCCAATCCACGGCCATACCAACACACCACAGTTGGCATGCAAATCAATCTAATTGGTAAGCAGTACTCCAAAGCCATCCCATTTGCAAAGAACAAGCACTCACATAGGTTGCTACACCATCACAGCTCCTAAACATCTATGCAACCCAATCATTAACAAATCAGAAGTCGCAGAGGGCAACTCCTTGACATGTTGACCAAATAAAGTGCTGTCATTACATACATACCCACCTGGAACAGTGCAGAAGCAGCAGACAGTAAGGTCTCGTCCTGTACACTCCAAGGTTGCCATGTACCCACCTGACACAGACCCCCACTGACGTACCTACAAGCCAGACGTGGTACTATAGATCCATATATATCAGAGTACATCCGACACCAGTGCAAACAGCTGAAACCATCACAGCAAAGCACATATACACTAATCCACGATGCACTCACCAAGTTTCAGAGTTTCAGAGGCCACAGACAGTGTATTCTTGTTCATCCACTGGTGTAGGGCAACATAGGATGTGTCACTGCCAGTCTACACAATGCAAAAGCTATGATGCTCCAACCAGGCCACCACCACAACATCACAGCACAACGCATAAATCTGTCCGATATGCTGATCCCTCATGTAGCAAGCGACTGTGATGGTAGTGACAAACACATGCTTCTGCACATGCCCTGTCATAGAACAACCACATTCACATGGACTGCCATTGATCTTTGAGCACCTTTGAACACTGGGACATCAGCGAATCCAAATGCCTTCGATGCTGCTCATTGCAGTTCCTCCCCGACTCACAAAACACCAATTCACTTTCATTTGCAAAAAAAAAAAAAGAAAAGCACCACACCAGAACTTGGCCCTGCAGTTCCGGCAGCGGGTCAGGTGCATTGCACAGATGAGCTCGTTGCTTGCTCGCAACGAAATCATTCCCTGTTGACATGCCCCCGGTCGTGCAGCAGTGACAGCACTGGCACCGTCAGATCCGTGGCTCACCCTTCCACTGGCATACCAAGACACAAGAACTCCCAACTCGGAACAAGAAGCACTCACACAGGTTGATACACCATCACAGCAGTAACATGTGTCAAGCAATCCGTCGTGTCAATCATTCACACATCAGAAGCCGCAGACAATAAATCCTCGTCATGTTTGACGTAAAAAAGATGTCTGTTGCCCAATCAGCTAGCGTGCCCACATCCGCAATGGCAAATCACTCCACTTGGCAAACAGGACTCTACCACAATCCCAGTTGGAAACAAAACACACTCACACAGGATGTAACATGTGTAAGTGAATCCGTCGTGTCAATCATTCACATATCAGAAGCCGCAGACAATGAATCCTCGTCATGTGAACTTAGCAAGCAGCACTCCGAAGCATTCCCCATTAGAGACAGAAACCACTCAACACCAGGTGCCACAAAATCACACCATAACATGCGTAAACTGATCCGATGTGTCAATCATTCACACATCAGAAAGGCCGCAGACAATAATCCTCGTCATGTTAATGCAAAGGGCGTCTCATGCCCAATCCACGGCCATACCAACACACCACAGTTGGCATGCAAATCAATCTAATTGGTAAGCAGTACTCCAAAGCCATCCCATTTGCAAAGAACAAGCACTCACATAGGTTGCTACACCATCACAGCTCCTAAACATCTATGCAACCCAATCATTAACAAATCAGAAGTCGCAGAGGGCAACTCCTTGACATGTTGACCAAATAAAGTGCTGTCATTACATACATACCCACCTGGAACAGTGCAGAAGCAGCAGACAGTAAGGTCTCGTCCTGTACACTCCAAGGTTGCCTTGTACCCACCTGACACAGACCCCCACTGACGTACCTACAAGCCAGACGTGGTACTATAGATCCATATATATCAGAGTACATCCGACACCAGTGCAAACAGCTGAAACCATCACAGCAAAGCACATATACACTAATCCACGATGCACTCACCAAGTTTCAGAGTTTCAGAGGCCACAGACAGTGTATTCTTGTTCATCCACTGGTGTAGGGCAACATAGGATGTGTCACTGCCAGTCTACACAATGCAAAAGCTATGATACTCCAACCAGGCCACCACCACAACATCACAGCACAACGCATCTATCTGTCCGAGATGCTGATCCCTCATGTAGCAAGCGACTGTGATGGTAGTGACAAACACATGCTTCTGCACATGCCCTGTCATAGAACAACCACATTCACATGGACTGCCATTGATCTTTGAGCACCTTTGAACACTGGGACATCAGCGAATCCAAATGCCTTCGATGCTGCTCATTGCAGTTCCTCCCCTACTCACAAAACACCAATTCACTTTCATTTGGAAAAAGGAAAAATGCACCACACCAGAAGTCATCCAAGGAAAGATATGAATGACCCTGCAGCCGAAGATGAGACGCACACACATACACCCACACAAATGCCCGCACATGCACACATGGCGGAGACACGTGTGTGTGCACCTCCAACCCTGTACAATCGCCTATCTGCATGCATAGAAGCCGACCATTCTGGTTGTGTCCGTGTTGATGTGGTGAGGTCCTCTTGTATGCTTCTGCATTGATGAGTGTATGTACATGAGTGTGAGCGTGGGTGTGAGGGTCAGCGTTGATGTGTGTATGCCCTGGTCGTCCAGCAGTGACAGCACTGGCACCGTCAGATCCGTGGCTCACCCTTCCACTGGCATACCAAGACACAAGAACTCCCAACTCGGAACAAGAAGCACTCACACAGGTTGATACACCATCACAGCAGTAACATGTGTCAAGCAATCCGTCGTGTCAATCATTCACACATCAGAAGCCGCAGACAATAAATCCTCGTCATGTTTGACGTAAAAAAGATGTCTGTTGCCCAATCAGCTAGCGTGCCCACATCCGCAATGGCAAATCACTCCACTTGGCAAACAGGACTCTACCACAATCCCAGTTGGAAACAAAACACACTCACACAGGATGTAACATGTGTAAGTGAATCCGTCGTGTCAATCATTCACATATCAGAAGCCGCAGACAATGAATCCTCGTCATGTGAACTTAGCAAGCAGCACTCCAAAGCATTCCCCATTAGAGACAGAAACCACTCAACACCAGGTGCCACAAAATCACACCATAACATGCGTAAACTGATCCGATGTGTCAATCATTCACACATCAGAAAGGCCGCAGACAACAAATCCTCGTCATGTTAATGCAAAGGGCGTCTCATGCCCAATCCACGGCCATACCACAACAGAATTCCATTGCAAAGCAATCTCAGGCAGAAGCGATCACAATCAGACCGTCACCTTCCCAGCACAACCCCATGCGTTCCCAAGCACAGCAACTCCTTCCTGTGAGCATGCGGGTGGCATCTGCCTACCGCACGAGGGGTATTTGGCGCTTGCTGTGTTGGTTGCAGCCAAACAGGCTGACGCACGGATTCCCATTGGCTGCCCCGCACCGCAGACCAACCAGACTCACATTGACAAACTGCCAGCGCACACCTTGCGCCTCTCGGACTTTATACTCCAACCTTTATACTGCCGTGACGGTCTGAACACGTCTGCGCGGTAGTCAGAACACAAGTGGAGGCCCGGCAGGGCATTGATGTGGGCCACAATGTCTGGATGGCTGAACCCCAAGAGATCATGGCCCTGAAGACTCGTCATGGGCTTGGCATAGGGATCATCCATCACCCGGAGAGCGTAGACCCGTGCTGCAATCTCGTGCCTGAGATGGGGTACCCGATGCAATGAAGTTGTCCAATATACCATCATCACATGCTTTTGAAGGCTGACGATTGCCGGTGGGTAAACTACCACAGGCACAACACGAGCAAAAGCAACAGGCTGGGGTGGGGTGGGGTGGGGCCATCCCCCAACACACACCCACAGAGGAACAGTGCAACGCCGGTAAATGACTCTCTAGTACCAAGAACGCCACTGCATCCTCCTGCACAGGCCACACGAGAACAACACACCAAGGCGACATGCCAAAACCCTTCTCTCTTCCTAGACACACACTTCCACAAAACGCAGCAAAGGGTGTTTACCCAGAAGTACCAACTGGCAAACCTGGGGCAGCCGTGCTGCTGGCTTCAGGATGGACCTCCTGCTACCTAACCCAAACGTAATCAAGACTTACGACTAGGACCGAGCTGGGTCCTAGTCTTGCTCGTTGCATACAAAATTGCTGTGGAAGAAGAAAAAGGCCTTCATTGGAGACTGGTGACACGCTGGCCGTCATCTCGAATGTTTTGGATGATCGCCATGAAAACAGGTTGAAAAACGGCTCATTTTCACCTGAAAATGGACCACCAGATGGCACCATAGCGTGAGAGACGCCTCATTGAACACCCATTTGCAATCATTTGATGGCCCAATCGCTATGAATGAAGCACGGCCCTCATTGGAAACACCTACGCGACACACTGGTAATTGTCCCGAACTTTCAGGATGATCATCCTGAAAACAAGCTGAAAACAGAGATTTTGGGCACCAAATCAGCCATAAAACAGGCTAGACAGCTCAAAACCACACGAAAATTGTTTCACGTGATGCGCATTTTGTTTGCGGTCATTTTGGTCTACTTGAATGCTGGTTTGGGGCCACAATGTCCCTGAAAAAGACTTTTCCTTCTTGCTGCTGTTGTTGCTGCTTGCTGCTGCTAAAATGTGCTTCTCACCTTGCACCCTAAGAAAGGTTGTAAAACCTCCACTTGGAAACCAGCTCGGTAATCAGGCTTACAAGTAGGACCGAGCTGGGTCCTTATGGTTCTCTCGAGCCTGGTTGAAAAACAGCTCATTTTCACCTGAAAATGGACCACAGCATGGCACCACAGCGTGCGAGACACCTCATTGAACACCCATTTGCAATCATTTGATGGTCCAATCAGTGTGGAAGGAAAATGGCCCTCATCGGAGACACCTGCTTGACACACTGGCGATCACTCTGAACTTTCAGGACAATCGTTCTGAAAACAGGCTGAAAGTGGCCGGTTTTGAACAACAAATTGGCCATAAAACGGGCTAGAAGGCTTAAAATGGTACAAAACTTGTTTCAGGTGATGTGCATTTGCTCTGCAATCGTTTAGAGCTGCTAAAATCATGACTTTGAGCCATGGTGTCCCCACAAAGAGTTTTTGGCCGCCTGCTGCTGCTGTTGCCTACTGCTGCTGCTGCTGCTAAAATGCATTGCTCACGTTGGACCCTAAAATGGGTTGTAAAACCTCCACTGGGAGACCCAGCTCAGTAACCTAACCCTGACCCCACAAAGGGATCAGCTCGCAGAAGCACAGGCCATAGCACTTGACTGGCGGCTTCTGGCGTCCACAGACGCTGGGCAACTAGCGCGGTTTGGACCCCTGTCACCTTTGGGCTGGTTGGGGCCAGCGCAGTCTTGGCCCTTTGCCACAGTGTTGGCAGCACCCCCGCCCCAAAACCCTTATTACTACGATTACGATTACAAGCCTGTTGCACTGGAACACCGACCATATTCACCAACTGCCCCAGTTCATGCAGTCATCCACACAGGAGTTTCGTCAAACTCAGGGCTTTCCCTCATGAAAAATGACAGATCATACCCCATTCACTTGCAGTCCAAAATTGCTCACTTCAAGTGGGCCCGAAAGGAAAATGCTGCTGCAAAGCAACGGGCGTACAAAACCTTCCACTTTACCACAAGACATTCCGAGATAATTGCCGACAAACAGAAGTGTCTTCAGAATGGCCCGTCGGCATGTGAAGACACCTGCACCCAAGCCGAATTGCATGCCACTCATGGGGATTTGCATTGAGGGAAGGCTACTGATGGCGCGGATTCCTCCTCGGCGCGGAGCCCGACAGGCACAACATGGCACCACAACCCCCACGAGTCCGTTACGTGCCGTGGGGGAGCCCTTGCACTGCGCGTGCACTGCCCGCACTGCATGCTACTTTTTAGACCAAGTTCCCCCTAAAGAGTCCCCAAGCATACCCCTTCCAAACGTCCTTATATCACCCTTGCCTGAGGAGCATGTCCCACTGTAGACCCTGGGAGACCTCCTTCAGTGGGGGCGGGAGGTGGTCCATCTTCCACGAATGGGGGTGGGAGGATGGACCCGGGGGTGCTGGGTATGGCTGTCTAGCATAGCCCCGCTGCCGACCGTCTCAGGATGACGGCATGGTACATCTTGGCTAGATCAAGTCCGTGAAGTCACCTTCGATGATAGTACTTGAACGTGATACAGCACTTGGAGAGGATGCTGGATTGTCCCTCGGCCTTGATCATGATCCTAAGGTCCGATATCAGCCTTGCCTGCTTGGGGTCCCCATGATGGGGGGTTAACAACAAGGATACCTCACCTCTGCCTTCTTGAGGTCCCATGGTGGGGAGAAATCAACCTAGGAAAGAGTGGATGTGGTGGAAATGAGCAAAAAAAAGTGAAAAAAAATGGAAATGGGTGAAACTAGGGGGAAATCCAAAAATGCCATATCCCCAATGTGGAAGAAGTATCAAAACGTACTCTCATCAAACAAGAATGATGCCTTCCTAGTATCACAAAGTATGGGTCTCTAGTACAGCCACATGCCCAAATAGTTGCACTGCGCTTGCACTGCGCGCGCACTGCGCTAAGTGCGCCCCCCGTTAAAGGCCGCTTGCAGCCCTGCACCCCAAGTGGATCTTCTCAGCTCAACAGGTTGACGATCATCAGTCAGCGGGACGCAACTCCTTGAAGAGAACCCAGGAGCCACTCCAAGGGCAGGGGGTCAGACCATGGGACGCCAAACCTCGTCTCTAGCCCCAGCCTAGCCCTAGCCCTCACCCTCTCGGGAACGGCACACAGACCAGGCGCCATTGGCAGAGAAGTGCTGCACGGGATGGTCTGGATCTCGGGGGTGCACGATGCGGAACATGGGCCCATGGCCGCCAGCCTCAATGCTGCACTCGTAGTCACACTTCTGTGTGTACACCAGGTAGTCTGTCCAGCGCCGCCGGATGCGATAGCCCAGCGGGTACACGTAACGTTGCGTGTGGAAGCCCTGAGCACTGCAGATTGTGCCCCAGTCCAACACTGTGATCACCCCCAGGGTCAGTGGTAGGCTCCAATCCAAGATCCGATCTGGTCCATCCAATCCAATCTGGGACGGTATGCCCTGGGCTTGTGGGCGCTGCAACGAACAGAAGATGGCCCTCGACACACAAAACAAAAATACGCCCACAGCTGCCAACATGGTACCAGTCTTGCAAACCATAGTACCTGTGGAACTGCTGTCACTGGTGCACATTGATGAAACTGTCAACAACCACCAGGCAACCGCTGGCATCGCTGTTCACGTCCCCCATGCAGGCACACATGGCAATACAATGAGGGGTATGGACCATAGGGGGAATATGTAGCGGTTGTGAGCCGTGGGGCCGTGATTCCAGTTTCACCCACAAGACAGCCCCCCCAGCCCCCCCCGAAGGAGGCCTGAGCTATGGCACGTGTGCACAAGAGGCACTCAGCACATAATGCAGGAAGAAAATGGGCTTGTCAGTGGCCTGACCGACCAGAGGTACCTTCGTGTAACCAAAATGAGGCGCGAAGATGACATTTGGGGGGGAACACCAATGCGCGGAGCACCCCCACAAACACAGTGCCCCCCCAGAACTGACTTTGACCAACAAATGCAAGCCATACCAAAGACATGACACTGGAAAGCGGTAGACATCCGATGCCAAAAACCAGCCGAATCGAATGGGGCCATACCTGTCACTTTTTTGGTGGAGGTGTCTGGACCTCCCCGTCTGGGGCAGGTCAAGGGGGTTGCTATGCTAAATGCCTGTTTTGTGCAACCCCCCCCCCCCCCTGTGTGACATTCCGTCGGGTTGCTGTTTCTTTACGGGGCCCTGGACAGTCACCTGTTCTTCCCTTCACATGCTGCGTTGGGTCAATGCTTTCTGACGGCCAATGCAGCCTTTGTTCGTGCTGGTGTCGTTTCCGCATTAGCGGGGCCCAGTAGTTGGCGCACTGGGGTTGTGCTGGTTGTTGCGGCGGTCGTTTTTCGGTCTTTGCTGCCCAATCCCCTCCGCATCCTGGTCCCTCTGCCTCGCTGTGTCTCCGTGGGCACGAGGTCCGTCGGGTTGCTGTTTCTTTACGGGGCCCTGGACAGTCACCCCCCCCCCCCCAAGAAGGCAGGAGGTCAGCACAAACCCAGATCTGGCCGTGGGGCCTCCATTGTTCAGGCCACTAACAAAAGGACAGGGTGCGCCCCACCCCCGTCCAGCAGCAGCTGATGTACATACAGATGGAGCAGCACACCCCCACGCTCCACCACAGGCCCTCGTCGCGCCGCCCACACGCTGCCCCGCTCCGCGTCAACCGCCAACAGTTTTGGAGGGTGCCGTTCATCGGAGCCGACTAAGTGCAGACCATTGGCGATTGGGACTGCACTGCTGGTGACAACCAGTTGGTCAAATGAGACCGGCGTGGGCTATTCCTCTCTTGACTCAGCAGTAGCACAGATGGGAATCCTAGTGAGCTTGGGGTTCCTGAATGCTGCACCCGCCTGTAGGCGCTGTCGCCGCTGGCAAGCCTTGCACGCCGCCCCTGAGCATGGCACGTCGCTCCCCTCACCCACGCCTTCACGGGGCAGACCATACCGACTCAGCACTGGGCGGTGTCGGCGAGGCGGCCCCGTCCCCCGCGCTGGTGCTGGAGACCGCAGCGGTGCTGCCCGCGGGCACCGCGGGCAGCTCCGGCAGCGTGAACGATGACAGGTCCGGCACGCTGAGGGGCTGCTCGGCAGCAGAGGGGTCCAGCGGCGGGACCGGGGCATTGCGCGCAAGTGTGCTCAGCCGGTCCGGCACCGGCGCAGTGGCTTGGTCCAGTGGCGGCGCTGGGGCATTCCGTGTCAGTGCGTTCAGGTCCGGCACGCCGGTGGGAGCGCGCGACTCCGTCGGCTCCTGCGCCTGCGCTTTCGCGTCCTCCGGCACGCCTCCTGGGGCCAGCGGGGCCGGGTCCGCGAGGCCGAGCGGCGGAGGCTCCGGCGCGGCCGGATACGGCGCGGCCGCCGCCACATCCACTCCATTCTCCACCTGCTCGACCGGGCCCGCCCCCGCGCCCGGGGCCGGGGCCGCCACAGGCTGCGGGGCCGCGGTGAAGGCCTCAGAGGGGGGCAGCGACAGCAGCGGTGGCGACGCGTTGCGCGCCGCCAGACCGGCAGCGGGCGGCAGGTCCGCGACAGCCAGGGCCGGGGCCGGGGCCGGGGCCGGGGCCGGGGCCGGGGCCGAGGGCAGGGGGTCCCCCAGAGGCCGCGCGGGCTTGACGGCCCGGGGCTTCTTCTCGGGCTTGTCGAACTGCGGGGACGCGGGCTTCGGCCGCTTCTTGGGCTTGTCGAACATGGGCAGTAACTGGGAGGCCGGGGGGGCGGCGGCCGGGGCCTCGAACTCCTGCCGCTGTAGTGTCTGCTGCAGGAACTGCGATTGGAGGGACTGGTGAGCGAGGGCCAGGCGCTGCCACTGCTGCTGCTGCTGTAACTGCAGCTGCTGCTGCAGCAGACGGGAGTCAAGGCCGGGGAACTGAGCGCCGAGGTTAGTTTGCATAGCCCCGGGGTACCTGCAGACAAGCAGCAGCCTGAGGGTGTGCACATGGGCACGGCAGAGCTCCACTTGAGGGGGGGCCGCAATTGGTCAGGTGTGGACCCGTCACTATCGCTCCAGCCGCGCCTGCCCCACGGCCTTCATTGCTCACTCAGTTCATCACATGTTCGTCCGGCCAGTGGCCTTGCTTGTGTTCCAAACAGTTCCAGGTCCCTGCCTCCCTGGCGAGGGTCAGAGCCGGGGCCTCCGGTTCTGGGCTTTACCGCCTGGCGACACTGCACACGTGATACTTGAGGGGGGTGGGGGGGTCTAGAGGGGGGGAGTGGACCCCCCCACCACCTCCCACGAGTGGTCCTGAGTTTCTGGAGGGCATTGTTTGGGCCAGGCCAGAAATGTGGTCACCCAAGAATCGCGAGCTGCTGTACCTTGTTGCACAATGGGGGGTGCCAAAGCCTTTTTTGAAAATCTTTTGAAAATCCGCTCTGGCAAACAGGCTGCAGCCTCAGCCATGACATGCAGTTGCAATTCCCAAAGAGGAATGTGAACGTCCGCAGTCAATGCTCTGGGTGTCCTGAAGCCAAAAAGCTCAGTGGGTCCTGGACGTTGGGTAGGAAGGCATGAGACACGCAGCCGTACAGGGATGAAAGGGGTTTGGCAGCACGAGCCGTCTGTGCTGCATGACACCGTTGAGGCTGTTGCTGGCGAGTTGGGTGCTAGCCAACTATCCTCATCGTCCTCTTCACATTCCACCAGGTTGACTCCAATAACCTGACCTGTGCATCTGGTGCCAGTGGTGACACACCATGGGGGTTCTGGGTGTCATTCTGTTGGGGCGTGCCACTCGCGGTGTCAGCTCACCAGTACACTGAGGGGTGCTGTCTGATGCTACCGGGTGGGTTGCTAGCGTGTGGGTCGCAGTGTTAGTGCAGGTAACAGGGCGGCACTCAGTTGCTATACCTCTGTTAGATTTTGCAGTGTGCAGACTTCCCGTCCCATTGGGGGGGTGCTGGACCCCAAGGGTGTTTGAGGTTCTTGTATGCCCCGCTGTGGTGTCTGTTTCAATGGAGTTCTGCCCTATTGCGGGTCTTGTGGGGTCATTGTGCACGATTCTTCCTCATGGCCCTAGATCGAGTGCGGTCGGACTTCCTCGGTTTCCGAGGCAGTGTCCGAATGTGCGTCCGGAAGGCATCGGGAAGTTGACACTTTTCCAAAAAGAGCAGGGGGGCGCTTCGTCTGCCAACATCCACGAAATGGTCCGCGCGCTGTTTTCCGCAGATGCCAGGGTGTGATGGCATGTGGAGCCACTGTACTTCGTCGCCTGCTTGATCGGTATGTGCGAGTATTTGTTGCCAGAGGTCTGTGTGCGCAACTTTTCTGGACGTTCCATGCGATGCGCGCAGGCGCCAGCAGTGCGCCCACACTCCTTTCACCACCACCACCAGCGCGTCTGAACAAACGAGCACACGTTTCCCCGGCCACCGGTTTTCCAACGCGTGGAGTGCTGCTCTTAGCTCACTCCTGTTATTGGTTTGTTCCTCGGCCAGTCATGTGTGTCGACGAAATACATGCCCATGTCTCGACCACGAATCAGAAAGCGTCCCCGTGAACGTTCGTTTCTGTTGGCGTTACGAACACTTTTCTTTTCATTTTCCCCCTCAAATACAGTTCTGCAGTAAATTTGTGTACAGCCCTCACAACCCTGAGCGGTACAGAGCCACTGCAACACCCAAGAGTCCGGTGGGCTGCGGACCGGCCCCTGCCCACCCAACACAAACCAGCTTGGAACAAATGAAAGAAGCACGGCAATTCAGCAGAACTGGCGGCGCAATATGAGGAAACCAGCGCCCAGTACCACGAAGAGGACTGGGACATTGTGTATGGGTCGTGAAGCGCACCTGGAGGTGGGGTGGGTAGGGGTGGGGGAGGGGTGCAGCAAGACACAAAACCAGAGAACAGTATCAAACAGTGGTTGGTGGTTGGCGGCGGTCGGCAGTTGAAGGTTGGCGATTAATGGCGGTTGGCGGTTGGCAGTTGGTGGCGGTTGGCGGTTGGCAGTTGGCGGTTGGTGGTCCTTGGGGGCTGTCCTTGAGAGCTGTTCTCAACAACAAAAAAAATGGGGGTTCTTAAGGGCAGCCCTGCTCCACTGATGCATGCATCCGTACTGTCCACAACTGCACCACGTGACAGGCAGACCATGACGGTAGTTGCGAGGCCGCATTGGAGAAGATCCCAGACAGGTTCTGCATTGACAGAGGCGCAGCTGGCAAAGGGCTATTGAAGGGCAGTGGTGTAGGCGCCAGGGCAGCGGGGCCGGCAGGGCTGGCCCCGCCGATCTTCAACCCCTCGACCACTTTAGAGAAAGCCGGAATTTGGGGAACGGCCTGAGGGTTAGGCACGGGCTGCACAGGAAGCGTGTGTGGATCAGGCGGTAGCGGATTTCTGAGGGGATCCGTCAATTGAGGGGAGGGAGCTGACGGGAGTGGAGTGGACAGATGTGCGGAGGGGATCGATGCAGAGGGCAAGGGTGTGGAGTGCAGCGGCGTGGAGGGCATTGGCGAAGAGGGCATTGGTGTGGAGGGCATTGGTGTGAAGGGCATCGGTGTGGAGGGCATTGGCGTAGTTGGCATTGGTGTGGAGGGCATTGGATTGAACATGTTGGAGGGCTGGGGCATGGGTGATGGTACTGATAAGTTACAGAGGCCCGAGGCTGCACTCTGGGGCAGCGGTGGGTGGCCGTTGTGGGACAGCCCTAACGCAGACATATTGAGGGAGCCCCCGAGCAAGGGACTGGGGTGTGGGGCGCTGCCGTTGCTGGTGCTGCTGAGCGAGGCACTGAACAGCTCATCTGATGGGGGAGCACAGATGCAGGCAACGAGAGAAGGGACCAGACCAAGATAGCTGGCGTAGCCTGCACACCGTATGGCACTCGAGACAACTCTTGGGATCAAGGTTCAGAGCTGTCCAGTTCTATGATGATCCCACTGACTGTGGTACCACGGGAGGAATAATTTGAGGGGGTATTTTGGGGAGGGCCAAAAGTAGGGGGGGGGGGGGGTTGCTATAAAGCCCCTTGCTGTTGGGTCCTAGTGGATGATTGCTGTTATTTCCTGGTGGGTTCTGTCAGTTGACACCGTGTCTCATCTCTATGGCACACATTCACACTGCATGGAGCAGGCACAATATTCATCACACAGGCAGCCCGTGTCTGGTGCACACATTTTGGCACATAGCATCCTTAAAATTGAAGGAAATATTTGGTATTGGGTAGGGCTTCAAATTTGTCCAATATCAATTTTGTCCCCATTTTTCCCCCGTGGTAGTGGATCTGACACATAGTGAGGAGGAGCTGACTCTGATACCAGATGATGCAGTGGGACACACCAGCATGTGGTGTTGACGGGCTCAACCAATCGTCCCCTGATTTGCATGACACACAATATGCACTTTTTTTGGGTGGGGGGGGGGGGGGAAGTTCTGGCCACGGCAAGCTGGCAAAGCCCACTCACCAGAAGGCACTCAAGAAATCTCTCGGAATCAAGGATCAGAGCTGTCCAATGCTACGATTGTCCCACAAGGCGATGCAGTAGCGGACATAACAGGTAGTGAGGATGAGCTGAATCTGATACCAGGAAATGCAGGAACTGCCACGTCCGAAGGCATCCCAGTGTGTCACTGGAGCACAAGAAAAATTGCAGTGAAAGTAAAAACAGCGGTGTGCCATGCAAAGAGAAAGCAGTATCGAAGAAGGCAGTCAACACTGTGGTGGAACACAAGCATGCCCCTCCCCCCGCCACCGTTGTCTAAGATACGCCCAGGTCCCCATTGATACAGTGCATGCGCCCCCTGTATCTTCGACAGGGCGCATCGTCTGCACGGCAGTCACATCTGTATGATCGAGGCACGGAATTGGCGGCAATGCAACGTGTGGGGCAACGCTGTTAGCCCACAACAAAGGGAATTGGGTGGTGGACGATCAGCCAGAACTGACTACTGTGACTCCACAACCACCGAAAATGCACAAAAACCAATCATCTTGGCCCACGTCTGCCGATTGGAAGTGACTTACCTTCGGACCCAGAATAAATGTGGTATATACGCACTCCGCAACGAGCACAGGGCGCCTCTTAGACAGTCGGGGAGGGGGGGGGGGGGGTAGAATGTCTTCAACTTGATTCAGTGTATCAAGGCACGTCAGCTTCCAGTCCACAGCGCATCCGTGCACGCCCAATGCAAAGGCGGACATCATGGAAATGGCAATGGCAGGCATGCAAGAGTACTGTAGCGCAGATGCGAAGAGCACCGGTACATCCATTGGCAATCCTTCGTTTGGAAGGAAATACTTGGAGCAGCGTGGATCCTCTGGGGGGGATAACCAGCCCTCCCCACATGTCGATGGCCCGGGCGATGATTCGGGGGTGAGACCTAATCAAAAAACAGACAAATGCAAACCAGAACCTGACGTCTAGCCGTGCTTGCGGGGCGACCACACACTTTGCCCACCGCCGCGGTACGGCTGGAAAGGGGCATCAAATACAGAACTCACACCGCCCCCCCATTGCCCTGCTACTACTTCCAACCCCACATTGCGCAGCACCCCGTTCGACAAGGAAGTTCGTCAAAGGCAGAAACACCCATGCGGCCGAGGTGGTCTTTGGACAAGGCCGTAGGGAGGTGTAGCAACGGCGTAGCTGCACAGACTTTCGGAGAACAAAAGCACAGCACGCAAAAGAAAGGGTGTGCAAAAAGTATTCCGTGAGGCGGGATTTGAGAGCCATGCGCCGCTTGCCTCGTGCCGTGGGATCCCGATTCAATCCGATTTCTTTGCTTTAACCCATGACCGAGGTCCCCCAAGTGTCTGCTGTGCGTTCACTAAGCAGGTCAAGGGTCAGCGACAGGCCCAGTTTTAGGTTCAGGCCAGGGTGCCCTATCTTCTTCCCTGTCCGGGTACGGCATGGTGGCCGCCCACCACCTTGGCCTAATCACTCCGATTTGCATCTCCCCAGGTCCCTTCCCCATCTTTTGTCAGTAGTGGTGTCATTTGGGAAGGAACAACGGAAATTTCTTGCTTTTTGTGTGCACTAAAGACAGCCGTTTTGTGGCAGATGTGGCGGGCGACCGACAGTGGGTCATGCTCCACGACGGAAGCGCACCCCACGGGGCTGTGCGAAGGATATCCTCTTTTCCTTCCGATCATCACAAGTCTGAGAGGATCGGGGCCAGCAAAGAGCACAGGACCACAGGCCACACCGCTGCTGGTGCCACCACCGCTGCTGGAGCTGCTGTTGGTGTTGAGTACACTCGCATTCGAAGCGTCGCTGGGGGTCGTCACAAAGAAATGCATGGGGTCCATTTCGGCCCCTGACACGGGCGCAGGGGGATCACCGTTGGCCTCCACGAGGTATGCACTGCCTGAGGTGTCGGTCTCCGGCACAGCGCGGGGGCTATGCCATGCCGGCCATGAATGATGGGGGTCAGTGGTTGTGCGTGGGTCATGGAAGGGATGGTGCATCCACTCACCAGAGCCCACCGGAACACACTGCTGCGGAAAAAGGAGTGGTGGAGTACGGAACGTTGACAATAGGGTGTTCTACTGCAGGGCCACTGGGAGGGCGTGGGAACCATTCCAAGCCATGAAATGACGGTGGACTGGGCTGTTCTATTGCACAATGCAAGAAACAGCAGCCTATTATCTATGACCACCTGGATTTTTCTGAGCACTGGTTGAGCGTTTTCCATCACATGTCTACTTTGGGCATGAGCTCCAGTACTTTGTGGAGGCCGCCAAGCAGAGGATGACACACGAAACACGTTGCGCTCTCCCAAAGAAGTGGACTGCAACAACAACATCAATGGAGCTCACCTTCTGGACGCGGGTGGTACCTTTGGGCTGATCTGACTCATCATTTATGTGCGATAGCTCCTGGGGACACTCCTGGACCGCTTGCCTCTCCAATGGGCGGGCTGTGCTGTGCACTTGCTGCATTCTGTTGATGAGGTTTCGTTGTTTTGGGCCAGGTTGGGATGCTGAGGGGATGCGCGGTTCCAGGCGGTGATACAATGATTTTGGGTCACTGGGAAGGGATGAATCACAACTGCACTGCAATACTTCTGGATACACACACCGTTTGATTTTTGAAGCATGCAGTCTGAACAATCTTCCGTTATTCATGTGCAGGTACCGGACAGCCGTCCCCACCCCCCCATTGTGCGTTTTGGGGGGGGAAATTTTGGGAAGTGTGCCTGGCCGTTGGGTTTATCCACACTACCTGGGGATTGGCTTTCTTGCCTTGCCCACCAAGACCGTTGGCGTCAGTGTGACGGTTTGTGGCAAACTTGTGGGTGGAGACCGCTACCCAGACATTTCGTGTAGGAAGGGATGTGTGACAAGGGAATGAACGGCAGACGGTGTGGATGAGATAAAAGTCAAAGAGGGTTTCGCAAACTTGAGAATCAGCTCACTTTTGGATTGTGATGGCGTAGTTGCCAACGGGAAGAAGACTACTGCAAGAAACCCGCCAGAAAACAGGACAAATCCATATCTTGTAATCAAAGCAGCAATTGCAAATACAGACCGTGAAGGGTGATTCCTATAACAACCACTGGTCCATGCATGGCTTGAAGCTTTGTCCAGTCCTCCAAAGGATTGACCATGATCCGTGGTATTTGTTGTAGTGTGCCGCAACTGCCCACCATCTGGGCCAAACTTTGCACTGCGGGCGCACTGCGGGTGCACTGCAGGCGCACTGCGGGCGCACTGCGGGTACATGTATCAAAGACCACCCAAAGGAGAAGGAGGGAGGAAACATCAAGCATGCAGATGCAGCAACGGAACATAACAATTTGATTCTAAGATGTGTGAAATCCGTTGTTCTTACAGTTACAAATCCAAACTGCAACTATGCAAAGGCATACAAGAGGGGCACATGTTCAAATGACATGTGCCACACTCCAATATATCTTCATGACAGTGAGCACATAGTTGACAACAAACACCGTCATCATTTGACGGACATGCTAGTGCAAATCTCTGGCAGAACCCATCCACACATTGCAGACAATGGTCCAATGCCAAAGGCGTGCAAAGAGGTGTTCCACCCCCGCGCAATAGAAACCATGCACATCATTATATTCTTGTTGGTTGTCACTCAATTTCTTACGGCCAATAAATGGCAAAGGGGACAAAATCAGAAGTGGCTACCTCACCCCTGCCTTCTCGGGGGTGACAAGTAAAATATGGCACATCCCAAATGCACAAGAAGCGTTGAAAACCTAGTTCTGGAACAATGAACTTGTGGAAAAGGGCCAAAACTAGGATTTGAGTATTTGCCGACATACAAAACTTTGCACTGTGGGCGCACTGCAGGCGCACTGCGGGCAAGGCATTCCCTCTCAGTGTACCTTGGTGTGACTTTTGGATAACACTTATTATCATCTGATCATCTTGTGTTGGGGCACAGCATGACCTCATCCTTTGAGTAGCCCTGCAGTGATGGTGCCTGTGATGGTTTCTGGCCTCCAGAGTCGTGTTGCTATCTTGGGTCCTTGAATGATGTGCAGAACGATCAATTCCGATTGCCCTTCCATCCTGTGGCGAGAGGTGGCACCCCTTGTGCGGAATGGTATGAAATCAGCCATATTGACACTGAGGAGATAATTTTCATGAGCTGGGAAATTGGTGAAGAAACGAGCTAGAATTAACTATTGCACGCGGGACTGACAGATTCATTTGTTTAGTGTGAGTACCAAGGGGCCCTCTAACTTGAATTAAAGAGATCTTGCAGCATTGACGAATTACCTCGTCCTTGTTTGCTTCATTAAACAAAGCATGCTACCAAAGGTTCATTCCCCAACTGCCACCTCTTTCAACGCGCTCTTCCTTCGCTCAAACCGAACAGTTGCAGTTGTGAACGTTGATTGTGCCCCCACACCTTTCGCTTTAGTGGTGGGCTCCCATTTCACCGCATAAGCCACTGAGGGGACACCTCATTGTGTGAGATTGATTTTTGACTAAGAATGAAGGTCTTGGACACGAAATGAAAGTCATAACAAGGAGGGATACTACGGCGGCAGTGCACCATCAGTGCTGCCAGCCCACAGGAAGTGACGGTGTTTTCATCTGATGTAGCGCCACTTCCCTTGGCCCAACTTGGCAGGACATTTCTGACATGCTGTCTTGGGTGGCCCCACAGGACAATTCTGGTGGGCCACCAGCTCAAAAGGTATGCACGGTCCATGCGTGGTGTGGGGACTACCCAATCGCACCAAAACCATTGTCAGTGTTATCACGGGAGTATCATGGGCAGCAAGCATGGGTGACACTGATTGCAAACGTGCAAATCTGTGGCTCCTTTACAGGGTCAAGAGGTGAAGAGGCTGGAAAATGACACACTGCACCTATCAGAGCACCACCGGCTCATGCCTCAGTGGAAACGGAACCCAGACAATCACAGTGCAGAAGATGACCTGGAAGCGCAGGCAACGTCAAAAAGGTCGGACACACCAAAATTGAGCCACAAACAAATTGCCTGAAACTGCCAATTCAACATTTGTCATGATGGGCCGTTTTCAGGTGTTGTTCAAGAGTTTTGGGTTCTAAACCATCATCCCCTCTTTCAACCCCAACCCAACGGCATCCAACGAGCAGCAAAACAAAAAGATTCTTGATGTGAAGGATCTAAAAAATGTATCTTTGCCTCAAATAAGATGAGGAACCAGGACTACCTTATGAGAGATGGTTTATTCTGCACCAAAAGAAAATTGCATATTGCACCTCTGCCCAATGCTGCAGCATTTTTCCGCAGCCTGATATTCCCATATACCTCATCGGGCTGCCCCCCATGGCACCCGGACACGTTGTACCCTGTTTCCTTTCTCCCACTTACCTCGTCGCTTCCTTGACACCCCTGGCCCTGCTCTCTACTATTCACCGACCATTCATTCTCTAGCATTACTTTACAGGAAGCTGTTCACTGGCTGCAAGTCACTTCTTTGGACTCACTACACTAAGAGATGCTCATTAACAGAAGCATCGTTCGTGAGGGCTGTATGTATACGCGCGTATTCGCGTATACGTGGCGTATACGTATGCGCGTACACGTATACGCGTATACATGCATACGCGTATACACGCGTACGTGTATACACGCGTGTGCGTAAATATCTGATGTGCACAGTGTCTACAAACTATGCAAAGTGTCTACAAACTATGCACAGTGTCTACATGTATACATAGTGTCTACAGACTGAACGTATACGCGTATACACGTATACGTATACACTCGTATACGCGTATACATTGCGTATACCTCGCGTACACGGGCGTATACGTACAGATCTGTCGTTCCTAGACATTTTGGAGTTGTCACCCACACTTCCATCACCCCTCGTCAAGAACCACTATAATGGCATCTGACGTCTGGCGCTACTGATATCCCTATCCCTGTTACCATTCCGTATACCTGTCTCTGTTTCTAGTCCCCTTACTCCGTACCGTCATGCCTATCCCAAATATCCCTGCCCGCATCCCCACCTGCTTTTCCAACCTGTCTCACCAAACCTACCAATGGTAGGGAACCACTTGCATGGCCTGGTACAATGCCACAGTACGTTCTGACCGTGGTCAGTTGAACCACTGCACAGCACAGCACAGTGGACCACAGCACAAGGGTTGCGCGACAAATCAAGATTGTTGACAATTGGGGTAATAGAGATACGCGGTGGATCTGTTTACTCAAACTGTATTGAAATTGCAGTCACAGCCCGATTCATCAAAACGGCACCTTAGAGTGGGGTTCCTGTACGGCGCGCACACAACAAAGAAATGTTTGGTATCAACACCCGAACGCAGAACTATGCCCCACAGAAATGTCCCACAAACAGGCAAAAAGGTGGACAGCATGTGATGGACTGAACATGAAAAGGAAAAGAAACCCTGATGAACTGCTGCGGTGCAGTTGATATGCTCTAGGGCCATTGAACCGGGACATCCTGATGTCGTGCAGGAGCGGTAGATGACGGGAAATAGTCGCGCGGGGCGCGCACAGCGCGGTGCGTGTCTTCACATCAATCGCAACTGCACGCAGCAACACACGCCTCAAGTGCACAGGGTCGGGTCATCATCACCCGACGGTGACCCGGCACAAACGCCTCCTCTCTCCTTGCGAACACCACAGATGCCTGCTGCCGGCCATTCGACAGGTGGAGGGGCTCTCTCGCCGATCCTCAGCATAGCCGACGGGCCGGCTTCGTCCCTGCCCCAGTACCACCCTTACCCGACCTCAACTGATGGACTCGCCCTTCCGCTATGTGACACGCAGAAGCATTGCAGACAAAAGCTCAGGTTAGAAGGAGCTCATCAGTGGCTGTGGCAGTCGCAGGCGCCCTTCTTCCAGACGGCGCAAAACCGTTGTGCAAAGAGTGCGTCCCGGTGCGGAGGATAACCGGTTGGCGTCAAGAAAAGGGGTGATGATTGTGTCTGGGAGGGGGGGGGGTCCTCGTCGTCGGGCTCATACCAACAAAAAAAAGGCGTAAAGAAGGATCGTGTGATGTTGCACACAGGGACGAGGCAGCCAAAAAAGAAAATCACAAGCCAAGCACCTCCATGTGCACCTCCGCACGCTCTTGTACGCACAACTGCCGGGTAGTGACCCGCAAGAGGCATGCGCACACAAATTAACCCCAAAACATTTTTCCCATGCCACCCGCCAAAACGGTCGCGCGGCTGAGCCTGCCCTCTGCCATATCCCATGCTGTGCAGCAATGCGGCAAGGCGTAGCGTTACCACAATGATGTCGTATGATGTCTTGTGTGAGGCAAGGAGGTCGAAGGGAGTCGGGGGGAGGGGGGGTCCACATCCACATTTCATGCTGATTGGATGTTGCAGAGCTTGCGAAATCGGTCCTCCCATGTGCAAAATGTGGAGTGTGGAATGAATGCCATGATATGTGAACATGCTGAATCCGTGCTCTAAAGCATCGCAACGGACTCCAAATCGACCCATTATTCAGTGCAGTCTATGGACGAGGGCTGCAGGAGAGCAAATCTTTCTGGAAGGGGCCGAGGCTCATACCAAGTTATGAAAGATCGGGAAAGCCTGAAAGGAGGGGCCAAGGAGGAAAATCCAAACGAGACCAAACAACATCCGGTCATCAGAAATCGTCGGAAATGGACATGGAAGCCAAAGAGGCGCCCACACAGAAGCGGAGGAGGTGGTAGTGGTGGTGCTGTAGGGCATCATAACTTGTTGGATCTCACCAGGATGCCATCGAATGAGGGTTCAGAAGCTTGAACCAGGGGCTCGTCTAAGCCTTCATACATCTCCACTCCATCCAATCGCACCCAGAACTCCTGGACCTCTCTGTTACCATTCGGGTCACCACCTGCACCGATTCCCGATCCCCAGTTACTCCCCATCCGCTTTGTAAAGGGTTCTTGCGGGGGGTTCCCAAACGGCTTGCTGGTACCGTGTCATAGAAACGGTGTCCAGCGCGTCCAGCGCTGAGTCGTGGTGTGACCTGCTTTGTCAATACTTGTCACGGTGCGCGTGCGCTGCGTACCGTTCCCTCTGGGAAACTCGTTATGCTTCTGTCCGTTTATCTCGGCCTCCTCGTGCCTCATGCTTCCTGGTTTCCATCCCTTTTCGCTCTGCAATGGAAAGGGCAGGCCCTCATTCGCGACTGACTCCCTTTCCCACACGGGCTCGAACTCCTGCCAGCCGTTCCTCAGTGAACAGCCGCAGCGGACTTCTAACACCACCCCCTCATTCTACTCCTGGGCCCGTTCGAGCCATGACGTGGTCCGAGCCATAACTCTCACCACAATCGCTGCCCCCGAACAGACGGCCATTCTCGCCCTCCGTCAGACTGTTCTGGTGCCCACTACATCAGCCGCCGTTGCCGTCCTCGGCTGCCGCTGCGGCTACGGCTGCGGCGGCGTGGGCTGCGGGAGCCGCGGCGCCGGTCTCGGCTACGGCGGCGGCGCCGGTCTCGTTCGCCGCTGGATGAGCGGGAACGGCGGCGTCTGCGTTTGCGACGGCGATCGTCATCCGAGTCACTACCGCCACCGCCACCGGACTCGGCCTTGGCGCGCTTCTTGGCCATGTACTCCTGGTACTTCAGATTCTCGGCCTGCAGCGCTGCTGCATATGCTGTGTTCATGGCCTCCTGAGGTGCGGATGCGACTGGTAGGAGGTGAGCAGCGCGCATGCCGCGGGAGGAAATCGGGGGTGGGGGCGGAGTTGTCATTCAGGCCGAGTAAGTGTGTTCGTTATTACTTCCGAGTGCACGCACTGGTTTGACTTTTTGGGAGGAAATTGTCTATATTCCTTGCCCCAAGCCACTGGGTAAAAGTGTCTGTGGGAGGTGAGAGTGGGACGGTTGTCCCCCTGCTCCCTCTCCTGCTTCTGCTCCTTGGCGTACCTCCAGGGGGGGGGGGGGGGTACACATGTGATGAGAAGATGCTCGATCTCACTGAGTCGAAAGAACCGAAGAAATTCACAATTCCACAAAGTCAATAATGTCACCCCAGCCCTCGCCATCAACCTCCATCCTCTCCTTCCCAGTTTTGGAGATAGTGTACTTAAGGCTGTGCACATTGTGGTCATGGCTCAATGGGCAACCTGCCACCGCTTCACCATGTTGTTCAGGTGCATAATCCACCGGACACCAGTTGTTCCAGATGAGTCCCGGTCGCGAAAGGGGCGGATATTAGGGAATGGCACATGACACGGGGTCAAAATTCTGTCCGCTGTGCCGTTCCCACGCCGGACATGAGCGGCATGTCTATGGGAGAAAGTGCATGGGGGAAAATTGGGGATCAGAGGGACGGGTTATGGGAGAGAAGCGTTCATGGGGGGGAAGGACAGATGCATCATACGTTCGGGGCATATCAGATTCAATGGCCCACACCCCCGAATTCACGCACACCATTCTACAAAAATCTGCAGAGAGCCCCTCTCCAACGCTCCAAACAACACCCCACATTTCCACTTCCGTGGTGACAATCTCCAAGACTCCCAGGGTTTGAAAGGTTGCCCTCCCTTCAGCATTCCTCGGGCCTTCACTGTACCATCGAAGCAGCAGCAACAGCAGTACACCCCCCTCCCCTTGTGCAAGCAATGCATTGTCAGGGCGGCCCTCTCGGGATGTGTGCGCTCAAACAGGTCTGCAAAGAGAAGGAGACAAGGGCCGGTCGTTCACCCAGCCCGCCCGCCACGTGACAACACCGGGCGGAGATGTGAAGAGGGCAAAAAGTGGCAAATGCCTAGGGAGCAACGGGAGGGCGTTAGGGGATGTGACTCAACTGCTTCAGGATGGGCACACGCGAGCGGCTTGTGGGCCACCAGCCCAGCCCACTGTGTGACATTCCGTCTGGTTGTTGCTCCTTTACGGGGCCCTGGACAGTCACCTGTTCTTCCCTTCGCATGTTGCGTCGGGTTGCTGCTTTCTGTCGGCCGGCGCGGCCGGTGCTCTTGCTGGTGTCGTTTCCGCGTTCGCGGAGCCCAGTAGTTGGTGTGTTGGGACTGTGCTGAATGTGGCATGGTCTGCCGTTTGCGCGTCAGCGGCACCCAATAATTGGCATATTGAGGATGTGCTGGTTGTTGCCGGGGTCGTTTGACTGTTTTTGCTGTCCACGCGCCTCTGTCCAAAGGCCGTCCGTAGCCTGCCTCGCTGTGTTTCTGTGTGCTGTGTTTCTGTGTGCGTGAGGCCCAAATGCTCTGTTTCTCCACGCGCTGTCCCGGCCGTCCACCATATGTCCTTTTCCCCCTCATGACTAGTCTGCCCCTGATGGGCTCCCGCTCCTGTTGCGCAAACAGCCCATCTGGGCTGCGGGAGACACCCCCCACCTGATGCCGGTTGAGCAGGGGTTGCCATGGGACCCAGTAGCGACGGGGCTGGCTGGCCAAACCATCCCCTTTATTGTCGCTGCCTCCCATGCGCACGCTCTGCCATCCGCTCCATTCTGGTTCACTGTTCCCGCTATTCTGGTTGCCTCTCCTGCCTTGCTGTGCCTCCTCCTTGTTTGCTGTGCTCGCCCTTATCCCTCCTGATGGGGCTCCCGCGTTCTGTGTGTCTGTGTTGCTCCTCCCCCTGTCTGTTGGTGCTCCTGGGTGCCCCTGTCATGCACCCCCTCCTGTCCCACCCACCTGCTCCCCTGTACGAGGGTTTCACATCTCCGAGGGACGTGGACTGTCCCGTGCACGGTTGGCTGGTCACGGCCCTGTTGCCACCCTTGTGGCGGGCACCTCCCGACGCGCGGGGCGCAGTTCCCGGCGCGCGGGGCGCAGTTCCCGCCCTTGTGGAGTACATAGGCACCTTGTAGAGGGGGGCGGGGTGTTTGTTGATGGCTCTCTTGGCGTGCGCCGCATTTGGTGGTTGCTGCAGTGCTCGCACCTCATGGTTCCCTTGTGTATTGTTGTGTGTCCTGTTGTTGTTGGCTCGTCTCACTGCCGTGTGTGGGGCGGCCCTGTGCCCAGTTGCTTCGCTGCTTGCGTTCCTCCCAATTTGGGGCTCTTTCTTTTTCTGCTGGCACACTCATTGCTGCTGGTGTGCGGCGCCGGGGGGGGGGGGGGCAGCATGTCGCTCCCTGCATCCCCTTGTGGCTGTCGGGTTGTCCCACTTGCAGTTGGATGGTACCAGGGGCACCGGGCACTTTTGCACATGTCTCCAAATCTACAAACTGACCTGTCACTGGTGTTTGTTGGGGTTGTTCTGGGGTGAATGTGGTGCATTGTTGCTCTTTTACTTTCTGGGCTGCTAAGGGGCTTCCCGTTTGAGGACTTCACTCCGGGCTGTCCACGCCTCGGAGCTAGGGACTCGTGTGAGTCCACCCCCTAGTTGGTCGTGTGCAGTGACCACCAATGGTTTGGACGCGGTGTCTCATAAGCGTGCCCAAGGCCCCTGCACTAGGCCCTGGTGACAAAACTTAGCTACTCGCGGGCAGTACATGTTTTAGGTCGCTGCCCAATGGACAACCGCGTAGCTGGCTGCCAACCCCTCATAGGGGCGACCCCCTTACTTAGTTTTGGGTTGCCTTCCCCTCCCGGTGTGGTCGGGATGGTGATGGCTCCCAGGAGTGCATCAGGGAGGCATCCCTTCTATGTTGTGTGTAGGTGTGGCCTTGGTTGTTGCGTGTGTGGTGGGTGTGGCGTTGGGGCGTGGGGTCGTGGGCCCTTGGTGATGCTCCACGTGTGTGCCTTGTTTGTGGGCGGTGGTGGCTGTGTGTGGGTGAAGTGGTCGTGTGGTGGGTCAGGCCCCCACCCTGGGTGTTGGGTGTTGGGCTGGTGCTGGTGCTCGCGGCGGGTGGTGTGGCTGTCCGCCGCCATTGTTGTGGCACACTGCTTTCCTTTGCGCTGCACTACTGTGTGTTGTGTGCTTTCGTGTGCTGGCAAGTTTCGCTGTGTGCCTTTGCCGGCTTTGGTCTACTGCGCTGCGTTGTGCGCGGCGCTGCCTCCATGAGGCATGGCGGCCGCGGCTACCCGGGCAGGGCCACTCTTCCTGTCGGGGCCGAGTCCGGGTAACCTCCAAAGTGCTTGGATAGGGCCGCCCACCCATTGGCGGGGCTGAATCCAAGCCCTCGGGGCCTGCCTACGAGGTTTGTGTGCTGATCTCCTTTGTGCGCCTCTGTCAGCTCTGTGTGCTTGGGCGTTGTGCTGCCCTGTGCCGTTCTAATGTGCGTTGCGCTGAACTGTGCTGCATTCTGTTGGATCTGCGTGCCTGGGCGTTGTGCTGAACCCCTCAACGCCTCCGGGAGGCTGCCGCGATTGACTTCGCTAGGCGATCAGTGGGCAGCAATCTGCCCGGTTGTGAGACCAAGACGTTCTCTCCTGGTAGGTCCCCGTCTATGTGCACAACCGGTTGACACTCTCCATGTGTGTAGCATACCCCATGTGGGTGGCAGCTACACTGCAGGGTATACACACCCACGGCCACGATGCGCACCCGGACCACCGGCATCGTGAGTCCTGGGCATATGAGGTACCACACCTTACCCCTGGTCATGTTGGGCATCGGCGTGCAGGCCAGCTGCCACTCGCAGGCCCGTACTATACTTGTGTACTGTGCTTCCATGAAGTCCACGGTCACATATGCAAAGCGTCGTTGCATCGTCAGCGTGTTTGGTTCCCCTGGCCTTCTGCCTTCCTGTCCGGGGTCGTGTGTCACAGCTCCCCTACTGCACTGGCGTACCTCCCGTTGTTGGCGCCTGTCCCCTCTTTGTATGTCGGCGTCGTGCCGTCTTCGGGCCTCTGTGTCTAGCAGTCCGTCCTTTGCCTTCCCTATTTGTTTGAATAGTCCCTCAGCCTTCTCCTTGTGGTGCGTGTTTTTGTCTGGGTGTAGCTTGACACTGGGCTGCTTGTATGCCCGCTTTATTTCCTCTGTTGTGGCCCGAGGGTACCGCACTCCGAGCACCTGGTACCAGTTCCCTGGCAGTGTGTCTGGCATGTCCGCGACTGGGTCCTGTCCTCTGGTGTGTGGGACTGTTGGGTTGGCCCCCACCGGCTGGGGCTTGTGCTGGGGCTGTGGCTGCCCCCCACCCCCCCACCACATACCTGCGCGGCAGTGTTCGGCGCCGGGTTGCCGGGAAGTGTGGCGGCCTTGTTGCTCGACGCTGTGATCACACCCTTGGCCTGACTGACACGGATGCCGTATTGCCCAAGTACTGCTCCCGAGAGCCCGAAGGCCTTGGCCGTGCATGAGGCGTCGAAGAATTCCACGAAGCCATAGCGCACGGGCTGGTGGCTCTCGCCAGCGACGATGTATGTGTGTGAGACGCTTCCGCACTGAAACAGACGGGCGAGTGGGGAGGGGGGTGACCAAACCAATTTGGCAAAACACGTAAACGAGCAGGCGCACAGGCAGAGAGGTACACAGCGAGGGGGACAACTTGCCTCCTTGCATGGTTTCTTACGTGCTGTGCTGCATATTGACTGTTGAGGCACTGGTAGCGCTGTGCAATCGGGGCTGGGGGTGACCGTCCGACATGCAGTTCTCAGCTGCGGTGGTGAGAAACCACTTTCTGGAGTAAATGAACTGCACGTTCGAGGAAAAGTCTGTCTGAAAAAATTTTTGTACGCTTGAACATGCGCGTGTCGCATTCACAGAGGCTGTAGAAGCCAATGCCGCCGGACACGCGTGAAATGTGGCATGACGCGATGTGGCGTAGCGTGAGCGCTGTCGCTGAATTGCTGCACAGCAGAGGCATCACTGGAATCCGAGGGACACCTGCTCAAAAAAGGCACGCAAATCGTTCTCGGTGATCGCTCGATCGAGATTGGCCACGTGGACAGTGCGGGACTGTTGAGGATTGGCATCAGACGTGGGCATGAGCTGTGACAGGGGCTTGGACAGAGTAACCTTCGAATCCGAGCACTTGAATTGGTAATTCCCCAGCAATGACCCTGGGACAAGTGCAGATTGCATGCATTGCGTGCAAAGGGGCATGGTCTGAATCTGTTTTTCAAAAAAAAAAAACGATTGCCCACTGGTTGACGTTGACTTTGACCAAAGAGACCGCCCCCATTCCCCACCCCCCTTTCTGCACCTTGTATGGCCGCAAAATACCATGACACAGGTGGTTTTCGATCGCCGGAACGTTGCATTTTTCTCACCGCAACCGGGGGGGGGGGGGGGCGCCGGCACCCTCCAGACTAGGATGTACTTCCAAAAAGGGTGCCAAGCACATCTCGTCTCTTATCCGACTTGCTACAGCGACTAATGTGCCTTGAGGCAATGTGCCAACCGAAAAAAGCAACGTTCTTGGAGAACCAATTCCGGTCACCGGAACGGGGGTGGGGTGGGGTGGGGTGGGGACCCAACCATGAAACGAAAATGACCACATTGCCCATTTCCTGTGTTTCCAGCAAAGACCACTTATGTGTCGGGGACCAGAGGTCAGTCTGCATTGGCGAGGGGCAGCCGCAGGCCTGTCTTAAAGAAATGGCGGAAATCATGCCCGACCCTTAAGGAAGCACAGGGTGAACAGCAACTTTTGCTGGCTTGTCTTAAACTGCAGTTGGTGTCCCACCATCCACCGCCCGTGGACGACCAAGTACCTAATGCCCGAGACTGTCCGCCATAAACCCAACTTTTTTTCATGTTGGCAGTACGGTGGATGATTGGGTTGCATGCACTGCAGAAACCACACTTAATGCACTCTTGTCGAGTTGGTGCGTTGGCACAGAGGCCGATTTTCAAAACCCCCCACCTCCTTGCCCGGCCACCAACAGGGTGAATTCTTGCCACGCACTGTGCACCGCGGCGCTGCAGGGTAAGGGCAATGTGCTAATACAAGCTGCAAAGGGATTGTGTGGTGCATACACCCTGATGCTTGGCAGACGTCCTCTGTCTCGACCGATCGTACAACCGTCACAACAAACGCTCCTTTCCGAGCCTTCCCCCCAGTCCCACTGCGTCCCTGCCTGGTCACAGCCTTGCTATTGCAAGAGGGAAGACCTGCGAGCGCCTTGCATTTGGTTGCGCCGTCCAAACTGTCAAATTCGATGAAGCAATAGCGTGTGCTCTGCGTCTGATCACCGCACAATTTAATCTGCTTGATCATCCCGCAGCTGCAAACACAAGAGAAGGCCTGGGATGCCGGTATGCCTGTTTCCCTGTCCTTCCCCGGGCTGCACCAAATGTGGCTACCCCTCGCCTCGCAATATTGCATGATACTGTTTGCAGAAACTGCAAAAGAATACCAGCAGGGCGTTGATGTGTAAGATGCCCCCCCGACGTCAGGATATAATAGGAACACGATATGATTTTGGGGGTCACCATACACTTGAGAAACGGTGCCAGTTTCACATGGTTGCTATCCAAGATGTTGGAGAGTCCAACAGAGGGAACGTTATATTTCGGGGCATTGTGTTCCGGGGCAAATTGTTCCCTGGGCAGAATGCCCCCCGAACAATTGAATGTGATACAAACAACATCAGCCCCAGTAAACGATTGAAGATCGTGTGGAGGCAGAATTCCCCAACTCTCAGCCCTGGGCATTGGCATACAACGGGGCGTTGCAAAGAGGGAGTGGGGAGAGGCTTTGTGCGGCATCGATTTCGATGTGAGAACACTTCGGGACGCCGAAAAAGTGGGGCAACTCTCATGCACTCTTTTGTGCCAAAAAAAAAAACTTGTGGGGGAACTTTCGGCATCCATCTGGAAATCCGTGCAAGCGGGTCACCGTGTGCCGTGCGATGCAAGCGCTGCGGACTTGAAATACTTGCAGCCACACATGCGCAAATGAACAGGCGACAAGAGGTACAGCGTCAAAGGAGTGCCACGCTCTGCAAAGTTAGGTCAGATGCACAGGGGGGCACTAGCGCAGCTGGGGCTGAACTGGCGGCCGATGCACCCATCCATGTGCGCTAGCACGGCCTTGAGTGGGCTGTCTTCGTGACATGGTCAACGAAAATCTTGTAGCCGTCTGGCAATTACCGCACCCAACCGATGGGGGTTGTACTGTGGTAAACGTCCAATATAGGGGCGTTTTTTTTGCGCAAATGGGGGGCCACAAGGACTTGTTGATGGGACTCACGTGGGACGGAACTTGCGTAAGCCCGGCGACCGGGTTGACGATTGTCGCGCTGACCATGGTCAAGAATGTACGATGGCATGTCTGCAACCCCGTTGTAGTGGGAAAGGGGGGCTGTTGCCGTGATGGGGGTTTATTGGAAGGCGGAGAGGTCTGTGGGCAGAAGTAGGGGTTTGGGGGCAAGGTTGTGTGTGTGTGGGATGGGTGAGGTGTGTGTGTGGGTCAAGTTAGGGTTGTGTAGGCACGGGTATGGAGGGGTCGTTAGGCTGGGGCGTGTCGGATGTGTGAAGGGTGTGTAAGGTCGGGGCGGCAAAGGTTGAGTATGTGCTGTTGGCTGTGGTTGGGGTCGTTTCGGAGGGTGAGGGGCGCGTGGGCAGGGGAGAACGATGGGTAGGTAGGGGTAGGGGTGCGCTCGCTTGGACAGGACTATTTGGGCAAGGTGTCTGTGCTCACAACAGCATGCTGCCGGAATCTGCGACCCACTTCTCTGTGTATTGGGTGCAAATGGTCGGTGGAGGGGAGCCCCGGCTGACCGTCGTTTCCGCGGACTTCGGCCGCGCGTGGGCACAGGGCGGGGGAGGGGTACAGCACGTGAACAGGGGCCCCGAGGAAGGCAAATGTACCGCTCAGCAAACCAGTCGCGCAGGAATGGCTCGGTCATGGCGGCGTCTAATTGGTTCACGTAGACGGTACGCGAGCGAATCTCTTGCTCTTCTGGGCCCAAAGGGGGGTTCTCTGCGCTGAGGGCACTGGTGGTCTGGATGGTGCCACGTGCCTGCAAACGGTGGGACGTGCAGTGGACTTCGATGCTTCAGAGGATCGTACTCTGAGATACAGCGGGGAGGGGGTTTGGTGCCAAAGCCCTTGTACGGGGGTAAATTCCGCTGTGGGAAATTGGTGGTGGGTGCCCGAAACAACATTGAAACAGCCGTGGTAAATGGTGAAAACAAACACATCACTTGAAAAAAATTTTTTGTGCGGGTGCAAAATCAGCTGGGATACTGTGAGGAATAACTTCCACAGAACGATTCAGCCAAATACCCAAAGACATTCCAGGCCCTTGTAGTCCTTTACGTCACCAAGGACGACCCATGCAGAGACAGTGCCCAAGCAGACTCCTGCGCCGGGAGGTGCATGCCTGCGGCATGCACAGCCACCATTAGAGGGAAAAAGGGCGTCGAAATCAGCAGCCTTATTTTCCCTTGAACGAACCTCACAAACAATGTCGGTGACGACCAACATCTCGCTCACTCGCAAGCAGAGAAACAGACGTGACTGTCGGACTGGCTTCCCACAACTGCAACCGCAGGTGATTTGGCATGGTTAACTTGGCGGCCAAGCTGAGAAACCAAATCTCGCAGCCATAGAGCTTACCCCAAATCCCCCATCCCCTGTAGTTGGTGTCGGCAGTTGGCTTACTGACTGACTGTTGCTTTTGTGTGACTTCCAAAAGCTGCAGATTGGGCCCCAGGTCGCCGGTACTGACAAAAAAAAACCCGTCGCCACAGAAACGCAAACTTTGAACTTCGTAAAACTGAATGAGTCGGACGGCTTCACCCTGAAGCCGGCCCTCATCTACACCTGTTCGCATCCAGCGCCCGGGGCGTTGCGAGATCGATGGAATTGGACCGTTGGTCACCGGCGAAGCCAAAATACAGGAAATGATCGAGTGGTATTCAGACCGTGCCGCCTGACTTTTCGAAGACCACCTCTTCTGCCACCCCGACTCCCTCATGGCCCTCAATCCCAAAAAGGAAAATGCAAGGGCGGGGCTAAGGGGATGGAAGCCATGAGACTAAGAGAGACCTGTGAGATCTTCAGCGAAAATCCACAGCAGTCGGTGCCGGTGATAGCGATTGCCTCATGGGCGTCCCCCACGTTCGGGAACTCTACAAAGGCAAACTGCGTGGGCTTGGTGCCATCGCCACAGAGCTTCACTTTCAGGGGGCGCTCTACGCACGTGAACCAATCCATGAGTTGCTCCTGCGAAACAGGTACAGGTTGGAATTGTACCACAGATTCAACGCAGTCCCCATTGCCTAAAGATCGACTCAAGCAGCGTGGTATTGTGGGTTGTGTTGTGTTGTGTTGCGTTGTGTTGCTTTTCGTTGCTGGTTCTCGTTTCCCCTTGGATTCTGTTTTTTGTGGGAGGGATCAAAACTGCTGTTGACACACGAAGAAACCACATCACATTTCACACTTTGGGACAAACTTTTTGAGGTGCTTGCAGAAGTATGTCGAGCTGAGACTGGTTAGTGATGCGCCACTCCCCCAAAAGCCATGCCCTCCCCAAAGAAGTAGAACTGCTGTCTGAAATTACAATCCACTGGCCCAGTAGTGGATGTGAACAGAGCACAGAAGGCGTTTTCCCCAACAGTCCGGACAGGACGTTGTCTCCATGCCGATCAAATCCATTTTCTCTTTCCCCACAGAATCGGCCTGGACCGATTGTTTCCGTGGTTGGCTCGTTTCGCCCCGCCACAGTAGTTTCATCACGACAGTAGTTTCGTCACGGACTGCATGGCTCAGCGCCCCGTGTAATGCGGCAAAAATGCGGTACATGAAGCATGACCAGCGAGCGATCAACAAAGGACATGAAATAGCGACATGATGCGCACGGACAGCGATTTCCACTCATGCAACATCCGTACCCCAACTTGTCCCATGAACACTATGTCGCCATGACAGTACAGGCACACCTCAGTGATGGTATTGGGGATGTTACCCACGTAGACTGTGCGGGCCTCCTTCGCTGTGCTGTCCAGCGGGTGCAGTGGAGGGCCCGCGTTCGCTGTCGAGGGGTCCGACCTGATGACCTGGTCAGGTCTGGGGGGGCCCTCGTACGGCAGTGGTTGGCTTGGGTTCCGCTTGCCTCCTCCTCCTCCTCCCCCAGAGTCACCCCCGGGTGGTGGGAAGGCTGCCCCACCACCAGGTGGGGGGAAACCCTTGCCCCCCGGTGGCGGGCTGCCAGCCCACGGTGGTGGGTATCCACCTGGCGGAGGGTACCCCATCGGTGGCGGGGGGCCGGGGGGCCAAGCCCCAGGCGGGGGCACTGGGGCACCGGGATAGGGAGGTTGAGGAGGAGGTGGGCCGGAATAGGGGACTGGTGGCCCAGGTGCTGGGGGGCCGGGTGGTGGAGGGCCAGAGGGAGGATAACCGCCATAGCTGACGTCTCCAGGGTGCGTGTACCCACCCCCTGAGGGCGGCGGCGGGCCAGGGGGGTAGCCGAAGCCCTTGCCACCGAAGCCAGGGGGAGGCGGGGCACCACCCGAGCCGCCTTTCCCATACCCATAGTCAAAGCCCTTACCGCCTTTGCCGTCATAATACGGGGCCCCGGAATCGTAGCTGCCCCCGCTCATCGTGTGGTGGGGCCGGAGAACCCGACTGCAAGACTGTGACAAACGAGGGCTGAAGGATTGGGCCGGCTTCCCAATTCCCCTCCCAGCCCCATGCAAACGGTCCAAACCGGTCAAATCAGCCCGAACCGTCGGGGACGGACGGACCGCAGAACCCACGGGGTCGCTGGCCGCCACGGGCGTTGGTCCAACTGCACCCCATTGGCGACAGCGCCATGGGCGCCATTCCTGTGCCGGTGGCTATCGTGTCGGACACAAAATCTTCTCAGGGCACCCCCAAATCGTTACCTCCACTTGCCCATGTTCGATGCCAAATGACTAGCTGCATTTGCCATTTGGCCACAAGCATCCCACAAGACTTTTGCGCGGATCTTTTCTTGTGTGTTTTCAACACCATCGAAGATCGTGGGGGCCTTTTCCCACAAGGTCCACCTTGAGGAGGTGGGCATTGAAGAGTGGACACATTCAACAACCTTGTCGTTGTGTTGTCGTCGTTGGTTGTTTTGTGGGTTTGGGAGAAGGAATGTCGCAAAGTGTGGATGGTTAGGTGGTAGTTCACAGTCGTGAATCAATGAAAGTGCATTCAACACGCCACACCCGCCCGTCGTTCTCCCCCCAAGTTCTTTTCGTCCGAGAAATCGCATTTGATAACGCACCGGTGCACATTCTCCCCAACGCGAAAACTCCCGAAATTGAATACGTTCCATCAACATCGGAGCACAAACAACTATCGCTTTGGGTGTCACAATTTCGGCTCCATTCCACAACCCACACATACTTACACTCGATTTGTTTCTCCTCGGGAAATGTCTCCATAATTCATGTGCAATTGATCCTAATGCTGCGACCTTCTCATCTGATAGCTATCAAAGATTGTTGTCACCGTTACTCGAAAGTGCCATCGTTGAGGCACGCGGTGCGATGAAAACCATTGCCATCAAGTTGCATCATTGTGATGTTTCGCACATGAAGCACGCAAGAAACTACTCATATTCGACAACCACGTCGGTTGAAGAGGAAGTTTGCATCCAGTTACCTTCAATTGCGCAAGCAAACCGCCACTTTTTGCATGGTTGGCACTTGGACCAATTGTCACATCGCACTCATGTTGTTGGCAGCCGCTCATTACTTCTTAGCCCGGACGGTGAGAGGGTCCTAGAGACCATGATGCAATGAATGCTCACAAAGAAACTATCATCCATCCGGTGCGTTTTAGTGATGGGACAAGATAACACACACCAAAGCAACGGTTTGGCACACCGTTCGCAACATTCAAACATAATCTACATCACATGTATACGACACAACTTCGTTTGGCGGCGAACGAGCAAACCGGAGCTTTAGTGGAACGATTTTTGCAACCCGTGGATTTCCGTCTCGAGTCTCATTTGAGGATATGCGAATGGAATGTTTTGAAAACATGCTCCTTTGAAGGGTCAATGATTCATCCATTCACTTTCATTCCTCGTGAGAGCATTAAAGCTGGATGTGGTCACCGGTAGGCAATGGTAGCGGCTCGAACGTGAGGAAAGCAGACACACAACGCACAAACAAATCATGGTTCATATATGGAAAGGACCTTGGCACATGCATAGGGGGTAAGGTGAAGCAATAATGCTACGGCAAGCAAGATTTCCTTTTTTATCCTAGCGGTTGTATTACGTTTGCACAACTCGGTGAACGCCTAGTGGAAAAGTAAACTTGGGAATCGGAAGGAAGATATACGTTTCCGAACCTCATTGAAGGTTGCGCGGCTTTGGGGTAGTGATGTCTTCAAGTGACAAGTTCGGCTATGGCAACAGCCGGCATTTTGAGTGCTCCAAACGGTGCGCAGAGGCCACCTGCAACTTGACAAAAACCTTAGCATTTTGAGTGCTCCAAACGGTGCGCAGAGGCTAGTTGCAACCTGACAAAAACCTTTTGCATGCTTTGCATTTTCGTGACGACCATGCTCAATCGTTCATTCATTACTTGTCAACTTTGCCGAAAATGAGATAGGGTTAGGGCAACAACCCCATTACAACAGGGTGGGGAGGTTGAGTCCCTCCTTTCAACAGATGGCATGGACGAGGATTCCTAAGGCCGTACATGTACAGCGCCGCGTATGCCATGAATCATATTGATTTCGAGAGATCTAACAAACAAGCGGCAGGCCACTTCTGGGGAGTCGTGTCTTGGGAAAAATACACACAATTGGGCGGTGCTCGGATGTCGACATCTTTGCAGAAGTGTCTTGCAAACCTAGCGGCGCTGTGGGACAATGATACAGGATTAAGCACTTGGATAAAACCCAAGCAATGGGTGATTTGCACAGTCTGCATCCGAAATAAGAAGTGTGAATTGCGGAGATGAGAAAAATCCAGGTACGCGCACCAAGTTACGAAATCTACTGTGCTTTGTGAGTTAACGTATGTTGTCGGCAGATCCCTTCGTTCCCATGCTGAGCTTCGGATCTGCCGCAGTACCGAACGGTATTTGTGAAAAGGCTACTGTTGAACTACGTGCTGTTAAGAGTGTGATATCATTTGATGTAATATCAGGATGAATTGATGGAATATGATGCGATAAGTAAATCAACGTATCCGTAGAAAGTCAGAATATCATCAATCATCAGAAAATGTCACAAAATGAGTACTCCGCGAAAATGCCGCGCGCGACCGATCTGGAAGTGGACCTCCAGCAATGTCTGTTTTGTCCATTCTTCGTGAAAGTCGACAACTTAGAAGTCCCAAGCCCCGGAGCGCTCGGTTTCAGTACAACAAGCGCTTAAAGGCCACATCTTGTTGCACAATCGCCTCCCGCCTGCTTTCACTCTTCGATTGCTTGAAGCGCACTTGTGTGTAGAACCATTGAAGATTTTTGGACTTTGTTTTTCCTAAATAGGCACTTCTCCTGCAACCCCAGATTTGTGATGCTACGTTCCTTTGTGGCCACAATAATACAATCTTACAGTAACTTGTATTTGTCGCAAAGACATGGAGAGTAGTGGTGCCAAGGGACGCATGGAGTTCAATGTATCGGTGTCGGTTGCTTGCCCTATTGGATGGGCGGTGTTAAGTTTAAGGCCGTCCAGATCCTTCACGTTTTGACACAACCCGCCGTATGGAGAAACAAAAACGGTGGTCCAAAAAAGCGGGTTGCGGAGTTTCACCTCCTTCCACTCGAGGAAACGCAAGATCAGGTCGAACAAGGCACCGTGGGACATGTTGAGTTCCTATGTGCTTGGAATCCTTGTTGCGCATATGTTTGCAATGTCCGTATCCCTGCGCCGTAGCTACGCGTCAAACTCATGATACTGTGTTTGCGCACCACGGTGTGGTGAATCGGATTAATTTGTCGGTTGAGACTTATGAAGTCCCTAACATAACACCCATGCGGAGTAACTATTGCCCTTGTCATGTGTGCACGTGCAACAAAGTCGCGTTCTTCTATTTCAAAGCTCATCACCGCGAGCAAGATGTTTTTACGTAGCTTGCGGAGCGTGAGGCGGCTCTCCAATTGCTCAAAGAGTTGCTTCAGTACCGTTGCGGAAGCGGCCCCAGTGCCCAACACCTCCATCAATTGGTCTCGACATTGGAAAGGGGTACGCATTTTGCTCTTGTTGTCCTTGTCGCCATCGTGGTTGAGGTGTACATTCCCACGTGAAATTCGTTTGCACTAGGCCTTGCTTACTTCCATCGGCGTATTCGTGGCTACCGATATCGTGTACTCGAATACGCCCATCGGAAGCACGATCCGGACGATTGCGGAGTCTCCCACTAAATGGTTGAGCCCCAAGAACATTGGGGTGTGCCTCCTCTACACCACTTGAAATCTCTAAAGTGTGCATTGTTTTGATGCGACTTTCGATTGTCGGAGATGCAAATGATATTTTTGGCACGATGTAAATGGCCGGAGGCGAAGTGCTCGATCAACGTTTCCTTTTGAACGTGTGTAACCATTCATAGGAGGCATTGGATTCCGCTTTCATGAGTGTGGAGGTCAAGAGTTACTTGGCAGATAGGCAACCGCATTTGAGAGGGAGACCTACATTGTGTGTGAATCTCAATGGTTGTATCATCGCCACTGTCTATGATTCCGAAGTATGATTCAATGTGTGATGAGTGCCACGATTTTCGTTCACGTCCTCATTTTCGCTTGCCCCGGTTCCATATTGTTTGCCGTTTTAGGCAAAACGTTGGGTAACATATAAGCGGCCTGGGTTGGATTTGTTTCTGGAAAGGTTTGTACCTGTTTGTACCTGTGTGTGCGGCATCATAGAACAGCGGGAATGAAGATGTCAACGAGCGATTGAGAAGGTGAGGATGAGTACGACTCACGTTCTCAAGGCACGAGATTTTGCCATTCGCTCATTCACCATTTTCCCGCGTCCGTGGCGATCGTCCTCGGTTGTGAGCAACGCTGTGGTACGTGAAAGGAGCGTTGCCCAACCTATGTTAGGGTTGTGGACATTGCGACCTCTTTGTTTTGTTGTGTTTCACAGAATTAGCCAAAAGTATGAGTTGGTGGTGTGGTCCAACTACGGGATGGACGTATGTTCATGTGTTCCAAGGATTTCCGGTAGCAAGGGGCGTGCGTGCACGGTGTCGTGTGGCAAAGGATCACATTATGACCCCCGCGTGCGGGATTCTCGCCGCTCACGGAGCCTTCCATTGTGCCCGCACGGTTCATCCGGATGCAACGACGCTTGGCAACCATGTGTGCGCCATCGTGGGGGGACACTGAGTTTTTCACACATCACATACACATTCTCGGTGATAGACAAACTAACTCGAGTCACGAGTATTTGCGCATTTAGCTTTCGTGACCGTGTTTTTATGTGCATGCCCGATCCAGTGTGTCGAAAGCACCGTGTGTTCCCGTGACGCCTAAGTTTAGCTCCCGTCCCTCAGGCACGAGTGACTTGTGTTTCGTGGCTATGTCGGTCGGGAGCCCAACAACCACCGCCCGCGTGAACCGTTGATACGTGATTTCCTTCCGTGCCTTTTCTAATCGTTTGCTGCTTTCCTACAGAATGCTCTCGACGTCGTGGGCCGTTTGGACCCTGAGCACCAGTATGTCGTCTTTCGGGTTGTCATCTTTCGGGTTATCTTCCCATGTCCCCGCATTCGCCTACGCATGGATACCTTTTGGGGGAATTAGTTGTCACAAAATGAGGATTCTCAAACCGGTCGGTTAAGGGTGCAAGTCCCAACTGAGCGCCCTACTGCCCTTGGGGACAAATTTCTGGTTAAGCCAAAACCAAATATTCCAGAGTCATCATGGATTAGTGGCTATATCGTTCGCCTCACACGCGAAAGGTCGCTGGTTCGACCCCAGCTGATGATACTTATTTTGTTATAACGTATTCAAGGATGACAGCTTCTGCAGTGTGTTGTGTGCATCATATTTGTATCAGGTATTTCCATGATACAATCACCAAAGAAATTGAGCATCCAGGAACTGAAAAGGTGTGTGTCTACAAGCGCTGCTGACTGCAGCGCTTGTGGACGGCTACCGCGTATCCGCGCCCTTGGTGCCACCGCCTCTCTCCTGCTGCCGCCGCCTGCTGCTCCTCTGCTGCTACGCTGCTGCTTATTGCTGCTGTCCATTTGTGTGTGGATGAGGGCGTCGATGAGGCGTGTGGCCTGCCTGCCTGCCTGCCTGCATGCATGCGGATTTTGCCAGCCAAGGTGGGGACCGCGGACGTCAGCTCCCTTTGGCAGGGTGCTGTTGTCACCTGCCTGTGATGGAGGTTGTCGTGGTGTTGTGTGTACTGTGCAATGGAGTGGAAATTTCAACGGATCCACCCCCTTTTCATTGATGCCTGCTGGCTGGTCTGCTGTGCCAGCTTCATGTCTGTGTGCCTATTTGCCTGTCGCACTTAATCCCTACCTCCTGCACGGTGGGCCAGGGAGGAAAAGGGGGATGTCTCCTTGGAGAGTCGATTGGTCTGGGGGCAATGCCGCACGGAAAAAATCCTTCAAAAGCCGTAGGCGCAGGGGACCACAACCTCCCTCACCCCCATGGGCCAGCATCCTGGGGCAATGTTGCCCTAGTACCCCCCGGGTGGTACCTCCCTCATGCAACCAGGACAAAGGGTGATAGGTGCCCCAGTGTTGCTGATTCTATAGGACCCCCCCCCCCCCCACTGTCTAGCCAAGCCTGTAAAACCTGTATTGGCAAATTCTATTGCCTTCGGCAAGTCCACCTCGCAGAGAATCTACCCCAAGCAACACACACCCAAAATAGGGGAAAAACTACATAAATACGGGCTTTACATAAAACATGCTTTACATACCTTGGATGGTCATTGTAGGTGATCACAATATCAAAAAAAAAGAACTTCGATTTTTGAGTTGTTTAGGCTGAAAAACTGCATGAGCAGATTTTGTACTGTTCCCGCTTGCCCCCCCCTCCCCCCCACACCCAATACCCAAATAGGGTGAAAAACACATGAATACGGCCTAAAACATGCTTTACATACCTTGGATGGTCATTTTAGGTGATCATGGTATCAAAAATATAAGGTTCGGAAACTTCGATTTTTGAGCTGTATAGGCATAAGCAGCTTGTGTACCACTCCATTGGGTGATCCCCCCCCCCCCCGAACACACCCAATACCCGAAAAGGGTGAAAAACACCCAAATATTGGATAAAACATGCTTTACATAGCTGGGATGGTCGTTGTGAGTGGCCAAGATGTCAAAAAAATAAGGTTCGGAAACTTCGATTTTTGAGCTGTCTAGGGCGAAAAACTGCATACGCAGCTTATGTACCAGTCCATTGGGTGATCCCCCCCCATCCCCACACCCAATACCTGAATAGGGTGAAAATCACCGAAATACTGCCTAAAACATGTTTTACATATCTTGGATGGTCATTTTAGGTGATCACTGTGTCAAAAAAATGAATTCCAAAAACTTTGAATTTTAGCTGTCCAAGGTGAAAAACTGCATAAGCAGCTTCTGTACCAATCCCTTGGGAGCCCCCCGACCCCGGCCCCGGCCGCGCCCAATACCCAAATAAGGTGAAAAACACCTAAATACGGCCTCAAACATGCTTTACATACCTTGGATGGTCATTTTAGGTGATCACAATATCAAAAAAATAAGTTTCAACAACTTCGATTTTTGAGCTGTCCAAGGTGACAAATTGCACAAGCAGGTTGTACACCGGCCCATTCACTCATGTAAGCCATTGCTGGTGGAAACAGTCATTTTACGTCTTTGGCACGGGTTTTGACCGGCCCTCAGCAAGGCTACACGCTGCAAAAAACATCCTTTCGTGTCCTTGTAGGCATATACTGTCACAACATCCCCACTCACACTTGTTAGAGTGGGTAGCACGGGGTCACCGGGGTCACTAAAATTGCCAACATAGCAAAAATGGCGGAAAAGTGCATAAACTGCAAAAGCACTCATCCCACTCCGCCCCAGACGAACCCCATGGAGTCGGGACCGGGAAACACTTTATCAGCTCAAAAAAGCTCGAAAAAAACCAGAAAGATTCATGATTTTCAACCCAAAAAAGGGAGGGTCATTTTTTCGACATTTTTGACCCCACCCCCCCCTCCCTGAAAAGCTCCAAAAAGTGGGTTTCAAGTGGAGGGG
This sequence comes from Eutreptiella sp. 'Long Island Sound 2002', assembly GCA_964036045.1. Lineage (NCBI taxonomy): Eukaryota > Euglenozoa > Euglenophyceae > Eutreptiales > Eutreptiaceae > Eutreptiella > Eutreptiella sp. 'Long Island Sound 2002'. The sequence continues at coordinate 67,981,737 of OZ038387.1, read as the reverse complement.
GGGCGTAGGGGGGTCCGGATCAAAAACTCATCGGGGGATGCATTTATTAGGCAAAATAATGATTTTACAAGGGGTTAATTTAACAATTCAACCCCTTGAGGTAGGGTACGCGAATGGCCCCAAAAAGGCCCAAAATGGAACGGCATGTGGCGTTTTCCCCTATATATGGGCCTGCATGGCTTTGATTCGGAAACTTCGATTTTTGAGCTGTCCAGGGTGAAACACTGCACAAGCAGGTTGTGCACCAATCCCCTGGGAGATCCCCCTCCCCCGCACCCAATACCTGAATAGGGTGAAAATCACGCAAATACGGCCTAAAACATGCTTTACATACCTTGGATAGTCATTTTAGGCGATCACTGTGTCAAAAAAATGAATTCCAAAAACTTTGAATTTTAGCTGTCCAAGGTGAAAAACTGCATAAGCAGCTTCTGTACCAATCCCTTGGGAGCCCCCCCCCCCCCGACCCCTGCCCCGGCCGCGCCCAATACCCAAATAAGGTGAAAAACACCTAAATACGGCCTCAAACATGCTTTACATACCTTGGATGGTCATTTTAGGTGATCACAATATCAAAAAAATAAATTTCAACAACTTCGATTTTTGAGCTGTCCAAGGTGACAAATTGCACAAGCAGGTTGTACACCGGCCCATTCATGAAAAGTGCATATACCGCATAAGCGCTCGTCCCACTCCGCCCCATACAAACCCCATGGAGTCGTGACCCGGAAACACTTTTTGGCTCAAAATCGAAAAAAAAACCAAAAGATTCATGATTTTCAACCCCAAAAAGGGGCGGGTCATTTTTTCGACATTTTTGAGTCCCCCCCCCCCCCTCAAAAGCCCAAAAAAATGGTTTTCAAGTGGGGGGGGTCTGGGGGGGCCCGGACCAGAACTCATTGGGGGATGCGTTTATTGGACAAAATAATGATTTTACAAGGGGTTAAACCAACATTTCAACCCCTTGAGGTAGGGTACGCGAATAGCCCCAAAAAGGCCCAAAAGGGGGGGTATGTGGCGTTTTTCCCTACATATGGGCCTGCGTGGCTTTGATCTAACAACCTCTGCGAGGTAACGGCGAGTCCTGGGTTCTAATTCTGGACAACCCTGATTGCTCCCTGCGGGGGTGCAACCAGTACACGTTCTAGCCATTTTCTGAAATCACCTCGCAGAGGTTGTTAGATCTTGTTTTTTTTTGGTATTGTGATCACCTGAAATGACCATCCAAGGGATGTAAAGCATATTTTAGCCCGTATTTATTTAGTTTTTACCCTATTTTAGGTGTGTTGCTTGGGGTAGATTCTCTGCGAGGTGGACTTGCCGAAGGCAATAGAATTTTGCAATTTTGGGGGGTCTCCAACAACCACTCAGTGGCCTCAGGCCATCCTCATTTGGTGACAATAGAACACATGTGATTTTAGGAAGATGTAGCACCAATTAGGCCAACTTGTCGGGTGTCTATAGGCCAGTGCATATCAGCCCATTTCTATCCAGGTCTTTTTTGTCTTGTTGTTCGGGCCGTCTTGCTGAAGGCAATAGAATTGAGATGCCCATTGAAAGCAACCACCAAGAGGCTCAGGGACACTGTATCTGGCCAAAAGCAGCCCCAACCAAACCAAGGTCCTATCACACATGACATGGCTCAAGGGCACGCAGTCCAACTGCAGCACCCATCTTTTTTTGTGGTTCAAATGGACACACCCCACACATACACACACGCACACATGCACACGTGCAGGCATGCAAACGCAAAGTCCTTAAGAGGGGAGCAAGACTGGCACAGTGTGTGGGCTGAGAGTGAACACTAAGTGAACAGGAGTTAAAGCCATGAATTACACCTATGAACTGCTTGTTCTACAGTGACTTACTTTCTTTACTCTGGTGTACGCTTCAGAAGCTAGTGTCAACGTTGCTGGTCTGAGGTAGGACACCAGGATGACGGTCCGCGACACAATGCACGCAAAAAAAACATCAGTGACAAAGGCGTGGAGCAGGGGGGGGGGGGGGTGGTTCAGGCATGCATGCCCCCACACACGAGGCATGCAGTGAAGGCATTGGCTGGGTTCACATGCTGGGGTAGGTTTTCTGGCCCACACAGTTGCAGCAGACGCGTGTGCAGTCTGGCCAGTTATGCTTCTAACACCAGGGACAGGGTGCGGTTGTACAAACAGCTGTAGATCTTGAAGCGCAACTGCGAAGGGGGCTCTACCGGGTTTGCCCCAAGGGTTGCCCTCCGCGAATACCACACATGTACGCATGCATGCACACACAATGTGCACCACACACACACGCACACGTACGCAAAGTTGTCAAGAGGCCTGAGCAAGGCACAAAAAAAAGTTTCTCAACAATGCACTGGAGGCCCATGAGTCTGTGAGGGAGCAGTGGCAAAGTGTTCATAGTTGAGCATCCTTAGCGTAACAGAGACCTTTACAGTGCTATCCTCGCCAATATCCCACACAATAGTGAAAAAATCTGTTCCCATCCCACAGCCCCGCATTTCGTTTTGTTTTCTATTTACGCCAAATATGTGGAGTAAATTGCCACAAATACCGAAATTGGCAAACTGCAAACTACATGCCAAACAGCCACCCCAGTCAGCAACTGTGTGTGGTAATGACCCAGAATCACTGGTAACAAACAAACCGACGGGTTGTGCATTGTAGCTTCCTTGAACACAGACACATTCTTTCATGGTGTGTGGGCCCTGGGATCCCATTGTGGTCTGCCATGCCAGTGAGTCCCTACTGTGTCTCTGTCTCGCCGCCACGCTTCTCTGGGGCCCAGCGCAAGGCTTGTCTTGGTGGCTGAGGGGCACCAGTGCACTGAGCACCACCTTGAGGCTTCACCTCAGTATATGCCTGTTCAGCTGTCAGTGTCTGTGTTGCCGGCATGTTGCCACTCCAACCCAATGGGGCACATTGCATAAATTGTCCATCCAGCACCAGTAGTCCTGATGTCGACTCAAGAACAACTGTGGTAACCTGCATCTGCAAGGGCCCTGTATTCTGCGTGGGACTCATTTGTGGCACCAAGAGGGCTCCATTTCCCATCTGTAGACCCTGGTGTGCTCATTGTTTGGGCCCCGTGCCGCGCGTTTGGACCCTGTTTGGCATTCATTTGGTAGGCCCCAGGCCAAAGGCCTCCATGGGTGCACTGCATAGCAAAGCACTGCTATACAGCAGAACAGTGTAGAATATGAACATGGTTTCCTGGTCTAGTATACCACGTGTACAGGACGTCCACCAGGTACCAAGTCGTATCCTGTGCAGAAAGTATAATGCGTTTGTGAGGGCTGCGCATCATGGTTGCTTTTACACTGTGTCTCAATTTTGCAGGGTGAGTTTTCACAAACAGTCACACACACACACACACACACACACACACACGCACACAGCATGCGGGGGTGGGGTCTATGGCCACACACTCGCACCGGACATTTTGTGCAGTCTGGCTTCGGGCACCAGGGACTGTATAGGCCAGAGTGCGGCTGTACAAACAGCTGCAGTCCGTGAAGCCCCACCCAAAGGGGCTCTACTGGTTTGCCCCCAGGGTTGCCCTCTGTGAATACCACATGGGTGCTTTGCAGACACAGACCACAGTAACATTCGGTTTTAACCGCTCCACAGGCCAAGTGTCGTGCAGCCTGGGGTGGTCCTGTTGTTGCTGTACTCCCTCAGTGGTTACCCCTCATAGTTCTTCGCCAGAGTTGTGGCAACTCCATCTTTCTTGTGGCTGTGCAGCCCTCTGCTCCTGGAAGGGGTGGTGAGGCACGCAACCAGCGTCAAGGGGCCGCTGCCGTGGCCATACCGCCAACCGACACCCCGATGCCCTATCTCCTTGCGTCTCCAGGACCTGCAGTACCTGGGCCGCCCCTTGCAACGGATTATCGTGATGGACCACAAGCCTAACGCAAACCCGCAGTACACCAACAACACCATCGTCATCCCGGAGTGGACTGGGGGCGTGGAAAACATGGCGCAGGACCGGACGCTCTACAATATTCTGCCCTTCTTGGATCGTATGTGTGGCAGAGGGTTGGAGGGGGTCCCACGAAGCAGGGGGCAGGGCTTTTTTTAACATCTCGGCACTACTTGGGGGCTGGGGGGTGGGTGGGTGGGTGGGGTGAAAATTTGGTCCAATATTTTAAGGGAGAGGGCGGCGCGTTCGGCGACTCCAAAAACTCAGCACCACTGTGGGGGGGGTTGGACCCCACCCCCTAGACCCCCCTTCCCTTAAAAAAAGCCCTGGCGGGGTGATGATGCAGAGGCGCGGAGGCCCGCCCAGGGGGCATTGGTGCAACACGCAGCATTGTGGATTGTGGCGCGTATGGGGCACCTTTTGGTGAAGCTGTGCATTGGTATAAGAACAGTTGGCACGACCCCCCGATGATGTGTGCTGGCCCCAAGGAGGACTGAGCGCGGGAATGGGCAGGCGGAAGTTTGTTATGTGCCCCTGTCGGGAAAAAGACCCCGCAAGTGGACATCCCAGGGCCCAAAAGCCGCCGCCGTTGGGGAGAGGCCCCTCACCGCCGGCATGGGATGACCGCTTGGACGCACCTGGCCAATGGCGAAGGCAGTTGCCTTCCTCCATGTGGAGTCCACACGGAGCAGTGAAACAGGGAAACTCCAGGGGCTCCGTTCGCACAACCGACCAAAGGAAAGGAAAGGAAAGGGAAGGAGTGGTGAGAGGCCGATGAACACCACCGCCTATGGAGGGAAAGGGTCCAAGGGAAGGGCGGCGAATGGCGGTCGGCCAATAGGTGCTGCAGACGAGAACAATACACCAAGGCTACATCCCCCATACTCCCATACCCCCCATACCATACCATACTATGGGGACATTGTCACGGTGGCATCATGAGCAAGCTCCCCACCTCTCGCAATTTTTGAACCCCTTCACCCCCAACTCCCCTACCCACGCGTGCAGGATTCCCTCCTCAAAGGGTGAACAAGTATGTATACCCGGAAGTACAAACCGGCACACTCACTTAGCCTTTGTGGCAGCCCCTCCCACCCACCATACCTCCCCTCCCACCTCCACGCCCTCCTAGACCCTTGGGTTGGTGACCTTGTTGTGGTGTGGGGGCCGGGTGGACAACGGGACACCGCGACCATACCGGAAAAAGGGGGTCCTGGATTGGGCCAGGACGATGGGTGGGTACCCAACCCCCATCATACACGATTTCATCTTAGGCACTGCCAGTTCAGCACCCCCTTTGTGTTCTTACTGGGTCTCAGAGTAGGGAGCAGCGGGGGAGCGGTTGGGAGTCTCCTCCGGCTGGTTTTGTCGGCCAAGTGTCCTATGTTGGCCTATAAGCAACTCTAGAAAAACATGGAAACAAACGTGCCTCTGACTCGCGAATTCGATGTGTACCCATCTTGGGTGGGGGCTGGTTTCCTCCAATATGAGGTTCTCATATATGTGCAGGACGACATTTCATGTGTGTTGCTACGGGTCCCCCCATCAGGGGGGACCATCAGGGGGGACCCTATTAGTCAGTCACAGGCGCACATACCCCTTAAACCCCTCCCCCCTGCCCTCGACTCCCTCCCCGAAGCAACCAGCCCCTGACAAGGAAACAAACAAAAGTCAGTTAAACACATCCGAACCAGTTGAACATTAGATCATTCCATGCACGTCGGAAGGCACACTACAGCCCAGTCAGCTGAGATTCACTCTTTTGGTGTTCATTTGTGGTTAACTGTGGGAAAGGAGAGGGTGCGCATGCCCTGGCGCAATGCGCTGGAAAAATTTGTTTCCGCGGTACGGGGCTGCCCACGGTCATGCGCAAGAACCAACCCCTGGTTCCGCGGTCGAATTTTGGGGGAAAATGTGCGCAAGAACCGCCCCCTGGTTCCGCGGTCAAATATTGCCGGTTCCTGGGCACGGGGGGGGGGGCGGGTACCAATTCAGCACGCCCACCACAATCCTTGTGATTGGGCAACCTCATACTGCTTCGATGTTCCCCAATTGAGAGGTAATGGATACGCACAATGCCACAGGGAAGGGTACAGGTGCAGGGACCTGTGGATTTTTTGATCTGCTGTCAGAGTGCATTTAAGGTGGGGCCGGAACCACACGGTGGAGTAGGTTTGCCGGTTGGCACGGGAAATGTATATCAGAAGGGCGCTCTCCACCACATGTGATGTGAGAAATCATAACACAGGGCCAGAAGGTTTTGAATCACTAAGTCTTCTCGTGTTGTGGTTGGCGCCAAAAGCGACGAAGATTTCTTGTAGTGTAAAATTTTCGGCGCCTGTGGCGCACACTCTTTGTCGGAAGCATGTAGGCCCCCAAAGGGATCCTGATCAAAGCTATTCGCCCCCGAATCCTAATTTCCTCCTTATGCCTGCCAGATTTGAGTACGCAGCAGCAAGTCTTCGACCTTCCCAAACTCGTGGGGGCGTACACTGGTGTGCTTCTTGTGCCCTCCATCTGAATGCCTCCGCGCATGCACCGGCAAACACAGCTTTGTTCGGCTTCATATGCTTTGCCTCACTGTGATTCGCCGCTGCCCTGTTAGTACGAAGATAATTGGCATGTGTAGTTGAAGGCCACGTTTGCACGCACCCGTGTCCCATCTCTCGTGCATGCAGCGCTGGCCGAGAAGGAGGACAAGCCATTGCCATTTGCATTCCTTGACCTGTATGAGAAGCGGAAGGCAGAGAAGCCAGCATGGAAGTTTTGGGCCTGAGGGGCCTGACATATTGGACAGGCTGGATACAAGAGGGCACTGGGGCAGATCGACGGAGATGACGAATTTCAATTTGTTTTTTAGGAAGCAGGATGTTAGGCTTTGGAGGAAGGTTGTAAGTGTCGAAGGTTGGGCCCCAGCTGTGCTAGATTACAGGCTGGCGCACAAGGCAAAGAATTCTGATCAGAGCAGAAGAGAAATTGGAATCTGTGCGTGTGAACCAGACGACAGAACATCTGATTTTGGCTTTTCGCGACAGAAAACAACGGAAAAGGGCCCCCGTTCATATGACAGTCTCTTCACAGGGACAGGACACGCGGTTTGTGCCTATGACCCTGAAGCATTCCCTCTATTGTATGCATTCCTGCACTCAATTGTCTGGGATTGTTACATGCAGCATGGGCCAAATATTTACTGGAGGAGTATATGAGTGTGCACAGTGTGGGACCACTGGTACCATTTCCAAGGTGAGCAAACCTCATCTTTTATCAGTCTTCTGGTTTTTTTCGTTCAAGGGCGCATTTCTACGCATCACATAGTGCGGCATATGAATACACAGTATCCACATAGCAGCCTCAAAACAGCTTATTTTTGGGATTCAGACAAAGGCAGGGGTACAAGTTGGTCCAGCATTCAGGCATGGGGTAATGTTGCATTCAGCTGATTGTCTTGGAGGGGAGCTGGCAGGTGCATGGTAGGGCTTGGTTGCACTTGTCAGGTTAGGACAGAAGGTAACGCCATTGTGGTGGCTAAATCTGCTGTTGCTCCTACTAATGCATGAGTGGCTGGCGGTAACATTGACGGTGCTGGCCAACTTCCAGGCTGCTTTGCACCACTATTGTGGCTGACACCAGTGTCCATTTTCAGAAGTCATCTTGCTGCTTTCTTGATAACCACACATAACCCTACGTGGAGCTGCATGGCATTTTGTCTTCTGCTTCCACTGAATCGTTTTGTGGCATATGGACACATTTTTTGTTCTCCCAGCAAATATTCTATAACAATTTGCATATGTGCAATAGCATTCACATATTTTTTGTGTGCTGGTGCAGATGGGGTTTCCTTTTTTCCCCCTGGTGTTGTCTCCCATTTTGTCTCACAAAGATAATTGTGATCCTGCTCATACCCACAAATACACATTGAAGAGTAATTGATATGGGAGCCCCCACCCAGATAGCTGGGAGGCAAAGCGTAAAAAGAGGAGTATCTGAGGATTGTTTGGCCACAAACAGAAAGGGATTTTTCCTTTTTCTTTTTCATATGTAGTCCTAAGCTGCAGATCTGGTGAGTGTCCTGTGCACTATGCACTGCAATTCATCCTTATCACAAGCCTTTACCAAAACCTGACCCAGGGAATGTTTGAAAATCAGCAATGCTGATGGGTATGGATTGCTGTGCAGAAGAGTTGTTCCTATGCTTTTTACACTTCATTGAAAATGTTTCAATCATGTCATCAAAGCCATCAAGTACAATGGTGTTGTCAAGCACATCCCATCCAATTCCAAACCCCTCTAAGAGAAAAATGTCAAACAATACAGTTTTCTCAATGTTAGGGAGGAGTGTTTTGGTTTGCTGCATCTCCGAATTCTTTTCACATTGGTTTCTCAACCTCAAGGAGGGATAATTTGGATTGCTACAATTGGAATCCCAAATCCCTGAATTGTTTTCACAATAGGCAAGCTGTTTAACCTGAATATTCAAGGCTAAATTCATAGAAGAGGCCAATGTATCGTTTTTGCATGTCCAAATTGTGAGACAATAGGTATCATTTTCTGTTCTCCCTTAGCAGGCATTTTTTCATTTCCGCTAGCAAAGTACACTATGGCAGCTCTAGTATTATGGATTTAAGAATATGAAGACTGGAAATCTTGAGAATGCACTGTCATGTTAGTAGGTTGGGCAAAGGAACAGCTTGGAATATCGTTAGGCTTGGGTGCCTAGACTGGCATTTCTCAAGGAGGGATCACACTGTAGACATTCGCATTTTGAGATGCAGAAGGGTGTAGCTGGCGGTTTCTAATTCTGAAATCTTTTTGTTCCATGCTAGACAAGAATCTGACGGTTCTATTTTTTGCATAAAGATGTCCTTGATTTATGCCCTAGATATTTTGATGAAATCCTGCAGGTTTTGAAGTTGAAAACCCAAACCAAAGCAGCAAGTAGAGCAAGAACAGGATGTGGATCGAATCAATGATTGATTTTGGAATCTAGTGTAACACAGAAGGGCTGCAGATAGACAATGCAGGTATAAACACAAAGATTCAATCACAAATGGATAATACAAAAGATTTTATATGAAAACTGGACTAACTCAGGCCTCCAGGAGAGCATTGGGCACTTCATGTGCACTCTTTTGGGTGAAATGGTGCTGGTTAGGAATGTGGGGCATAGATGTCAGGCCAACACAGAAAATGACTTGGCCAAGCAACTGAATTCAGAAACAGTTGAAACGTAGAACCACAATAAGTGGTAGAAACAATTGAGTATAGGGGTCTTGGGGTGGGAGACCACTAGGCTTAACCTCCAAGGCCTCAAACATGTAATGCCTATTTTATTTCGGTATATCCTCCATGAAGGAAGGTACCTCCGCTCAGTTGAGTGGTAGGGGTGAACTTCATGGGGGGCTAGGGTTACAACCCTAGTAACTTTGAGAACGTGTACTTTAGGCTTCAAAAGAGAGATAAAAATACTTAAGTTAGTCTTAGCATCAACAAAAGGGTTTTAAGGGGGGCTTGGCCTGGATCAAGCCCTCCAAGAAAGACATGGCAGTGACTGTTTCTTACTGGAAGGTTTGGAGCTGGTGTTGCATTAAAACAATTGGTTTTTTCTGCTAATTGCCTTTTTTTTTTCTCAAAAAAAAACCGGTTCAATGCAATTGTTTATATTAAAATTAGCAGCTTTTGCATTATCTAGAAAATTGTGAGCAGTTGGAATCAGTTTTTTTCACAGAACCCACTATCAGTATTTGCTAAGTCTATTCATTTCTTCATTTTTCATTGCTTCTTTCAACCATTAACAAACTGCTGCATTGCATGTGAAGTTTCCATTGTTGTATGTTTTGTTTTTCTTTGGTTTTTGTTTTGTTTACCCCATGTAGTTGGAAGATGTACCAACTGAATTTGGATTGACCCATACAAACATATGGTTGTGCATCTCATTTTCTTGATTGAACCTCTAATATATTTCCCACGGCCACCTAAGGTCTCCAAATTTTCTCAAGTGTCTGCTTTTGCATCAAAGCCTTTGCCATGGCACAAATCACTGCTGTTGAGTGTTGCTTTGCTCATGATTTGCCCAACAGTAAGCAACAATGTCTTCGGTGAAATTAGCAATTTATAAAAAGAGAACAGTGTAGAACAAAAGTATATGTAAAGACTTTTGCTGTTGGTTTAACATTCACCAGGGTCAAAGATCACAACTTACATACACACGTGAGTTGTGAGATGCAAAGAGGTGCATTTTTTAGTATGTTGCGAAAGGGCAGTATGGTTCAACCTTTTGGCTAGAAAACCCAAAGAACATTTCACAACACCTCGACTAAACAGCTGCTGGTTGAACTACGGCCAAGTCAAAGCCTATGTTCTACAAAGATGATACTCCTTAAGGGAATTGAACGTCCCATCATAGTCCCTTAACGCAAATGTACTTTGTCAATTAAGTTCATAGAAGCCTACCACACTGTAGGTACCCTCGAAAAACAGTGTAATGTACCGTGAATGATGTCCCTTCGATGGGGCATTCCTCAAAAGTCGCCGGCGTGCGACGAAAACTTTTCGAAAAAATTTGGGGGTGGTGGGGTTTGAACCCAGGACTCCTTCCTTGGAGCACATGTGCTTGCCCACTAGGGTACAGTCGACCGCTCGAATAAGGATGGCGATTGCCGTATAAACAGCGTTTTAGTAAACGTCCTGACCAAGGGCCAGGGCGGAGCAATACTCCCAATGGAGGACACAAATCTCCAGGAGCTGGAAAAAATAGAAAATGTAACCAACAGGGAGTGATTCCTGCGGTTTAGCGGAAAGGGGGTTGCGATTCAGCAGGTCAAATCGCTAAAAATTGACGAAATCACGCGGGAAATCGTCATTTTTACACATAACTCAAAGTCGCAGACAAGCGCAAAGGGATCGGACTTCAAAAACAAGGTTGCGCAAGCGTAAACGGCTTTTGAAAAAGAAGGTATGAGCCGTAGTTTTTAAAGTTCTAAAGGAAATTTTTGCACAGTTGCATCAAAATTTTTATAAGCTTTAGTGAAAAGTATTCAAACTCAACCCACAGCACAGAGCCGGCGGACAACCCACCTCTCAGGTATGCCAGTGTCATCTCACACGCATGCATTGCTTTCGTGTTGGTTGCTTCGTTAAAACGTTAGGGTTGACAACGCTGTGTCCGTTGGGGGTTCGGGCGCTCATCTCCTTTGATTTGCACAGGTCAAAACATGAATGAAAGGTATGCGATGCGAATGGAGCGCGCAGCGCGCACGTAGGGTTAGAATATGCGCCGTGCTCGCGATGCATGTGCCTAATTGAGGCATTCACACGCTGTGACGCTTTCCCTGTACCCCAATTCATCCTTGATTTCTCTTCACAGGTAAGGAAAGGAAAGTGTTTGCTCGTGTGTAGCCGTAGCGTTAAAGTAGGTTTGCTTAAAACGCTTAGGCTTGTTTAAAACTCGCAATAGGGTTGCTTTGCGTTCGCTCACTTCGGCATTCACACGATGCACGGTGAGTAAGGTAGGTTACCCCAGGAGGAGCTCACCTCCTGGTTGAGTCACTGGTTATGGTCCTGCCTCCCTCCCCTACATGCGTGCACAGGATGCATTAAAGGGTAGGCCACGCGAAATGCGCACGGTAAACCTTGTTTAGGTTACCCATGGGCTCCTCAGTACGTTCTTTAAGAGAACCTGAGGAGTCTCTTAACGCTTGCTTGCTTGACAGGGCGTGTTTGAGGACAGTGTATTATAGGTCACACTGAGAAGCGTATAATACGTGGAGTGTGGCTTGGTTCCTCAGCCGCAAACACCCCTTCATTTGCCTCTGTTGTACAGGTGGGAGAGGTTCGGGGTGATTGGTGCACGCAGCAGCTGCCTTCGGCGGTTACCCATTTTTCTGCCCCAGCAAAACAGGGGCGCTGATCACACAATGAATTGACTGCGCCTCAGCCAGGAGTGGCGTGGGCAGTTTGACTTCATCGACATCCGCGCTGTGCACGCAACAAGAGCACCCCTTCCCTCCAAGCCCTAGCAGGGAAACGTGTTGTGACGTCCCTGTTAGGCCACAGTTGCTCAGCAACGCTGTGTTCTCTTGTCTTCTTCACAGGAGGGTCATTAGGACCCGAGACATCATTGACAGCAACACCAAGTAACGTGTGTAGGGGTTAGGGTCAGCAGGCCTGGCAGGGGTTGAGTGCAAGTGATGAGTGCTCACCCTGCCTTCGAAGGCCGGTGCTGGCGTTAGTGAGTGTAGTGTAGTGGTGTCTCCTGTCCCGCGTGCTTTTCCTCGTGGGCAGGGGAGTGCGTTAGCTTTTGGCCTGTAGCAAAAATGGGCGTTTTGTATGCCCTTAGCACACTTGGCCACCCCTCCCCTCTAGTAGGTAGGGCTTTTGCCGTCTTCCCCCAAGGATAGGCGCCAGCACAGAAATTGGGCGCAATAGGAGTGGTAATAGTACCTGATTAGGACCTTCGGTCCGACGTCAGCGAAGCCCGGTCTCCGGGAGCCACGCCGGGGAGAGAAGTGAGACACACACAGACATACGTAGCACACATAGGGGTATGGTAAACCCTGTAAGGAAGGGTATAACCCCATGGGTCTGGACCAGTCAGGGATCCTAACTGTGGGCTCGCTTGTCCCCAAGGAGGGAAGACACACCTTGCCTTATAACACCTTGCTTGTCATTCCCGCCTGGTGTAGTAAGCCACCGTTCTTCGTTGGCTCCCCAAGGTCATTACATCAGGGCAGTACCCATGCAACACATGGTCAACAAGGCATAGACTCACGCTGGAAACCATAGGCATGGATCTGCAGGGCACAGACAGGGTCAGTGCAGTGCTCAGTACACCTGTCAGTAGACTGACACAGGGAAATGAGTTTCGCTTTCTACGTTGGGACACAGTCTCAGCACGGGTTAGGAGCTGCCCCTCGTTGTTCTCAACGAGGTAGGTGCGGAAGATGGGGTTGATACTCCCGTCTGGTTGTATGAAGGCTGACATAGGTTCCCAGGTCGCCTCAGATAACCCATAGCCATCCCACAAGGTTAGGAATTTCCAGCCCTGTTTATACTCGTGGCGAGCAATACCTGCAACCACGTAGTAACCATCGACTGCCATCTCATCGGCAGTCATCTCTTCGAGTTCGTCTGCCTCCTCTGGACTGGCAGCGTTCTCTAGGTCTATACGCTCGACCTCACTGTCGCTGACGCGCCACTCATCCCAAGACAAGTCGTCATGGGAGTGATAGTGCCTCAACTGTTTAGGCGCACACAGCAGTTCACCACTTAGTAAAGAAGGTCCCTACCAGGACTGGCCCCTGCTGTACCCCTTCCACCATAACCCGTCACTCCTAGGGTCTTGCTCCTCACCAGGGTCTGCATTTCCCACAAAAAATAGAAAAATACGCTCCTTCACACAAGACCCTTGCAATACCCAACTCCCAAGTACAATCCAAATCCAATCCACACTGCGGGCTTCCAAGGGCGTTGAGGTCCCGCGTTGACACTCAACACATGGGCATGTACAAGAATTGCACCAAAGAGGAAGCCCTGAAATTGGCATATGAACACATATCAAACAAAGTTGGGGAAAGATGGAAACATACACAATCACAGCCATAGACCCCTCATTCCCTGGACTCAGGACCTTCCCTTGACTCGCCAACATGATGCCCTGAACCAAGTCAAATAAGATGGCTAAATGCCATGTGTCAAAAGTCACTACACAAACCCCCAAAATGTGTTCACTCCTAAGCCTCTAAATCCTAGCCCAATAGGGGAGGTGGCGTGTCATGGCCTAGAATGGCACTCAGGACCATGCCCTACCCTGACATAACCTTGATTGGACTTGGAGTCGATTGGGCTTGGAGAGCTGCCCCATGAAGATGGCCTCACAACATGGCAAAATCAGGCAAATCACACCATTATGCCCAAAAATCAATTATATACTCAAAAATGCATACAGCAAATGTTCATATGCTCCATGCATGTGTCAAACCGGAAAGTAGTATACAAGGGTTATATAAACCAAAGGTCCATGCCCAAGAATATCCCATCATTGGCTCCGAAACCCCTCCGGTTATGTACATGACATGCTTCACAAGTCAACTCATGAATTTGAGACCTAATTTTGTGAGGCCTCGTGTGCCACGCCAAAGTGACCACGTGATCCGGCATATGGTGAGGTGCAACACCGAAGCATATGCCAACATATAAGCAACATACCATAGTTCACAAATCTCTAGGCACTTTGCTGTTTGCCGACCAGTTGAGCACATAAAATACAAAAATGAGCATAAAATGAGGTCAAAAACATGCAAACAATGCCAAATTCAAGATAATTACAATAGTATATAACTTCGCTCACCCATGGTATCAACATATGATTCAAAACACAATTGCTTGGGACCATTTGCAAACAATCCCCCCACTTGGATCCCCACATGGACGCATAGGGGCACCTTCGAACCTCCTCCCAACACGCACCATGAAAATGGGAAAATTGATAGTGGCGCTTGTGGGTCACTCCGTAAGCCCTCCCACATGCACTATATGAGCGGTAGACTCAGTCTAGCGCTATGGAGCTCACCATTGGGACATGGGCGAAGCCCTTGCCACCTATGACTCCATATATCTTCCTACAAACGGAGATATATAACATGGGCGTGAGCATATCGAAGCACATACCATGCATATAACACATACCCTCAAAAAGTGGCTCCCACCATGGTATGCCATGACCCTCCATGGACATAACTTCACGTTAAAAATACGTAGGAACCCAAGGAAAGTTTCTATGCAACACCAACACTCATGCACTCGAAAGTTGCATTAAAATATTCGGTTGCACGGTCCAAGAGTTATATATCACTTTCTACCCTCTTGACCATTATCCCTTGCTACACCGGGCATGTTTACACAACAAAGGCGTTTGACGCTTCCTAAATTAAGTTGAGACCAAGGCGGTTCCAACCCAATTCTCGAAATTGGTATTCCTTGCCGTGAGCCGGAGATATGACCTTTCAAAGTGGCCTCACGGATGCAATTTTGTTTCTCCTTTATCTCCAAGAAAAACGAAGGGCATAACCAAAGGAAGGTTGATTCGTGATCGGGGAAAAATGTCGGGCCACTCGAAACTCATCATATCAAGTGCGGCGATGTTGAAGTCGAAAATCCGATTCTGAAAGTCTGAAAAAATTGGATTAATTTTGCGAGTGTATAATATGAAAATTGCGGAAGCAACGAACCCGTTGCTGATGAATTCTGACCCTTCAGCGGGGTTTCCGCCAAAATATCTGTAAATAATAGTTAACCAATCGGTTACCGCAAAATCGCGAGCCAACTGACAGTCGCCGATACATTGACAATCAGAACGGAAGGCGGGAAAATTACGGAAACATTATGATAAAAAAACCCTGTTGATTCCTGATATTCTGATACATAAATCTCAGCCGGCGGCGCCTCGGTATTGAATATGGCCGCTCATAGCTGGAATGGCCAAACCTATCACACTATCACATCAGGTTAGGTCAGCTGGATGGGAGAGTATGATATCAGCCAATGGCGCCTTGCCGGCACATAGATACACACCCCAAGTGACCCAAAGATGGCCACGGGGGTCCGAACCGGCTTCACTAGACGTGGACTGCACCTGACATGGATCCTGGATCCATCTATCCTGATGATACGATAGGGTCCAAAATAAGGGTCCTGTAGGCAGTTACGTGGCCAGGAGGGTAGGCGTGAATGGTGTACCAAAACAAGGTCACCAACCTTGAAGCTGGCAGGTCGCCGTAGGCTGTTCCGTCGGCTCAGTTCACGGTCACGAACGTGTCTCAGGTTAGTCCCAGCCTGGTTAGCCAGAGACTGCTTGTGTTCCAGCCAGTCTCCCACAGGGCTCTTGAAGTCCTCAGGAAAGGGGGTTTTGAAGAACCAAGCAGGTCGTCCTCCATGGAACAGTTCGTGGGGGGTGAAACCCGTAGAGGAGCTCCGCTGTGAGTTCATGGTCAGCACTGCCCAGGGCACCAGGCGTACCCAGTCCTTGGTACGCTCCTGTTTCATCAGGATTCTTAGGTTTTGCTCCACCACACGGTTCTGTCTCTCACAGAGAGGGTTAGACGTGTGGGTATAGGGCACACCTGTGGTTACCTCCACGTTGAGGGCATTTAGCACTCGTTTGTACCATCCAGTGTCACTGTGGATGCGTACATCCTCATCAGAGTGCATCTGCTTAGGTGCTCCATAGGGTTCGAACCATTGTTTGACCAACATTTTCACAGTCTGCTCATCTGTGATTTTCTTACTCCAAGGGAACACACGGGTGAAGCGAGATAGGCCACAGGTGACCACTAGGCAACTATCATAGCCGCCGAAGCGTGGTAGGCTGTGGATGAAATCCACGTACAGAAGAGAGTTAGCACAATAGGGTATGGGTAAGCTGGAGATCAGGCCCCTATCCCTACTGTCGCTCTGCTTGCTGGAATGACAGCCACAAGCATCCACAATGGTCTGCATACGCGACCTCAGTTCAGTCAGGGTTAGACTAGAGTAGAAACACTCACAGAAGAAGTCCACTGAGCGATTAGCACCAGTGTGACAAGAACTGAGATGGGACCACTGTAGGCACCCATCCAGTCGTGCCTCAGGCACCACAATTCGGTCCTCGTAGAAGAGGTTCTGATTGTTTTTATACCACTGGTGCCCGTCAATGACACGGGGTTCCAGACCAGTGATGAGGGTTTGGAGAATTTCTTCATACTCTGACTGATAGTCGGTTAGATTCCAACCATCCAGGATTCCAGCAGTGCGCATGGACAGGTCAAGCTTGACATCCATACGCTGGAAAGCCTCTCTGGCGAGCGCCTCAGAGCTCTCACCAATAAGCGCTTCGAAGTTGTTGCGCGATATATAGTCAGACAGTTCATTCTTTATCCCGGGGATATGATGCACTGTCAGCCTGAACTGGCTCAGGTAAGTCCACCACCGCTTGAGCTTAGCTTTCTCTGGTGGTGGGCCCTTCTGAAAAGACTTCACAGGCTCCTGGTCACACAGCCAGACAATGGGGTTAGATCCCAGAAGTCGGGATGGTGACGAAAGCACCAACATACCGGCCAGGAGTTCCTGGTCATAGGTGCTGTAATTGGAACGCGCTTGGTTCCATTTCCAATTCCAGTGTCCCAGTGGCACTAGTCGCCATTCACTGGTAGGATAGTCATGTTTCAAAGAACCATCACGGTTCAGTCCACTGGTACGATAATGGCAGTGGGTTAGTTCAGCGGGGTTAAGCTCCTGCCATTGGTAGATCGTACCACCCCCCCCTATATCACTGGCATCAGTGATCAGGACTATCTCGCCCTCAGGGCGGGGTACTCCCAGGCAGTTGGAGGAGGCTATCCCCTTCTTCAACTCCTGGAAACACTCTTCCTCTCTGGCGGTCCACCTCCAGGGAGTAGTTTTCTTGATTAGGTCAGTGAGGGGGGCAGAGGAGTAAGTAAAATTGTGGATGTGACGCTGATAGAAATTGCAGGCGCCCACAAAACTCCTCACGTCGTGTAGACCCTTCTTAGGGTCATCGCAAATCTGCATGTCCTGTAGGGGCTGCATCTTAGACGCGGCTGGTTTCCACCAACCATACCCCACGTCGAAACCCAAATACTCCATCTCTTTTTTCATAAACTCACATTTTTCGAGTTTGATTCGGAGATGGTTTTCTTGACAGACAATGAAAAATTCACGGAGGAGAAGGACATGGTCCTCTTTGGTATTAGTACCCAAACTCACGTCGTCGATGTGAGCCTCCATTTCTGCACCCCGAGAAATCAACTCCTGTACTAGAGGCCTGCGCCTCAGTATGTACAAAATTTTGTTCATAAGCTCCTGGAAGAGCGCTGGGGCATTAGCCACCCCGAAAGGCATAACCTTCCACTTAAAGACACGGCCCTTAGGGGTTATAAAAGCCAGCAGCTCCTGAGCTGCGGCGGTTAGGTCCACCTGCCAGAAACCAGAGCGTTTGTCCATTTTGGTCTTGTACCTGCATTTGGCAATACGCTCCAGGGTATTTTCCATGTTAGGAATACTCCCTGAGTGGTTCTGGGTTTTCTTGTTGACCTCACCATAG
Organism: Eutreptiella sp. 'Long Island Sound 2002'; assembly: GCA_964036045.1. NCBI lineage: Eukaryota > Euglenozoa > Euglenophyceae > Eutreptiales > Eutreptiaceae > Eutreptiella > Eutreptiella sp. 'Long Island Sound 2002'. The sequence continues at coordinate 67,963,721 of OZ038387.1, read as the reverse complement.
TCTACAACCAGTCGTAGGGCAGCTGACCCTGGTTCGGCAACCAGGAAACAGGAACTGCAGTGATGGGGGTAGTCCCCCTGCTTATATTCTTCAACGAGGCCAGCATCAATACATTCTTGGATCTGGCGCTCGATTTCTTCAACCTGTTCCTGTGGAGCGGGATAGGGACGACACCTCACTCGCGTCTTTTCAAATTGGGGTTTCAGTTTCAGGTCCATCTGGACCAGTTTTTTACAAGAGAGGGGAGGCGGCAAGGCGCCGAACACCTCCTCATAGGTTATCAGCAGTTTCTTCAGGCGGGGGTCAAGGTTAAGACTCTCGAGTTTCTGAAGGAAATCCTCCTCAGCATGGAGGTTGCTCTTTCCATGTTCTTTCTTTTTCTGCCGATCAGCAGTTTCGGCAGGTATAGAACCATCGTCCCACTCAGGGGGACATTGCTGCCCATAGTGCAGAGAATACACTAGAGGTATCTCAGGATCAGGCAGCGTATAGGACTCATCGTCCTCCTCAGACCAGATGGAGGATTTCCAGGTCTGTCTGAGGTATTGCAGCCGCTCTTGGCGCTCAATACCTTCGGCCTTCAGGTACAACAGCCGCCGGAGTTCCTGAGTGTCATGCTCAGACAATGGCATGTTATTAGCAGCAGGCCGCGCCAGAGCATCAGCACTCCGGGCCACGGGTTCACCTGTGTGCATAGGCTGCATGTGTAGCACTGGCTTCCCAACAGGGGAAGCGGGTTCAGAGGTCGACTCTAGATCTACCTCCTCTAGCAACAGCTGGGCTAGGCAGGCACTATGTTTTAGGTCAACACAGCGGGGATCAACAGGAGGGATAGTGCTGGCGATCTCAGACAGTTGGTCGTCAGCATCCTCTTTTACAGCTGCAGGTTCCAGATAGTCCTCGGGAGACTCACACCCTGTAAGTGTGGCAGATAGGTGCTCAGAGAAAAGTTTATAGTGGTTTCAGCACTGTGTTTTTGTCTCTCCTGCTGCTTGCTGCTGGTGTAGGGTTTCCTGCTGCTTGTTTTTGGAGATGAAAACCTTTTGTTTGCAGAAATATAGTCAATCCAGGATAACCCAAGCCAGAGGTGTGCAAGGAGAAGAGAATCAGGATCAAAGCATGAAGGGCTGCAGTGTAAACAGTGAAAGATGATTGGATATTCACAGAAACTGCAACTCAGGTCAAATCGGAATGCATATTCACAAAGATAGCTAAAATGTTTTGGAAAAGAGTTGGAAAACTGCCCCATGGTCACTCTATCTCCATAGTGCCATCTTAGGAGATGTGCACTCTTTGTTTTGGGTCCCATATGTGCTGAGGTGGCAGGGCATGTGGCGATGAGGTCACTGCCATGTCACATGGGATCTTCCTACTTAGCTAGGCTGACCAGGAATTGAACCCAGGACCTCTCAAAAAGAGGTGCCCAGCCCCCTAGGGTGCATACCACTAGGATAGCTAAGAATTCATGGAAAAACATAGATAAATTCATAGGCTCTGCCCTGGATATGTCAGTGCTCAGTCAACTCAGGAAAAGATGATTTGCCTCAGATTGAAAGGGGATTAAGGGGTCCACTCCATATCCTGATTGGGTGTTTGGTTCCATAGGTCAAAATGTGTTATCACCAGTTTTGGTGGGACCAATACTAAGATAGAAATGCATGGATGCTCAGTGCATCTCTAATACAACTAGAGTATGCCTCAAAGCATTGGAAAAGCACTTTTTCTTACTCCCCCCTTGTGCTGTGGTGGCCACCACTGTCGCATTTTAGGAAAAAGGGATTTTTTTCTTGGCCTTTCCTTGGTTTCCACATCTACTTGAAAATACCTATAGTTTCCCTCACATAGAAAAATGGGCGCTCACCATGGCTGGCGCTCTTTTGCTGCTCTGTTTGTAACATTTCCTACAGAAGACTCAGCGCTCATGGCGCTGCCGGGGCTCCTGTGGCTTGGTTGGGTTAGTTTGGGAGCATGCCAAAACATGTGCATGTGCATCCCTACCTCCAAGACGCAGCGCGACACAAACCCAACGCAAGACACAATATACACACTCGCACGGGTTCTCGTAAACCTGCTGGCGACCTGTGACCTGTCTTAGGGCGAAGGGAGTCGTGAAAAAAATTAATTTGCCCCTTGGTGGGGTCTTGGGTTCTGCTCAGTCTCTCCAGGCTGCTGCGTTTCGGCCCGAACACGGCCTACTCAGCGAGGCTGCGCGTGGGTATCTGCAGAGGCAGGAATGGGAGAATTATGGACGAATCCACGCAAAAACGAAGCGACGACACCAAAATCCGTCAAATGACGGCCTAGAATTTTTCTGAAACAACACACCTGAGCAGAATCCAATTGTGCATCAGAAGCACATTTTTATAAAAATTATAGTCATCTCTAGATTTTTTAAATCCAGAAATTCATACGCATAAAACGGCGGCGCGCAGGAGCGGCTCCTAGCGAAGCGCCGGAAAATGGAGAAATAATGGAATTATAAACGTATGTCTCACGTAGTCTTGAAAATGACGAGACACACATTAATAAATAAACATACAGATTCCACCCACACTAATAGAAGTATCGAAAATTCAAGAATTCGAAAATCAACGAAAAAGACTTCAATGAATCAGGTATAAACTACAGGTATGCTCGTCTCGTATGCCGCATAAACATTGCTCGTCTCGTGTCTCCGTGAACGAGTCTTGTAGCAGCGCTAACAACGATAGGACGCGATAGAGGGATTGATTAGAAAGATTGCAGATGATTAGAGGTCAGATCAGGGTGATTAGACATACACACAAGTGCACAGCAACGTTCTTCGCGTGCGCCCCGTTTTTGTTCTCACGTTGCTTCACTCTCCAGCGGTAGGTAAGGTAGGTACGCCCAGGTGGGGCCACCCCCTGGTGGAGTTCAAGATTGCGGTTGAGATGGGCAGGTTTGCCCAAGAGAGTCGTGCATGCTCGCGCATTCACACACGCATTAAAGGGTAGGCCACGCGAAGTGCGCACGGTAAACCTTGTTTAGGCTACCTAGGGGCTCCTCGGTACGTTCTTTAAGAGAACCTGAGGAGTCCCTTAACGCTTGCTTGCTTGACAGGGGTAGCTGATTCTTCAGCGTGATTGCGGACAGTGTATTATAGGTCACACTGAGAACCGTATAATACGGGGAGTGTGGCTTGGTTCCTCCGCCGCAAACGCCCTTTCATTTGCCTTTGCTTTACAGGTGGGCAGGTAGGGTGATTGGTGCAGCAGCGTACCGTTTTTTTCATGCCCTGCTAAACAAGGGCGCAGATCACACAAACAAGTAACTCCCCTCTGCCTGTGGCAGAGCAGGGAATCTGACTCCATCGACATCTGCGCCGTGCAGGCAAGAGCACCTCTTCCCTCCAAGCCCTAGCAGGGGAAACACGTTGTGGCGTCCCCTGTTAGGCCACAGTTGCTTAGCAGCGCTGTGTTCTCTTGTCATTTCACAGGAGGGTCGCTAGGACCCACGACATGTTCTTCAACAACACCAAGTAGAGTGTGCGTGTAGGAGTGGTAGTCCTGAGTGGGGGCTTGAGCCAGTTGCACAGTGCTCGCCCACCAGGATGGTGCCACTGTAGGGTGTGTAGGACCTGTAGTGCGTGTGTCACTGTCCCACCCGTTTCCTGCAATTTTAGCAGGGTTGGTGGGCTGTGGCAGTGGTTAGGTCAGTGTTTTGGCCACTTAGCAAAACGGCGTTTTCATGCCTTCATAGCTTTTGGCCACCCCTCCCTGTAGTAGACAGATAGGTAGGGAAAACAATACCTGGATTAGTACGCTGGGTATTCCCCAAAGGTTTTGCGCCAGCACAGAAATTGGGCGCTTAGGGAAGGGGAGACCCGGGGCGTACCCCGTGGCATCAATAAGCCAACCCTCCAGGTTTAGCAAGCGTGCAGACTTGGGTATAATTAGGACACCACTTCTGCGGCTTGCTCTCAGGACCTTAGGAATAGCACACTCACACATACGCTTTGGCAGGTAAGGGTAAGGTTCAGTCCCTAGCTTTAGTCTTGGAGGCAAGCGTCTCAGCGAGCCTCAGCAACTCACCAAGGTTGTTCTGGGACAAGTAGTCAACCAGAACTGAGTTTAGGCGTCCCTCAGGTAGAACAAATGCAGAGAAGGGCTCCCAGGTGGCCTCTTCAACTCCAAACCCTTCCCAGAGGGTGAGGAAGCGCCAACCCTGGCGATAGCGGTGGCGTAGGACAGACTTCACCAGGTAGAAGCCCTCCTTAGCCATCTCCTCGGCGTTCATGTTGGGGAGTTCGCCTTCAACTTCCATAGGGCTGGCAGCGCCTTGTAGGTCCAGAGCGGCGATTTCCTCGTCGTTCAGCTCCCACTCCTCCCCACAGAGGTCTTCAGGATCATAGTAGCGCTTCACGTGTTGAGCAGCGCACACCAGGGTCCCCCCTAGACGGGGAGAACACCGCACGGTGATACGGTGTCCATCCACAGATACAATCTTGTACGGCCCGAAGTATGGGTCATCGCTGGTAGAGCGTGGCCAAGCGGGTAGTCGACTGTGGTGCACCAGCACCCAGTCCCCCTCTTGGTAGGTGGCCGGTACTCGGTGCTTGTTCTTCTTGTTCCACTGACGCTCCCTCACTCTCTGCAGCATAGCCTTGGCCTTGTCCACCTTCGCTTGTTGCTCTTGGACCCATTCACCCACAGAAGAATGGGTGTCCTCTGCATAGGGGGCATGTAGGAACCATGCCGGGCGCCCGAGGAATAGCTCATGGGGCGAGTAGCCAGTAGCTGAACTCTCTTGGGAGTTCATCATCAAGGATATGACGGGGAGTAGTCTCACCCAGTCCCTGGTGCGTTCAGTTTTGCACCATATCCTTACATTCTCCTTGAGGACACGGATCTGTCGCTCACATAGGGGGTTGCTCATGTGAGAGTAGGGAATCCCCGTAGACACCTGGACATTGAGGGATCTCAGGACCCTCTTGTACCAGCCAGTATCTGAGCGTACTCGTACGTCCTCATCCGAGTTCATCTCCTTGGGCGCCCCATAGACACAAAACCACTCCTCCAGGAGTATCTTGATAGTCTCCTCCCTGGTAATGTGCTTGGTACATGGGAACACCCTGGTAAACCTGGTCAACCCACAGGTTACCACGAGGGCGAAGTCATAGCCACCGAACTTCGGCATCTCCGTGTAGTCCACGTATAGAACACTGTTGGAACAGTGAGGGATGGGCAGGGTCGAGTAGAGACCTCTGTCCCTGATATCCCCTGGTTTACAGGACCTGCACGGGCACTTGTCCACGATAGGCTGGAGGGTTTTCCGCAGTTGGTCGTCAGTCCACGTAGTGTGGAACCACTGCTTGAACAGCCTCAGGGTACGGTCAGCACCCACATGACCGCTGGACTCATGGGTCCACTTCAGCAACGCTGGGACTCTGTCACTAGGCACCACAATGCGGTCCTCGTGCCAGAGGTAGCTCTTGTCCCTCTTCCACTGGTCTTGGTTGACCAGGAGGGGTTCAAGGCGTTTCTCCAGGCGCTTGTAGATATCCCCAAACTCCTTCAGGTACTCCGATTGTTGGAGTCCATCCAGGGGGCGTATCATCGTCATGTTGAGGTCCAAGTGGACGTCCATACGGCTGAACGCCTCCTTAGCCAGCGCTTCAGACCGGGCACCAATCAGGGCGTCGAAGTTGTTGCGGTTGATGTAGTCGGCGCACTCGTTCTTGACTCCCGGGATATGGTGTACCGTCAGCCGTAGTTGACTGAGGTAGGTCCACCAGCGCCGTAGCTTGGCCTTCTCAGGTGGGGGACCCTTCTGGAAACTGCGGACCGGTTCTTGGTCGCACAGCCAGACCACAGGGTTACTCCCCAACAGTCGTGCTTGTGAGGATAGCACCAGCATACCCGCCGAGCAGTTCCTGCTCATAGGTGGAGTAGTTCCCCCTGGCCTGGTTCCACTTCCAGTTCCAGTGGGCCAGAGGTACTAGGACCCACTTGTCGTCAGGGTAGCTGTGCTTGAGGGTTCCATCTCGGTTGAGACCTTCCGTCCCCCATTGGGAAATGGCCGAGTCGAACTCCTCCTTCTCTAGTGCTTGCCATTGGAACAACGTTCCACCACCGCCAACATTGCTGGCGTCGGTCACCAGGATAATCTCCCCTTGTGCCCTAGGCACGCCCAAGCACTTAGCGTTGGCTACCTTGTCTTTGAGCTCGTCAAACGCTTGTTGCTCTTGTGGGCCCCAGCGCCAAGTAGTACTCTTCTTGATCAAGTCCGTCAGAACGGCGCTGGTGTAGGTGAAGTTTTTGATGTGGCGGCGATAGAAGTTGCACGCCCCAATGAAACTGCGTACATCATGAAGTCCTTTCTTGGGGTCTTCGTGTCGTACCTTGGCATCCATCAGGGGTTTGGCCTTAGAGGCCGCTGGGGTCCACCACCCATAGCCAACATCAAACCCCAGGTACTGCATGGTCTCCTGCATGAACTCACACTTCTCCAGCTTGAGTCGTGTGTGGTTCTCCTGGCAGACCACAAAGAACTCACCCAAGAGGATTAGGTGATCCTCCTGGGTATTGGTCCCGAGGCATACATCGTCGATGTGAGCCTCCATCTGGGCACCACGGGATATGAGCTCCTGCACCTTAGGTCTCCTTCGTAGGATGGACAAGAACTTGTTCATCAGCTTTTGGAATAGAGCGGGTGCGTTAGCCACGCCAAACGGCATGACCTTCCACTTGAACACCCTCCCCTGAGGGGTGATGAAGGCCAGTAGTTCCTGTGCGTTGGGCGTCAGGTCCACTTGCCAGAATCCGCTCCTCTTGTCCATCTTGGTTTTGTAGCGGCAGGAGGCTATCTTCTCCAGGGTAGACTCCATATTGGGAATGGACCCTGAGTGGTTCAGCGTCTTCTTGTTCAGCTCTCCATAGTCCACTACCAGCCGTTTGGCTGTAGACCCAGGTTTGGCAACCAGGAAACAGGGGCTGCAGTGTAGGGGGTAGTCCCCGTCCTTGTACTCCAGGACTAGGCCAGCGTCGATACATTCTTGTATCTGTCGCTCGATCTCGTCCGCCTGCTCTTTAGGAGCTGGATAGGGTCTCCTCCGGATCTTGTGACCCACGAACTCGGGTTTCAGCTTGAGGTCCATCTGTCCCAGCTTGTCACATGAGGCTGGAGGGGGTAGTTCTCCGAGCACCTCCAGATAGGTCCTTATAAGCTTCTGTACCCGCGGGTCCAATACCTTGATCTTGTCCTCCATGTCCTCGTCAGAGTGTAAGTTGCTTGCCCCCTGAGTAATAGACGTCGGGAGGTGGTCCTCCACCAACTCTTCGCCCGTGGTAGTGTCCTTCAGCCCTTGGTAGGCATATAGAAGATCTTGTTCAACCATCTCCGGTGGACGATGGCAACATAGGCACGCTCGAGGGGGTTCACATACACATTCCTCCGAGAGGTTGTCCTCCTCTGGGGTCCTCACATGGGCACCCCACACGCTCTTCATGAGCTTAAGATCTACCTCCCTTTGCCAGGTGGTGATCTTCTGTTCGAGGTCCTCCTTCAATTGGGATAGGTCTTCCATACGTCCTTGCTTCAGTGGCCATGAGCTGCGGGTAGGCTTCGCGTAGCATAGCTTTTTCGCCACCAACTTCCTCTTGGAATCCACATACTCCCTGAGCCTGGATCCAGGGTCCAGCTCCTCATCCACGGGGTCTTCCACCCTCATGGAGAGTAGGGGTTTCAGTGGGGCGACGTACTCGGCGTTCTCCACTTCCTCCACACAGGTCTGCACGAAGAAGGCGTCGTGCTCAGTTTCGTCATCTGAGTGGATAGAGCTAGGTAGCTCAGATAGTCCACACTCAGAGACTCCATCAGGAACAGGTACATGACAGGGAGAGTTGGGGGCGTTGGTGTCGGTCACGACGTACTCATCTCCTCCGGGTGTAGTCTCAACAGCATCTTGAGGTCGTAGGCGATCCTTCAAGTCACCCAAGGCGAGTCCGTGGCTTTCTCGTTGTATAGCCTGGACCAGAGTCGGGTCCAGATCCTCCCAGGGAACGGAGGTAAGACCTCCGTCCACCACGCTGAGCATACTCCCCCATCCGGGCTTCCCAATGGGCGTCTTGCGTCCCAGAGGCACGTAGATGGCCTCATCAGGCAAACGAACAGAGCTGATAGTCAGCCTGTCTAGGAAGGTTCGCCAGTACTCGTTGCCCCCATGGGCTCCCCAATCGGGGGAACACAGGACCATACGGGAACGTTCCAAGGCCACCTTGGTCAGCACCTTCCCCAGTTCACTGAACCTGGGGTTCCCGTAGGCCATCCCGAAAGAGGGCCAGTAAAATTTGTAGCTGCAGTTCTTCCCCTTGCTGCAGTAAAGGTCCAGTACATGCTGCTTGTCGCTGGCGAACAACTCCACACTCAGGTCTTCTCGAGAGTAACCCAACTCCTTCAGACCTTGGTCTAGGACTTCCCCCAATAGCTGAAAGTCCTCAGTTTTGGAGGCCGCCATCATGTTCGAGGGCTCCTCCTTCGATAGCCGCAGGTAACTCGAGGTATGTTCTGACTGCTCCGGTGGCACAGACTCTCTGCCACTGCCGTGGTCCACGTAGAGGAGGTAGGGCGCTTGCAGCGTCAGGGATTGTATCTGGGAGTGCTGTACGAAGAAGTCAGTACCCAGTACAAAGTCGAAGGCCTCAGTGTCCATCACATAGAACCGATGGGCGATAGTACGGGAGCCCATAGGTACCTCCACTTCACAGTCCCCGCAGCTGTGCACCACATGTCCATCCCCCATGCGTATAGCAGCGGTGGTCATGGTGTTCTTCAGGCTCCCACAAGGTAAAATTTTCTTGGCCACTATAGATGTGGTGGCACCAGTGTCCAATACCCCCAGGTATTCACGTCCCCCTAGTCGGATACGTACCCAAAACACCAAGTCTTGGGTGCCACCAGAGCGTCCCCGTCAGTACTCCGCGGGACAGGTCACCTCGAACCCCTTGTTCCGCAATTTGCGGGCCATCCTCATGAAACGGCTCCTCTTCTTAGCGTTGCCGTCATCACCACCTTCATGCTCACACTTGGCTCCTTGTTCTTGCTGGGCCTGGGTTTGTGAGCGTGTGGTAGGACCAGACTGCCCTCCAGAGGGCTCGGAGTTCCCCCCTGGATTAGGGTTGGGGTTGCCTCCCTTCTTGTCCTTGTTCTTGTTGTCGGGCTGGCGGTTAGCGCCTCCTCCTCGTCCACCTTGACCCTTGTCTTGCCCTTGACCACGTCCTTTCGACTTGCCCTTGCCGGAGTCGTTGCCTTTGCCTTTGCCTCCACCTTTGCCTGAGCCTTTGCCAGGATCTTCACCCTTAAGGTTCGCCGATAGGCGTTGCTTATGGTAGCACTCATCCTCGTAGTGCTTCCGCTTACCGCAGAATGCACACGTGATGGTGCAGCGGTAATGATCCGGCAGCTTCGCTTTGGCGCCGGTGTTCTTCTCCTGCTGCTTCCCCTGGACTACGAAGCAGTCTTGCTGCTCGCAGTCAGGGGCGTGCTGCAGGTGGCCCTGCTCGTCTCTGGCATCACACCAGAATAGCTCCTTCACGTTCTCCATGATACGGGCGTGGGCGTGTTTGGGGGTAGTCCCCTGCCCAGGTCGGGACCCTTGGTACCCTTTGCCATGACCTCCGGAACCTCCTCCTCCAGGACGGTAATTGTTCAGGTGCTGGTCGCTCTCCTTCTCCAGCGCCAGTTCCAGGAGTAGCACGCATAGATCCTCGTAGCGGAGGGATCTAGCCTTGCGCTCCGCCGTCAAACGTCACTCGTCCCATAGCTCTCGAGGGAGCTTGGCCACCAACCAGAACAGCAGGTCGTCGCTGCTGTAGGAACCGGGCGTCAGTCGTCAGGCCCAGTGATCAAGGTCAGCCAACAGCTCAGAGACCCTGCCAGGTTTGGGGTTGTTGGGCAGCACGGGCAGGTTCTGGATCTCGGCCCTGATGGAGAGGTCGGTTTCGTAGGTCGGGTACTGCCTCTCCAGGGCAACCAACACATCGGCAAAGGTGGCGGAGCTAGTCACGATCTGCCTGACCTGCTTCTCCAGGTACTTGGTCTTGCAGCACTGCAGGAGCACATCGCACTTCACTCGCCCACTAGTGTGGGTTTGGCCGGTCAGTCGTAGGAACCGGCCAAAATTCTCAGCGAACTCGCTGAGGTCCTTGCCTGTGAACTCAGGCAGGTTCACCACGAACTTGGAGGTGGCAATAGCCTTCGCCTCCTGAGACCTGCGTCCCTCAGGGCGTCGGGTCTTCTTCTTCTTCTTCTTCTTCTTCTTCTTCCCCTTTGGGTCCTCGGGGTCCTCCGGGTCATCGTCCTCCGAGGGCGAAGTTGAAGTCATCGACGGCGGCTCATCATCGGAGGGGTCTCCGCCTAGATCGCTAGAGCCATAAGGCTCCACGTCCACCATAGCCCTCAAGGCTGTCAGCCCCAGCTGGTCCAGCTCGGCCCTCGTCGAGTTCGTCACGTGGCTGTAGGGCGGCTGGGCCGTTCTTGGTACGAATGGACCTCTCGGTATAGCTGCAGGAGTCGGCATCGGTCGGCTCCTCAGGCTCCCCAGGGTGTTTGTCAACCCTGCCGCCAGGTGGTTGGCCTGTACTCGGTGGGGTGACATTCCCACCGTAGTAGGTGACGATTGGGGCGGGATCATCAGGGGCTCCAGTTTCTCCCGGATCTCTTGAGTGAGGTCGCCCACGATTTTTGAAGTGGCTCCTCGGAGCACCTCGTTGATCTCTGACCGCGTCAGGGACCTGTTGGAGGATCTCCCTGATCCTCTACTCCTGCCTCCGAGAGACTCAGGTCCTCTCCTCAACCCACTCAAGGTTGCATAGCCAGGTGCATACCCAGGAACATCCACATAGGTTCCAGTAGCGGGTAGTGGATGGGGATATTCAGCCGCATACCATCGCGGCGCAGAGCTGGAAGCCACCGGCTTACTGGCAGTAGTTGCCTCATGGAGCGCAGTGGTAGGTGGGCCCATACCATAGGCGGGGTAGGGAGGCATGCCAGTAAAGCCTGTGCCCTCTGCCATAGGCGGGTTGGTTATGGGAGTGGATGTTGCAGCAGCTGGGAGTGTGGTGGTCATAGGAGAGGGTGATGCGTGGAGGCCAGAAGCGCTTGGTGCGCCTTCGAAGGTAGGGTCATGCGTCAGGTCTTGCCCTTGTTCCTCTCCTTCGTCTGCTTCGTCTCCAGCATCCTTCTCGCTCTCTCTTTTCCTCTTCACAGGCTGAGAGACCACCTCTTCGACAGACAGGGCCCCGAAGGCCGTCTGGAGTCCATCCAGCGAGTCCTCAGCCGCTTCCACTGGCCCATGTAAGGGCTCCGCCGAAGGTACAGCGCCAGGTGCTGGCCTTGCCGGTGCCTCAGGCGCTGGCGCTGTCTTCACGTTGGCGTCCTCCTTCCTTGTGTCCATCTTCAGTCACCCTTCTGCTTATGTGTGCCTGTATTCGGCGCACTGGATGTACGGCGCGGGGTTGCTGCCGGTGCGCAGAGACAGACTGGCTCTTGCTATCAGAAAAGTTTATAGTGGTTTCAGCACTGTGTTTTTGTCCCTCCTGCTGCTTGCTGCTGGTGTAGGGTTTCCTGCTGCTTGTTTTTGGAGATGAAAACCTTTTGTTTGTAGAAATATAGTCAATCCAGGATAACCCAAGCCAGAGGTGTGCAAGGAGAAGAGAATCAGGATCAAAGCATGAAGGGCTGCAGTGTAAACAGTGAAAGATGATTGGATATTCACAGAAACTGCAACTCAGGTCAAATCGGAATGCATATTCACAAAGATAGCTAAAATGTTTTGGAAAAGAGTTGGAAAACTGCCCCATGGTCACTCTATCTCCATAGTGCCATCTTAGGAGATGTGCACTCTTTGTTTTGGGTCCCATATGTGCTGAGGTGGCATGGTATGTGGCGATGAGGTCACTGCCATGTCACATGGGATCTTCCTACTTAGCTAGGCTGACCAGGAATTGAACCCAGGACCTCTCAAAAAGAGGTGCCCAGCCCCCTAGGGTGCATACCACTAGGATAGCTAAGAATTCATGGAAAAACATAGATAAATTCATAGGCTCTGCCCTGGATATGTCAGTGCTCAGTCAACTCAGGAAAAGATGATTTGCCTCAGATTGAAAGGGGATTAAGGGGTCCACTCCATATCCTGATTGGGTGTTTGGTTCCATAGGTCAAAATGTGTTATCACCAGTTTTGGTGGGACCAATACTAAGATAGAAATGCATGGATGCTCAGTGCATCTCTAATACAACTAGAGTATGCCTCAAAGCATTGGAAAAGGACTTTTTCTTACTCTCAGGAGATCGATTTTTGAGATCAAAAAGGGTCAGGCCACGATTTTCGGCCATGACCTCTTTCAGTAGCACCTGATCTAGGTCACACAGCGGTACAGGATTGAGAGATCCATCAACGATGGACAGGAAACTGGCCCACTCAGGGGCCTGCATAGCTGTGTCTGAGTCTTCAGGCACATAGATGGGGCCGTCGGGGAGTTGCACTCTTTCCACGGTCATTCGATCTAGCATACGGCGCCAGTAAGCATGTTCACCAGAGCAGCCCCAGTCAGGGGTGCACATGACAACCCTTCCTCCCTCATAAGCGATTTTGGTTAGAACCTTCGCCAGCAGGGAGAAGGGAAGGCTAGCATACGCTAGGCCCATTGCTTTCCAGAAGAAACGGAAAGCATTGTTCAATTGTTTCGAGCAGTACAACTGCATGATGTGCTGTTGTTGGCTCGCAAACAATTCCACCTGGATCTCATCTAGGTTTACCTGAAGGGCCGCCAGTCCATTTTCAAGAACGTGACGGGCCAATTGGTAGTTTTCAGTACGATAGTTAGTCTTGGATGCGTAGCGCAGACCAGACTCTTTTCGTCCTGACAGCTCCAAAGGTACGGAGAATAGCCCACTGGCAAAGTCGCAGTGCAAAGAATAGGGGCGCTGGAGAGACAGCATTTTTACCTGGGGGTTTCTTCGTAGGAAGTCTGTACCAATGACGATGTCAAAGGCGTCGGTGTCCAGCTCTCTGCAGTGTTGGGTCACGGTTTCGTCGCCCAGGCATATAGTCACATCGACCCCCCCCAAGGAATGGATGGTACACCCATCCCCTACTCTTATGGCCACGGTCTTAGTTTTCTTGAAAGTCTTTAGCAGGCGCCGGGCCACTATGGAAAGTGTTGCACCGGTGTCAAGCACCGCTCGAAAAACTTGATCCCCAATTCTCACGAGGATCCAGAACACCAAGTCCTCCTCTTCGGAGTCGCCCCCCTACTCCTCATCAGGGAACTTGACATCCACCCCTGCAGCAATGAGGGACCTGGCCATCCAGGCCAAGCGCCTCTTCTTGGAGTTATTCCCCTCAGGGGTAGCGTTATCCCCCTGGGGGCGCTTCTTAGGATCACCTGCGGCAGGAGCGGGTGTAGCAGCAGGAGTGGGTGTAGCAACGGGCGCTGATGAGCGCCTCTGGGGGTTAGGGGGTCCATTTTTGCCACCCCCCTTGCCACCTCCCTTACCACCTTTATCCCCATTCGGGGGATTTCTGGTGGGTGTTTGGGTCTTCTGGCGTTCTGCCTCCTGACGCTTGAGTTTGTCACTCTCGCGTTTCTTCATGTGGCATTCGTCCTCGTAGTGACGACGTTTGCCACAATAGCCACAGGTGATGGTACACCTGAAATGGTCCTGATGGGTCACAGGTTTCCCATCCTTGGTATGCTGCTGTCGTTTCATCTGCAGCATACAGCTACTGTGGTGATCGCAGTCAGAGGCATGACAAGGCCCCCCCTTGTCATTGACAGGTTTGCAGTAGAATAGAGGGGGTGTACCTGCATCAGGTTTAACCTCATTCATGGCACGTAGGTTAGCCCTCCCTTTACCACCACCCTGGTTGGTGTTAGTGGGATTTTTAGGCCCTTTCCCTTCGCCACGTTCGGGGGTAGGGGTACCACCTCGACCCAAGTGCTTCTTGAGGAATTTCTCCATGTGGGAGTCATTCTCCCTCTCAAGAGCCAGCTCAATCAGGAGGTCCACCAGTTCATCGTACGAGTGGGTCCTACTCTTCCTCTCAGAGGTAGAGCGGCAATCATCCCACGTACGTTGGGGGATCTTACTAATGAGCCACAGGTGGGGCTCAGTGGCTCCGTAAAAGCCCACGTTCATCCTCGAAAACAGGTACTCCAAGTCGCACACATATTCAGAAATTCGCGCAGCGGATGGAAACTCAGGGAGCATAGGTAGCTCCTCTACCTGTGTGCGCACACTGAGGTCAGTCTCATAGACTGGGAATGTTTTCTCCAACCTCAGGAGTACCTCTGCCCAGGTGGAACAGGTTTTCACAATCTGTTTCACCTGTTTTTGCAAAAATTTCTTTTTGCATGAGCGTTTCAACAGTGAGCATTTGGTGGCCACATCCACATGGGATTGGCCAGTCAGCAAAAGGAACTCAGCAAATTCTTCTGCCCATTCGGGCAGATTTTTGGGGTCGAACTCCGGCAGTTCCAGCTGGATGTTCGCCTGGGCAATGGGTCTGCCCGTCTTCCCACCCCCCGGAGTTAGGCCTGAAGGCGATACGCCGGCAAGAGGTGGCAGGGCCGACAGCCCTCTTTTCTCAGTCTCTGTGACAGGCACGTCCTGTAGTTCAGCCATGGGCACTGTCCTGGCACGGGGCTGAAAGGGGCTGGGGCAGGTGACCTTAGGCAACAGCCTTGAGACCCTTGATCTCTTAAGATCTTCGGCCAGGGTACTCAGTCCGGGAGAGGGGGAGGACAACTCTGGCTTGGGTAAGGGTTCTGCAATACCCAGTTTCGCCTTAATGGCCTCCGATAGGGCCGTCACATCTGGATCTTCTGATCCAGACAGAAGTTTGGCCAGCAGTTCGGCCGTATGATCCAGGGCACCGTAGATTGGCCTTGGATGATGTTGTTCCGCAACTCGAGTCGGGCCCACTTCGGGAGCCCTTGGGGTTGGACAACATGCTCTTGGATACTCGGGTCTCGGTCGTCTTGGCAGGGATGCTGTCTCGGCTCTGTCGGACGGCGGGCCAGAGTGCGTGTAGGACCCTAGGTCTGTACGTGGTCTGGATCCGTGTACTGCCAATGGTTCCTCTCCATCTTCTCCATGAATGGATTTGTAGTACTCCTCATGGAGGATGTATTCATCCATTTTCTTCCTCAGTTCCTCATCCTCCTCAGGGCCTTCAATCGCTGTTGAGGATGAAGCCGGACAGGCGGATCGGGCAACTGAGGCTGCTACGCGCCTGTGGAGATGAGAGAGGCTGTCTCCACCGTGGGCCGCTAAGGCCTCGGTGGTAAGGATTTTTTGAGGCATGGCGGTCCCCCGCCCAAAGCATTGCACCAAAGCGGCCTAACCATGGGCAAAATGAGCGTTCATGGTGAGCCGAAGTTCTCCGAAGGACAGCCGCGGGTATTTACAAACCTAGTCAGGGTAAAAACACTGCATGAACTGCACCATGGGCCTGAAAAGGTTAAAATACTAGTGGAGGCCGTTTCGGTGAAAGATGCAAAGGGATATATAGCCTATATCAAGGCAAAATGGAGAATAGCAAAAAGATGATATAATAAAAAAAAATGGACCAGTGGATTGAGCGAAGAGAAGTGAGCAGGTGCAGGGGCAAAAAGAAAAACAGACTGGAACAATCTGGCTTGCCTGAAGTCAGTCTGGGGCCCTGTAGCTCATCTGAGAATTACTAAAGTACAAAGCCCTTTCATTCTGCTCAAGTCTTGCGCTCTTGCCTTAATGGTCCTGAAAAAAAAAGAAAAGAAAAATTCCTATTGATGGCTCAAACAAAAAAGACTCAATGGATCGGTAAGGTTTCCTGGTGCGCAGAGCTGTGCATGCAGTGGTGCAGTGTGGTGCAGTGTGGTGACGGTGTTGTGTCCTACAGTGTAGGTGGGTGACGGGTGAAGGCTGATGTGTCAGATGGCTGTTGGTTGTTGGCTGCGTGCTGGTGGATGTTGGCGGCTGCTGTTTACTGGCTGTTTGCTCTTGGCTGCTGGGTGCTGGATGTTGACTGCTGCTGCTGTTTGTCGCTGGCTGTTGATTGCTGGCTGCTGGTCGCTGGCTGCTGGTTGCTGGATGCTTGCTGCTGGCTGGTTGCTGGGTGCTACTTGCTTGCTGATACAGGGTGGGTCGGTGCTGTCGAGACAGGTCGAAGGAGTGTCGGAAGAAGGGAGCAGGAAATCGGGGGGGGGGGGATAATGTTTGGGGTGTTTGGGATGTGTGGTTGGGGGGGGGGTGGGTCTGCTGGCTGTTGTCGCTGGAAGTGTCTTACTGTGGAAGGGAGGCGGTGGGTGGTTGATGTGCTGGCTGTTGGCTGTTGGCCGCTGGCTACTGGTTGTTGGTCGCTGGCTGCTGGCTGCTGACTGCTGCTGCTGCTGGTTGTTTACTGTTTGTTGCTGGCTGCTGGCTGCTGGCTGTTGGTTGCTGATTGTTTGCTGTTGGCTGACAAGACGAGAGTGCCGCTGGTGAAGCGAGTGTATGCGCTGGGGGTGAAAGATGGGACTTGAGGTTAAGTGTCATTTGGAGGAGGTATGCGGTTGATGATGTGAGGATGTAGTGGTTGAGGCGGAAAGTGTTGAAGTTGTATGGCTGAAGTTTTGGTGGGGGGTTTCGGTTTTGTGGTGGGGCGTTTAGAGTGAGGTTGTTTGTTGGTTGGTTCCTTGTTGATAGGGGATGGAAAGTGCAGTGGGTGGGGAGCGGTGGATGATGTACTGTAAATGGAAAAAGATTCGTTCCAGGGGTTGGAGGTGGCCGTCGGAGATAACTGATGAAGGTTAGAGATGGGGTTGTCGATGAGCCATTGTTTGGTTTCGTTGAGGAGGGTGGTGAGAGGTTTTGTTGATGTTTTAGGGCTTGACGAAGAGATTTGATGTTGGAGTAGTAGGTTGTGTTTGGTGGGGGTGTGCGTAATTGATTGCTGAGTGTGTTGGGTATGAGGGTGCGAATGAAGTTTCGGCGGTCGCCTTTGGAAGCGGTGGCCCACCAAGTGATGATGGTGTTGTGGAAGTGCCCACTCCAAGTGTTGAAGAATTTTTTCCGTATTGCGTTAGTGGTGTGGCATTCGGTGATGAAGGTGATGGGGTCTAAGGGGTGGTGATGGTTACAGAGAGGGCAAAGGTAGGTGTTGAGGATGAAGTGGGGTTGGTAGCCTTTGCAAGAGAAGAGGCCATTCACCCACTTAAAGGTGAAAGTGGAGAAGAAAAGTTTATAGTGTTTTCAGCACTGTGTTTTGCCTCTCCTGCTGCTTGCTGTTGGTGTAGGGTTTCCTGCTGCTTGTTTTTGGAGATGAAAAGCTTTTGTTTTGATGAAATACAGCCACTCCAAGTCACTCCAGGATAGCCCAAGCCAATAGTATGCAAAGAGAAGAGGATTCAGGATCAAAGCATGAAGGGCTGCAGTGTAAACAATGAAAGATGATTGGATATTCACAGAAACTGCAACTCAGGTCACAAATGAATGCATATTCACAAAGATAGCTGAAATGTTTTGGGAAAAGAGTTAGAAAACTGCCCCATGGTCACTCTCTCCCCATAGTGCCATCTCAGGAGATGTGCACTCTTTATTTTGGGTCCCATATGTGCTGAGGTGGCATGGTATGTGGCGATGAGGTCACTGCCATGTCACATGGGATCTTCCTACTTAGCTAGGCTGACCAGGAATTGAACCCAGGACCTCTCAAAAAGAGGTGCCCAGCCCCCTAGGGTGCATACCACTAGGATAGCTAAGAATTCATGGAAAAACATAGATAAATTCATAGGCTCTACTTTAGGTATGTCAGTACTCAGTCAACTCAGGAAAAGATGAATAGCTTCACATTGAAAGGGGATCAAGGGGTCCACTCCATATCCTGATTGGGTGTTTGGTTCCATAGGTCAAAATGTGTTATCACCACTTTTGGTGGGACCAATACTAAGATAAAAATGCATGGATGCTCAGTGCATCTCTAATACAACTAGAGTTGTAAGTGCGGCTAACCCCCATCTGCTCAGATTTTCACAGATCTGCCACAGATTGGCTACATTTTGGTCATTTTCTCTGCTTCGGCGGAATCGCCGCCCCGCAGCTCAGTCTCAGGATCAGACCTATATATTTCTGATGTGCCGGATCTGATTCCGCGGTCCATTCATCGTAAATCCGTCGCGTTCTGATCATTTACCTGGAATCCCCAATTGCCGCTGATGCGCGCCCGAAGCCAAATCAGCCAAATATTTTTTCACAATCGGATTTATATAAATCTTTTCAGACAGATATGGACACTCAGATGTACTTAGGATAATCCGCATCAATTTTCTTCATAGACTGGGATTTTCTGCCGGATAACAATCAGCATGGATCTTGCTTCCGTTGTTGCTGCTCTCGCCTCCGTTGGTGTCCGTGTATCCGGTTCTGCCCCCAACAGCAGCGTTCAGGTTGACTCCTCGCGTGCCTGCCCCACTGGTCTTGCCGGCCCCGAGCCCTCCGGCACCATCAACGACCCAGGGCAGCACTTTCATGGTAGTAGAGGCTACCTGAATGTTGCTTCACAGCCCTTCAGTCCACAGCCCGCTCCCCAGTACGGCCCCGTAGACCCCGCCGCTTCTGGAGAAGTAACGATTACACTGCCTTGGTGCTGCGCGAACGAGGCCTTGAGAGGAATGCCTTGCGCAAGTCCAAGCTGCCCAAGAAGGGCGCAAATCAGCAGCTGTGGGGACCCAAATTACCCTAATCCCAGTCGAAACTGGCCATCGAGCAGCTGGAATCCGCCGGCCTATGACGATGGCAATGCTCCGGTGGACCTTACGGAGCTGGCAGGTACCAACATTCCTTACCAATGTCCGACATTTGAGACCACGGACGCCGATCTGGACGACATTGAGATGGGTGGTCCAGGTGAGGTACCTAGCTATAATCGACCAGCCTCTTGGGCACACTGGGGCGACCATTTGTCCCCAGAAGTGACCCGTAACCTTGAGGCCCTTGAGGCCCTTTGTCTCTTAGCCACGTCTAAGTTGATCGAACAAGAAAGAATCGCCTCTGATTTTTTAACGGAATATTTTTTCCTCCTTCAGGACGAAATTTATACCAGGATGTGGTGGCGTTCTCAAGAAGATGACTCTTTTGCCATTTTTTTGCAGATCTGGGAGGCAAGCCCCTTCCCGAAGGAGAAGGGCTGCGCACCTGTTCCCGGGCCCTCCGCCCCTCATCCCCCTGTTTCCATCCGCGACGATCTAGCCGCTGCAGTTGAGGAGGGAATTTTAGAGGCGGCCAGGCAGGCAAGCCTGGAAATCAGGGCTGAAGGAGCTCCCCAAGTGGACTCCTGGCTGCGGACCACCGAGATCAGCGGTCCGACAGCCTGCTCAGGCCCTTCAGGACACGGTATGTACTGTCCTGCCGACTGCTCCTGCAGATTCCAGCGAGATTCTGAGCTCCAATTGCTCAAAGATCAAATGCACCTCATCATTCAAACGCTGGGAATAAAAGATCTTTTCAAGACGCACATGCGGTCTGAGGGCGCATCATCGGTGGAACAAGCAACAGAGCCATCGGAGGAGGTGACAGAAATTTTTTCAATTGCTCCTTCGGTGGACTCCAGGACCACCGAGGCAAGGATCAGCAGGACCAAGCTAAAGGAAAGGGTTAAAATCTCTCGTTCTGAGAGTAGGACGGCGAAGGCTAGGACTGAGGCTCAGAATGCCAAGCGAACTGCCTCCCGTACTGCCCCTCCTGTTGCTGATTCCAACACCTTAGCCCAGCTGTTGCTCGCCCAGACCCTCGCCGGAGCTGGTGTGGCGAATGATGCCGCCAAGGTGTCTGCCATTACGGCCGGTGTTGGGCTGGATTCGCTTCTTAATCCTACTTCATTGCGACTTCGTCAGGTTGCCAAGCAACCGAAGTATAATGGGAACCCCCGACGTTGGCCTCAGTTCCAACGGGAATTTAAACTGTGGGTTAAGACTCAAAAACTCCAAGATGATCAGTTCCTGATGGCCCTCTTGGATTGCCTTGAGGGAGCGCCGGCCAACACTTGGCTCAGGACTTGGAGTGATCGCGAGGATTCAAGTTCCCCCCTTACCTTTGATGAGGTGTGGGAACAGTTGGAGGTACGTGGATCCCGGCTGCCAGAGGACCATTACCACCAAATTTTTCAAGAATTTTCCTTCATTCTCGCGATCAATCTTGCACGAAGTGCAAGACAAAAAACAGCGCTTCTGGAATTTAGTGGAAGAAGCTGAACATTCAGGCGAAAAATTTTCTAGTGCCGAGCTGAAAAGTCTGATTTTTGACAAGATCCCCTCAGAAACTGCCGCCACCCTTCGGAACAAACAGTCCGAAGAAAAGGTCAAGACCTGGTGGGCGGAGGTGGAAGGCTTCG
Source organism: Eutreptiella sp. 'Long Island Sound 2002' (assembly GCA_964036045.1). Lineage (NCBI taxonomy): Eukaryota > Euglenozoa > Euglenophyceae > Eutreptiales > Eutreptiaceae > Eutreptiella > Eutreptiella sp. 'Long Island Sound 2002'. The sequence goes on along the minus strand of OZ038387.1, from coordinate 67,943,351 downwards.
ATGCCTCTGCCAACAAGTTCTCCGTCAGGGAGGCACTTCAAAAGTGCTCCCCCACGTCGTTTTCCAAAGTGAAATTCACTGAAAACACGTGGAAAATCAAGTTTAATGAACACGAGGATCGGGACTTGTTTGTCCAAGTCCTCAACAGGGGAGTCAGTTTCCATGGTCATCGCCTGAAGGCCAAAAACTGGGTGTTTTCGTACCACCCGAAGGAACTCTGGGAGGAGGTTGAGCGGCTCGCCGACGCCGCCAATCAGAATTTCCATGAGGGTCTGGGGGGAAACAAGAATACCCAGCAAAACACCCAAAATGGGGCCCAAAAGGGCAACAAAAAGGTGAATGACACCCGGAATGTTCAGCAGCAATGTAGCATCTGCCTTCTTTTAGGTTCTACGAACCGAGCTAAGACGCATTCTACTGATAATCACCGATGGTCTCCTTACGATCACAAGGTGATTGGTGAAAATATCAGTAATCCGCAGAATTCAGACAGGAATGACAGACAGGTGCACGGTGGGAAGGCTGGAAAAGGGAATCCGACCCCCTCCGGTGGAAACAAAAATACTGGAGGCCCTGGCGGGTCCCAAGGCACAGGAAATCGGACTCCATCCGGCTCCGGTGGGCAGCCGAACGGCCAGAAAAATCCCAATAGCAACGCCGGAGGCGGAAATCGAAATCCAGGCCAAACCCCTCAAGCCGGTGCAAACAAGGGAAATGCTCCAGGATTCCAGGGTAAAGGTAAGGGAAATCCTTCAGGAACCCCTTTCTCTGGTAAGGGCAGAGGGCGTGGCGACGGTGGAGGTCCATCATCCGGCGGCCGTGGCCGTGGACGTGGAAAGGGCAACCATCGTGTGGATCAGGTCTCAGGTGCAGATCAGGTGTCCGATGCGGATAGAGATTACGCTGAAAATGCCTTGAATCCAGCAGATGATCCGCTCAAAGCTGAGTGGGTCGACGAATCAGGGTGTGTTCACAATGTTAACGCAGTCACTGGAGGTCAGAACGCCTAGGGGAGCCACGAAAATCGCCCCTCCCCAGGCGATTTCAGGCATGATCCCCAGATTCCTTCTCGACCACTACTTGATGTAGGGTCGCTTGTTTCCTCTCCCCTCGATCCGGCAGCGGATCCTTCTGTTGTAGTGGACGAGGTTGGTGTACAGTCCAAGCACAGGGCCCGTCAGTTTGTCACAAAGATGTGGGTCTCTGATCGCAAGGGCAATTTCCACCTCGCCACTTGATTGTGTGACAATGGGTCGGAGGTAAATCTCCAATCCAATTCTTTTTTGCCTGACGACTGCGTGTTTGATTCGCCTCTTCCTGTTACCCTCGAGGGAGTTTCTGGACATTCTCTCGCAGGTGGGCAACGCGGTTGTTATATATCCACTCATTTGGTCGCTCAAGACCTTTGGGAAGAAGGCAATGTGGAGGAAGTTATCCTTAAGGATGACTACTTCTATCGTGCCGACATAAAGTATGACCTTTACTTGGGCCATCCTTGGCTTCGCAAGAACAGGGTGGCGCCCGTAGGTCATCGGCGTTGTTTTTTGCTGGAGTCAGGTCCCTTGGAGCGTCCTGAATTTCGTTTTTTGCACGCAGGGTTTAAAAGTGCAGAAGAATTTTTGAAGCAAAAGGTTACACCAAAGTTTGGCGAAGATGTCACCATTGCAGAGGTGAATGGGAGTGCCGATTACTCCCGAGAGTTAGAATGTCTTCGTAGGGACTCCCAGCCACGACGCCCTTCGCGCTGGCACTCTTCATCCTACAGAGTTGTCGACAAATGGCGTGATACAATTTGTGAATATTTTTATGAACACCATTCCTTTTGGCCACAGTATGATGCCTTTGCTAACCGCGAGAACAAGCGCTTTGACAAGCATTTTCGCGACGCTTGGACCCATAAATGGGACAAGAAGTTGTGGATTAATCCTCCGTTTCACTTAATCCAGCAGGTCATCCACAAAATCAAGCAAGATAAAACCCAGGCGATTTTAGTTGTGCCCTTGTCGGACGACAAGCCTTGGTTTCAGGAATTGCAAGACATTTGTGTAGACTACATTGAACTTCCCAGGAAGATTAAGCTGTATGCCAGGGACGACACAGGTCCCCTGCCACAGCGGTCCTGGAGTTCGCTTGCATTCCTGGTGGATGGAAAGCTTTCTGACTCTAATTCTGCTGATTCTAGTACTGATTCTTGTGTTGGGTCTGAATCTGAGGTTGAGCGTGGTACTGATGATGAATCTATTTTTTCTGATTTTTGTCCGTCAGATGCCCAAGGTGATCCAACGTCAAATGGATCCGCCTCGTCTCCCTCTTCCCCAATACGATCTACATCCAAAAGAATCTTCAGTGCACGGGCGAAGAAAAATTTTAAATCGCGCCGCAAATTCAGAGTTTTTTATGAAAAACCCCGTGTGGAAGCTTTCATAGATCCTTTCGGGGAGCTGGATCACGAAGAGAATCTCTGGAATGTCGACACTCGACCCACCTATCTTCAAGAGGCAGTTGATACGGACCTTTTTAGGGACATCCGTAAGAAGATTCTTCCTGCCAAGGCCGAAGAAATCGCCAAAGTTTTTTCGACAGTAATTCCTGGCGATCAGGTGGACACTGAGTTGTGTTCCAAGAAAAGAGACAAGATTTTTGAGGAACGGAAGGACACAACCCTTTCGGGGAAGTTGATCAAAGACCCCCCTGTCCGTGGGCAGCTCGGTGAAGCCTTCATCGAGCTTCGTGAAGGGTACAAGGCGAAGAAACAGCGTCCTTATGAGAACCATGGACACAAACATGAGATACTCAGAAAAATAATCGAGAGAAATCTCAGGGAATTTGGTTGGCTTGAGGGTTGTATGACCAGCGAATGGTGCTGTGCACCCTTCACAGTCCCGAAGCCACCGCCTGCAGACCAGAACACTATTGATGGTTGGCGAATGGTTGTTGATTTTCGCAACCTCAACGCCAAAACCAAGGCGGATTCACACCCCCTGCCCCTCATTGAAGAGGAAATCGCCAAGAGGGCAAGAGGTCGTTTGTTTTCTGTGCTGGATCTCCGTCACGGCTTTCACCAAATGCCGTTGAGGAAGGACAGCCGACCTCTCACCTGTATGTGCACGCCATGTGGCCCAGTCCAGTGGACGGTCATGCCCATGGGCCTGAAGAACGCCCCTTCGTTTTTTCAAAGAATGATGGAGGAATTGCTTTTTACAGCTCATCCTGAGCTTCGTGCCTTCGTGAGTGTGTACATAGATGACATAATCATCGCGACAGAGGGGGAGGGACTGACCGAAGCCGAGCTGGTTGCCCTACATGAAAAGCAGCTGAACCAGGTTTTGGACATTCTTGATGCCAATCAGCTGATTTGTGGGCCAAAGAAGGGAAAACTATTTTTAAAATCAGTCGAATTTTGTGGTTCTCTCCTTGAGAATGGCACCCGACGACCCAGTCCAGGGAAGCTCGTCGCTATTCAGAAGTGGAAGCGCCCTGAGACGATCACGGAATTGAGAGGATTCCTGGGTTGTTGCAATTTTTACCACACTTTTGTGCCGAATTATGCCAAATTTGCTGCCCCCCTCACTGAACTATTGAAGGTAGGGAGAGATGCGGGCAAGGCAGGTTCAAAGGTTCGTGTCAAGTGGACTGACGAGTGCGAGGAGGCCTTCCATCACTTGAAGGCGGCCCTCTGCGAAGTCGCCACGTTGCATGTGCCGAAATTTGACCGACCCTTCTACATAAGAACCGACGCTTCTAGGTACGCGATCGGAGCTGTCCTTGAACAGGTTGATGAAGCCACAGGTGATCATTACCCTCTTGCATTTTGGTCTCGGAAGCTAGCCCCACGCCAAATGCAATGGTCGCCGCGTGAGCAAGAGACCTACGCCATAATCTGTGCTTTGAAAAAGTACCAATCGTGGGTTGGCACCAATCGAGTCGAGGTCCTGACGGATCATCGATCTCTGGAGTATTGGGCCACCGAACACATTGATACTGTCGCGAGCCCAGCTGGTCGACGGGCCAGATGGCACGAATTTCTCAGTCTGTTTGACCTCCATGTGTCGTATTTGCCTGGAAAACACAACACGGTAGCGGATGCTCTGAGCCGATGGGCTTACCCCGCTTCAGAGGGGCTGCAAAGTACCAACATCCATGGTACGGAGCAGGACCGCCACGTCGTAATCGAGTGGGATCAAGAAGAAAAAAAGCTCATTCGACGTGAATGCATGCAATGTTCTGTTAAACAGCACGCATGCCCGTGTCACGACATCACGGCCTTCTCAGATCCGGCGCATGCTCATGAGATCTGCACCAAATCACTGAAAGTCGTGGAGAAAGTCACGGATCCCACCTCAGGGAGTGTGAAACGGTTTGACTATACCCGACGTGTAAGTGGATTTCGGTTGATCCAGGGCATTAAGCGTCGAGATCCGGCCAAAACTCCACCCCTGCCAAAAGATTCCCTTATCATCCGTGACTGGACGTCCGATTATCTGCATGATGCCATGTTTAAAGAGGTCTTTGAGAATCTCAAATCCAAAGATGCTCATAAGGATGGCATTTTTTCTGAATATTCGTTGGATGGGGGGAAGCTGTGGATGGAGGGTAAATTTTGCGTACCAGACGCCCTGGCCCCCCGAGTGTTAAACTGGTGGCACAAATGGGAGTCCCCCCACGCACATGGCCGTAGATTATGGTCGATGATTAAACATAGGTTGTTTGGCTCAAGGCTATATACTCATTGTATGAAAGTAGCCGCTGGATGTGCCCAATGTGCTGTCGCGACGCCACCCAGCGCGAAGAAGCACGGCCATCTGAGGCCACATCCTATTCCGGAGCGCCTCTTTAACAGAGTCACCAGTGATTTTTTCTATCTTGGTGAACTCGATGACGAAGAGTGCCATTGGACGAATAAAAAAGTCAATGGTGTGCTCCTTATTCAGTGCCGTCATTCCGGCTACATTCAGGTATTGCCTTGTAACATCGAGTCGATGACTGGCAAGGCTGCCGCCAAATGGTGCGCGCAGACCTGGATGGGAGGTTGGGACGTCCCATCCGAGGTGGTTACGGACTCAGGCAAAGAGTACACCTCCGAATGGTGGAGAGAATTATGTGCTCGCCTTGGAATCCACCACCTGAGATGTGAAATCCACTCGCATCGAGCGCTGCCTGGCGAAAGAGCCGGCCGCTCTATTATAAATATGCTTCGTAAGGAGCTCGCGAGTGAAAAGGATTTCCATTGGCTTGAAGTTCTCTTCGCATTGCTTCGCCGTTACCACAACACGCCTTTGTACCATGGCCTTTCTCCAAATGAAATTGTCTTTGGACGAAAGAAGTGTTGGTGGAACATGCCGTTGCATAATCCTCGCCCTTGTAAAGATGCTTCGTTGTTTTTGGATGAGATCCAACGAGCAGAAAAAACTGTCTCGAAATTAATCGATAAGCATCAAGCTGACTGGCTTTGGGTCCAGAATCAAGGCCGAAAAAACCCCCACAATTTTGAAGTCGATGACCGAGTTTGGCTTCGAAAATCCGAAACCACCCTGGACGGAGATGATAAGCTTCTTCCCTTGTGGGAGGGGCCATTCGCTGTTACAGCACGTCTAGGTGAGAACAGGTGGAGGATTCGTGTGGATGTCAGCAGGGAAATTGACGTTTCGGGCGATCGCCTCAAGAGAGAGATCCCCTCCCCCAAGGATAGGGTTAAACCCCTTTTTTGGACTTCGAAATTTTTGTCCGATCGGGTCATCGAAGGGGGGAAGTACGAACTCAAGAGGATTTTAGAAGCAAGACGTGACGGAAAGGGCGAATGGGAATTTCTATGTGAGTGGAGGGGCTTTGATTCCAGTCACAACAACTGGGAACCAGCCCATTCTTTTGTCCATGGGTACACCAAGGGGTTCATCGACTTCCTCAAGAAGCACCCCGAAATTGGCGTACTCCTGACAGACTGTCTGTCGAAACCAGACAGACAGGTGGAGAGCGACGGAAAAAGACCTGTGATGAATCGAGATCCAGCCTTTTACGGCCCTCAGCAGCCACATTCCAGGGCTGATCCGTCGATCCCCCCTCCTGCGGTCAGGCCAGCCCAGGAACCAAATGAGGACCAAGCTTCGAGTTCGGCCGCTGAATTGCAGCGCCCAAGCCGTACGAGGGCCCCACCAGACAGGTTGGTGGTCACATGTCTTCGTGCTTGGCCGAATTGAGGGAGATCCGTCGTGAGTTGAGTCGCCGACGCCATAATCTGGCTAACAGTCGTCTAGTCCAGGGCGTCATGGCACTCGTCGCTAGGGCTCAAGGGTGTAGGTTCGAAACCCTTGCATGTCCAACTCCTACAAAAGCTCCAGCCTCGCCCCGTCGACCACTTATTCCAATGTGAGTGTTCTGACGACTTGAAAAAACCACATCATGTCGTATAAACCACATTCTGCTCAATCCACTGTTCATTCTTCCTGATTTCGAAATGATGTGGAGAACTGCGAATGTTTGATAATTTGACGTCAATCAACTTTTCTTTGGTCTCCGTTTGGCAGACAAGGCGTAGATACGCTGCCGAAAGCCACGGAGTGTGCTGCCGTGTCCAGAAAAAACCAAACTCAGGCTTAATTCAGGCAGATTCGGGGTAATCTTGTCTCTGTTGGTCTGTGCATCTTTGGAATTTGGCTACTCGTGCAGATTGAAGCAAATGTACATAGTAAAAACGCCGGCCGGCGACATTCACCCCTACAGGCACCCCCTGTAGTACTGGCGGCACTAGATGCGACGCCAGGAACTCAGATCATACCTTCATTTGCCGTGATGCTGAAGTCGAAGTCCAGATTCAGATCCAGATTCCTTGAATTTACCTTGAATTCCTCAGGTTTGTCCATCATTCTTGCACTGTTGCAGCAAAACCTCGACGTCAATTGTTCAGACAACCTTCACATAGGAGCTCTAGGGACTTCTAACAGCAACCTCTGAAGTCCGTAAGCTTCGTTGTATTTTTGGCACACGCCAATGTGAGCTCAATCCGACCTGAAACTGTCGAAAATGGTGAATCCAAGTGTCTTGTGAGACTCAATCCAAAGATGGGCCTTGTCCAAGTCGATTGACACCACCGCCACTGTAAATAAAGGACTATTCGGTGTCTCTCAGTTATATACTGTCAGTAAAGCGCCTTCAGCGAACCTTCGGCGCGTTACATGCCAAGGATCCAGGGCCATCATGTCTCATCATGATGCATCATCACATGATCCAGATTTTCATGGAATCTGTTGGATGCTCGCGAACCAACGTGCCGGAAAGCACAATTGAGCTGAATAAACGACAATATATATTAACTCTAGTCTAAACGAAAGTGTTAGTAGTTTCAGTTCTAGACATTCCCCTTCATTTCACCTTCATCTCTGCTCAAATTGAATCTCAATCTTGCTGAATCTTGTGATCATCCACCAGATGCGCCAAATCTCAGGCACATGCTGCACTTTTCAGAACGAGAAAAGCGGGATTAACACGATGTAGAGTACGTGGAGGACACCGTAGCGTGCCCGCGACAGCTAAACTGTGCCAGAGCGCCGAGATGTCACTCCATTTCTTGATCCCCCCACTCAATCCACCAATAATCTACCTCATTCTCAACCAGTGCATGGTTTGGTATCGATTCTCGATACGTTTACATGCCTTTTAGCCCTTAACCTAATGTTATACTGCCCGGAGGACTGTTCGTCACTCCTCATTCTGTCTCATTTCAGGTTCATCCATCCTGATGCAGTGCCAATTCAGCCCAAATCAGGTCAGATCAAGCAGATTTCGCCCCATCGAGGCTACATTTCTATTTTTTTCTGGGACTTACCCGCACTACGTTCTTCATTGACGTAGCGACACACCCCAGTGTGTTTTTGGAGGGGGAGTGTAAGTGCGGCTAACCCCCATCTGCTCAGATTTTCACAGATCTGCCACAGATTGGCTACATTTTGGTCATTTTCTCTGCTTCGGCGGAATCGCCGCCCCGCAGCTCAGTCTCAGGATCAGACCTATATATTTCTGATGTGCCGGATCTGATTCCGCGGTCCATTCATCGTAAATCCGTCGCGTTCTGATCATTTACCTGGAATCGCCAATTGCCGCTGATGCGCGCCCGAAGCCAAATCAGCCAAATATTTTTTCACAATCGGATTTATATAAATCTTTTCAGACAGATATGGACACTCAGATGTACTTAGGATAATCCGCATCAATTTTCTTCATAGACTGGGATTTTCTGCCGGATAACAATCAGCATGGATCTTGCTTCCGTTGTTGCTGCTCTCGCCTCCGTTGGTGTCCGTGTATCCGGTTCTGCCCCCAACAGCAGCGTTCAGGTCGACTCCTCGCGTGCCTGCCCCACTGGTCTTGCCGGCCCCGAGCCCTCCGGCACCATCAACGACCCAGGGCAGCACTTTCAAGAGTATGCCTCAAAGCAATGGAAAAGCACTTTTTCTTACTCCCCCCTTGTGCTGTGGTGGCCACCACTGTCGCATTTTAGGAAAAAGGGAATTTTTCTTGGCCTTTCCTTGGTTTCGACATCTACTTGAAAATACCTATAGTTTCCCTCACACTGAAAAATGGGCGCTCACCATGGCTGGCGCTCTTTTGCTGCTCTGATTGTATCATATCCTACAGAAGACTCAGCGCTCATGGCGCTGCCGGGGCTCCTGTGGCTTGGTTGGGTTAGTATGGGAGCATGCCAAACATGTGCATATGCATCCCTCCCTCCAAGACGCAGCGTCGACACAATTCAAACGCAAGACACAATATACACACTCGCATGGGTTCTCGTAAACCTGCTGGCGACCTGTGACCTGTCTTAGGGCGAAGGGAGTCTCAAAAGAAATTAATTTGCCCCTTGGTGGGGTCTTGGTTCTGCTCAGTCTCTCCAGGCTGCTGCGTTTCGGCCCGAACACGGCCTACTCAGCGAGGCTGCGCGTGGGTATCTGCAGAGGCAGGAATGGGAGATTTATGGACGAATCCACGCAAAAACGAAGCGACGACACCAAAATCCGTCAAATGACGGCGTAGAATTTTTCTGAAACGACACACCTGAGCAGAATCCAATTGTGCATCAGAAGCACATTTTTATAGAAATGATAGTCATCTCTAGATTTTTTAAATCCAGAAATTCATACGCATAAAATGGCGGCGCGCAGGAGCGGCTCCTAGCGAAGCGCCGGAAAATGGAGAAATAATGGAATTATAAACGTATGTCTCACGTAGTCTTGAAAATGACGAGACACACATTAATAAATAAACATACAGATTCCACCCACACTAATAGAAGCTTCAAAAATTCAAGAATTCGAAAGTGAACGAAAAGACTTCAATGAATCAGGTAAAAACTACAGGTATGCTCGTCTCGTATGCCGCATACACATTGCTCGTCTCGTGTCTCCGTGAACGAGCCTTGTAGCAACGCTAACAAAGATAGAACGCGATAGAGGGATTGATTAGAAAGATTGCAGATGATTAGCGGTCAGATCAGGGTGATTAGACATACACACAAGTGCATTGCAACGTTCTTCGCGTGCGCCCCTTTTTTCCTCTCACCTTGCTTCAGTTCCCAGCGGTAGGTAAGGTAGGTACGCCCAGGAAGGGCCACCCCCTGGTGGAGTCAAGATTGCGGTGAAGATGGGCAGGTTTGCCCGCGACCCAAGTGCATGCTCGCACATTCACACACGCATTAAAGGGTAGGCCACGCGAAGTGCGCACGGTAAACCTTGTTTAGGCTACCCAGGGGCTCCTCGGTACGTTCTTTAAGAGAACCTGAGGAGTCCCTTAACGCTTGCTTGCTTGACAAGGGTAGCTGGTCTTCCAGCGTGTTTGCGGACAGTGTATTATAGGTCACACTGAGAAGGGTATAATACCTGGAGTGTGGCTTGGTTCCTCCGCCGCAAACGCCCTTTCATTTGCCTTTGTTTTACAGGTGGGCAGGTAGGGTGATTGGTGCAGCAGCCTTTTTTTTTTATGCCCTGCTAAACAAGGGCGCAGATCACACAAACAAGTAACTCCGCTCCGCCTGTGGCAGAGCAGGGAGTCCGACTTCATCGACATCTGCGCCTTGCACGCGAGAGCACTCCTTCCCTCCAAGCCCTAGCAGGGGAAACGCGTTGTGGCGTCCCCTGTTAGGCCACAGTTGCTTAGCAGCGCTGTGTTCTCTTGTCATTTCACAGGAGGGTCGCTAGGACCCACGACACCTTTGACTTCGCAACGCCCAGTAGAGTGTGCGTGTAGGAGTGGTAGTCCTGAGTGGGGGCTTGAGCCAGTTGCCCCAGTGCTCGCCCACCAGGATGGTGCCACTGTAGGGTGTGTAGGACCTGTAGTGCGTGTGTCACTGTCCCACCCGTTTCCTGCAATTTTAGCAGGGTTGGTGGGCTGTGGCAGTGGTTAGGTCAGTGTTCTGGCCACATAGCAAAATGGCGTTTTCATGCCTTCATAGCTTTTGGCCACCCCTCCCTGTAGTAGACAGATAGGTAGGGAAAACAATACCTGGATAAGCACGCTGGGTATTCCCCCAAGGTTTTGCGCCAGCACAGAAATTGGGCGCATAGGGGAGGGGAGACCCGGGGCGTACCCCGTGGCATCAATAAGCCAACCCTCCAGGTTTAGCAAGGGCGCAGACTTGGGTATAATTAGGACACCACTTCTGCGGCTTGCTCTCAGGACCTTAGGACTAGCACACTCACACATACGCTTTGGCAGGTAAGGGTAAGGTTCAGTCCCTAGCTTTAGTCTTGGAGGCAAGCGTCTCAGCGAGCCTCAGCAACTCACCAAGGATGTTCTGGGACAAGTAGTCAACCAGAACTGAGTTTAGGCGTCCCTCAGGTAGAACAAATGCAGAGAAGGGCTCCCAGGTGGCCTCTTCGACTCCAAACCCTTCCCAGAGGGTGAGGAAGCGCCAACCCTGGCGATAGCGGTGGCGTAGGACAGACTTCACCAGGTAGAAGCCCTCCTTAGCCATCTCCTCGGCGTTCATGTCGGGGAGTTCACCTTCAACTTCCATAGGGCTGGCAGCCCCTTGTAGGTCCAGAGCGGCGATTTCCTCGTCGTTCAGCTCCCACTCCTCCCCACAGAGGTCTTCAGGATCATGGTAGCGCTTCAGGTGTTGAGCAGCGCACACCAGGGTCCCCCCTAGACGGGGAGAACACCGCACGGTGATACGGTGTCCATCCACAGATAGGATCTTGTACGGCCCGAAGTATGGGTCATCGCTGGTAGAGCGTGGCCAGGCGGGTAGTCGACTGTGGTGCACCAGCACCCAGCCCCCCTCTTGGTAGGTGGCCGGTGCACGGTGCTTGTTCTTCTTGTTCCACTGACGCTCCCTCACTCTCTGGAGCATAGCCTTGGCCTTGTCCACCTTCGCTTGTTGCTCTTGGACCCATTCACCCACAGAAGAATGGGTGTCCTCTGGATAGGGGGCATGTAGGAACCATGCCGGGCGCCCCATGAATAGCTCATGTGGCGAGTAGCCAGTAGCTGAACTCTCTTGGGAGTTCATCATCAAGGATATGACGGGGAGTAGTCTCACCCAGTCTCTGGTGCGTTCAGTTTTGCACCATATCCTGACGTTCTCCTTCAGGACACGAATCTGTCGCTCACATAGGGGGTTGCTGGTGTGAGAGTAGGGAATCCCCGTAGACACCTGGACATTGAGGGATCTCAGGACCCTCTTGTACCAGCCAGTATCTGAGCGTACTCGTACGTCCTCATCCGAGTTGATCTCCTTGGGCGCCCCATAGACACAAAACCACTCCTTCAGGAGTATCTTGATAGTCTCCTCTCCGGTAATGTGCTTGGTACATGGGAACACCCTGGTAAACCTGGTCAACCAACAGGTTACCACGAGGGCGAAGTCATAGCCCCCGAACTTCGGCATCTCCGTGTAGTCCACGTATAGAACACTGTTGGCACAGTGAGGGATGGGCAGGGTCGAGTAGAGACCTCTGTCCCTGATATCCCCTGGTTTACAGGACCTGCACGGGCACTTGTCCACGATAGGCTGGAGGGTTTTTCGCAGTTGGTCGTCAGTCCACGTAGTGTGGAACCACTGCTTGAACAGCCTCAGGGTACGGTCAGCACCCACATGACCACTGGACTCATGGGTCCACTTCAGCAGCGCTGGGACTCGGTCACTAGGCACCACGATGCGGTCCTCGTGCCAGAGGTAGCTCTTGTCCCTCTTCCACTGGTCCTGGTTGACCAGGAGGGGTTCAAGGCGTTTCTCCAGGCGCTTGTAGATATCCCCAAACTCCTTCAGGTACTCCGATTGTTGGAGTCCATCCAGGGGGCGTATCATGGTCATGTTCAGGTCCAGGTGTACGTCCATACGGCTGAACGCCTCCTTAGCCAGCGCTTCAGACCGGGCACCAATCAGGGCGTCGAAGTTGTTGCGGCTGATGTAGTCGGCGCACTCGTTCTTCACTCCCTGGATATGATGTACCGTCAGCCGTAGTTGACTGAGGTAGGTCCACCAGCGACGTAGCTTGGCCTTCTCAGGTGGGGGACCCTTCTGGAAACTGCGGACCGGTTCTTGGTCGCACAGCCAGACCACAGAGTTACTCCCCAACAGTCGTGCTTGTGAGGATACCACCAGCATACCCGCGAGCAATTCCTGCTCATAGGTGGAGTAGTTCCCCCTGGCCTGGTTCCACTTCCAGTTCCAGTGGGCCAGAGGTACTAGGACTCACTTGTCGTCAGGGTAGCTGTGCTTTAGGGTTCCATCTCGGTTGAGACCTTCCGTCCCCCATTGGGAAATGGCCGAGTCGAACTCCTCCTTCTCTAGTGCTTGCCATTGGAACAACGTTCCACCACCGCCAACATTGCTGGCGTCGGTCACCAGGATAATCTCCCCTTGTGCCCTAGGCACGCCCAAGCACTTAGCGTTGGCTACCTTCTCTTTGAGCTCGTCAAACGCTTGTTGCTCTTGTGGGCCCCAGCGCCAAGTAGTACTCTTCTTGATCAAGTCAGTCAGTACAGCGCTGGTGTAGGTGAAGTTTTTGATGTGGCGGCGATAGAAGTTGCACGCCCCAATGAAACTGCGTACATCATGAAGTCCTTTCTTGGGGTCTTCGTGTCGTACCTTGGCATCCATCAGGGGTTTGGCCTTAGAGGCCGCTGGGGTCCACCACCCATAGCCAACGTCAAACACCAAGTACTGCATGGTCTCCTGCATGAACTCACACTTCTCCAGCTTGAGTCGTGTGTGGTTCTCCTGGCAGACCGCAAAGAACTCACCCAAGAGGATTAGGTGATCCTCCTGGGTATTGGTACCGAGGCATACATCGTCGATATGAGCCTCCATCTGGGCACCTCGGGATATGAGCTCCTGCACCTTAGGTCTCCTTCGTAGGATGGACAAGATCTTGTTCATCAGCTTTTGGAATAGAGCGGGTGCGTTAGCCACGCCAAACGGCATGACCTTCCACTTGAACACCCTCCCCTGAGGGGTGATGAAGGCCAGTAGTTCCTGTGCGTTGGGCGTCAGGTCCACTTGCCAGAATCCGCTCCTCTTGTCCATTTTGGTTTTGTAGCGACAGGAGGCTATCTTCTCCAGGGTAGACTCCATATTGGGAATGGACCCTGAGTGGTTCAACGTCTTCTTGTTCAGCTCTCCATAGTCCACTACCAGCCGTTTGGCTGAAGACCCAGGTTTAGCCACCAGGAAACAGGGGCTGCAGTGTAGGGGGTAGTCCCCGTCCTTGTACTCCAGGACTAGGCCAGCGTCGATACATTCTTGTATCTGTCGCTCAATCTCATCGGCCTGCTCTTTAGGAGCTGGATAGGGTCTCCTCCGGATCTTGTGACCCACGAACTCGGGTTTCAGCTTGAGGTCCATCTGTACCAGCTTGTCACATGAGGCTGGAGGGGGTAGTTCTCCGAACACCTCCAGATAGGTCCTTATAAGCTTCTGTACCCGCGGGTCCAATACCTTGATCTTGTCCTCCATGTCCTGGTCGGAGTGTAAGTTGCTTGCCCCTTAAATAGACGTCGGGAGGTGGTCCTCCACCGACTCTTCGCCCGTGGTAGTGTCCTTCAGCCCTTGGTAGGCATATAGAAGGTCTTGTTCAACCATCTCCGGTGGACGATGGCAACATAGGCACGCTCGAGGGGGTTCACATACACATTCCTCCGAGAGGTCGTCCTCCTCTGGGGTCCTCACATGGGCACCCCACACGCTCTTCATGAGCTTAAGATCTACCTCCCTTTGCCAGGTGGTGATCTTCTGTTCGAGGTCCTCCTTCAATTGGGATAGGTCTTCCATACGTCCTTGCTTCAATGGCCATGAGCTACGGGTAGGCTTCGCGTAGCATAGCTTTTCGCCACCAACTTCCTCTTGGAATCCACATACTCCCTGAGCCTGGATCCAGGGTCCAGCTCCTCATCCACGGGGTCTTCCACCCTCATGGAGAGTAGGGGTTTCAGTGGGGCGACGTACTCGGCGTTCTCCACTTCCTCCACACAGGTCTGCACGAAGAAGGCGTCGTGCTCAGTTTCGTCATCTGAGTGGATAGAGCTAGGTAGCTCAGATAGTCCACACTCAGAGACTCCATCAGGTACAGGTACATGGCAGGGTGAGTTGGGGGCGTTGGTGTCGGTCACGACGTACTCATCTCCTCCGGGTGTAGTCTCAACAGCACCTTGAGGTCGTAGGCGATCCTTCAAGTAACCCAAGGCGAGTCCATCGCTCTCTCGTTGTATAGCCTGGACCAGAGTCGGGTCCAGGTCCTCCCAGGGAATGGAGGTAAGACCTCCGTCCACCACGCTTAGCATACTCCCCCATCCGGGCTTCCCAATGGGCGTCTTGCGTCCCAGAGGCACGTAGATGGCCTCATCAGGTAACCGCACAGAGCTGATAGTCAGCTTGTCAAGGAGGGTTCGCCAGTACTCGTTGCCCCCATGGGCTCCCCAATCGGGGGAACACAGGACCATACGGGAACGTTCCAAGGCCACCTTGGTCAGCACCTTCCCCAGTTCACTGAACCTGGGGTTCCCGTAGGCCATCCCGAAAGAGGGCCAGTAAAATTTGTAGCTGCAGTTCTTCCCCTTGCTGCAGTAAAGGCCCAGTACATGTTGCTTGTCGCTGGCGAACAACTCCACACATAGGTCTTCTCGAGAGTAACCCAACTCCTTCAGACCTTGGTCTAGGACTTCCCCCAATAGTTGATAGTCCTCAGTTTTGGAGGCTGCCATCATGTTCGAGGGCTCCTCCTTCGATAGTCTCAGGTAACTCGAGGTATGTTCCGACTGCTCCAGTGGCACAGACTCTCTGCCACTGCCGTGGTCCACGTACAGGAGGTAGGGCGCTTGCAGCGTCAGGGATTGTATCTGGGAGTGCTGCACGAAGAAGTCAGTACCCAGTACAAAGTCGAAGGCCTCAGTGTCCATCACATAGAACCGATGGGCGATAGTCCGAGAGCCCATAGGTACCTCCACTTCACAGTCCCCGCAGCTGTGCACCACATGTCCATCCCCCATACGTATAGCAGCGGTGGTCATGGTGTTCTTCAGGCTCCCACAAGGTAAAATTTTCTTGGCCACTATAGATATTGTGGCGCCAGTATCCAGTACCCCCAGGTATTCACGTCCCCCTAGTCGGATACGTACCCAAAACACCAGGTCTTGGGTGCCACCAGAGCGTCCCCGTCAGAACTCCGCGGGACAGGTCACCTCGAACCCCTTGTTCCGCAATTTGCGGGCCATCCTCATGAAACGGCTCCTCTTCTTAGCTTTGCCGTCATCACCACCTTCATGCTCACGCTTGGCTCCTTGATCTTGCTGGGCCTGCGTTCGTGAGCGTGTGGTAGGTCCAGACTGCCCTCCAGAGGGCTCAGAGTTCCCCCCTGGATTAGGGTTGGGGTTGCCTCCGTTCTTGTCCTTGTTCTTGTTGTCGGTCTGGCGGTTAGCGCCTCCTCCTCATCCACCTTGACCCTTGTCTTGACCACCTTGACCACGTCCTTTCGACTTGCCCTTGCCGGAGTCGTTGCCTTTGGCCTTGCCTCCACCTTTGCCTGAGCCTTTGCCAGGATCTTCCCCCTTAAGCTTCGCCGATAGGCGTTGCTTATGGTAGCACTCATCCTCGTAGTGCTTCCGCTTACCGCAGAATGCACACGTGATGGTGCAGCGGTAATGATCCGGCAGCTTCGCTTTGGCGCCGGTGTTCTTCTCCTGCTGCTTCCCCTGGACGACGAAGCAGTCTCGCTGCTCGCAGTCAGAGGCGTGCTGCAGGTGGCCCTGCTCATCTCTGGCATCACACCAGAATAGCTCCTTCACGTTCTCCATGGTACGGGCGTGGGCGTGTTTGGGGGTAGTCCCCTGCCCAGGTCGGGACCCTTGGTACCCTTTGCCTCCAGAACCTCCACCACCAGGACGGTAGTTGTTCAGGTGCTGGTCGCTCTCCTTCTCCAGCGCCATCTCCAGGAGCAGCACGCATAGATCCTCGTAGCGGAGGGATCTAGCCTTGCGCTCAGCCGTCAAACGGCACTCGTCCCATAGCTCTCGGGGGACCTTGGCGCACAACCAGAACAGCAGGTCGTCGCTGCTGTAAGAACCGGGCGTCAGTCGTCCAGCCCAGTGATCCAGGTCAGCCAACAGCTCGGAGACCCTGCCAGGTTTGGGGTTGTTGGGCAGCACGGGCAGGTTCTGGATCTGGGCCCTGATGGAGAGGTCGGTCTCGTAGGTCGGGTACTGCCTCTCCAGGGCAACCAACACATCGGCAAAGGTGGCGGAGTTAGTCACGATCTGCCTGACCTGCTTCTCCAGGTACTTGGTCTTGCAGCACTGCAGGAGCAGATCGCACTTCACTCGCCCACTCGCGTGGGTTTGGCCGGTCAGTCGTAGGAACCGGCCAAAGTTCTCAGCGAACTCGCTGAGGTCCTTGCCTGTGAACTCAGGCAGGTTGACCACTATCTTGGAGGTGGCAATAGCCTTCGCCTCCTGAGCTCGGCGTCCTTCAGGGCGTCGGGTCTTCTTCTTCTTCTTCTTCTTCTTCTTACCCTTGGGGTCCTCGGGGTCCTCAGGGTCCTCGTCATCTGAGGGCGAAGAAGAATCCATCGACGGCGGCTCGTCATTGGAGGGGTCTCCGCCAAGATCACTAGAGCCATAAGGCTCTACGTCCACCATAGCCCTTAAGGCTGTCAGCCCCAGCTGGTCCAGCTCGGCCCTCGTTGAGCTCGTCACGTGGCTGTAGAGCGGCTGGGCCGTTCTCGGGACGAATGGACTTCTCGGTACTGCTGCAGGAGTCGGCATCGGTCGGCTCCTCAGGCTCCCCAGGGTATTTGTCAACCCTGCCGCCAGGTGGTTAGCCTGTACTCGGTGGGGTGACATTCCCACCGTCGTAGGTGACGCATGGGACGGGATCATCAGGGGCTCCAGTTTCTCCCTGATCTCTTGCGTGAGGTCGCCCACGATTTTTGAAGTGGCTCCTCGGAGCACCTCGTTGATCTCCGACCGCGTCAGGGACCTGTTGGAGGATCTTCCCGATCCTCTACTCCTGCCTCCCAGAGACTCTGGTCCTCTCCTCAACCCACTCAAGGGTGCATACCCAGGTGCATACCCAGGAGCATACCCAGGAACATCCATATAGGTTCCAGTGGCGTGGAGTGGATGGGGATAGTCAGCCGCGTACCATCG
The DNA here is from genome assembly GCA_964036045.1 of Eutreptiella sp. 'Long Island Sound 2002'. NCBI lineage: Eukaryota > Euglenozoa > Euglenophyceae > Eutreptiales > Eutreptiaceae > Eutreptiella > Eutreptiella sp. 'Long Island Sound 2002'. Next base: position 67,925,723 of record OZ038387.1, on the reverse strand, counting down.
CGGCGCAGAGCTGGAAGCCACCGGCTCACTGGCAGTAGTTGCCTCATGGAGCGCAGTGGTAGGTGGGCCCATACCATAGGCGGGGTAGGGAGGCATGCCAGTAAAGCCTGTGCCCTCTGCCATAGGCGGGTTGGTTGTGGAAGTGGATGTTGCGGCGGCTGGGAGTGTGGTGGTTATGGGAGAGGGTGATGCATGGAGGCCAGAAGCGCTTGGTGCGCCTTCGAAGGTAGGGACATCCGTCGGGTCTTGCCCTTGCTCCTCTCCTTCGTCTGCTCCGTCTCCAGCATCCTTCTCGCTCTCTCTCTTCCTCTTTGCAGGCTGAGAGACCACCTCTTCGACGGACAGGGCCCCGAAGGCCGTCTGGAGTCCATCCAGGGAATCCTCAGCTGCATCCACTGGCCCATGTAAGGGCTCCGCCGAAGGTACAGCGCCAGGTGCCGGCCTTGCCGGTGCCTCAGGCGCTGGCGCTGTCTTCACATCAGCGTCCTCCTTTCCTGGATCCATCTTCTTTCACCCTTCAGCTTATATTTGCCCGTACTCGGCGCACTGCATGTACGGCACGGGGATGCTGCCGGTGCGCAGAGACAGGCTGCCTCTTGCTACCAGAAAAGTTTATAGTGTTTTCAGCACTGTGTTTTGCCTCTCCTGCTGCTTGCTGTTGGTGTAGGGTTTCCTGCTGCTTGTTTTTGGAGATGAAAAGCTTTTGTTTTCATCAAAACAAAATCTTTTCATCTCCAAAAACAAGCAGCAGGAAACCCTACACCAACAGCAAGCAGCAGGAGAGGCAAAACACAGTCCTGAAAACACTATAAACTTTTCTACCACGAGGATTTGAGAAAGAAGTGATTACTAAGGGAGAGGTGAATGTTGTTGTGTTGATGGGTTGGAAGTTTATGTTTCGTGAGTTTAGAGGTTATTTTGCCGGGAAGTGGAGTTTGGTTAATGGCCAATTGCGTGGAAGTTGTGGGGGAGAGAAGATAATCGAAATGGGTGGTGCTCCATTTGGAGACACTGTCCGCCGCGTCATTGCCGGGGAAATCGGCATGTCCTTTGATCCAAGTGAATAGGATGGTGATGTGTTTTAGATGTTGGAGAATATGCCATATGAGGTTGTACCAAAGTGCAAAGGAGTTGTTGCTAGTGGTGAAGGGGGGAGAGTGAAAGTGAAGGAGGGTGTTTAGGGTGAGGCATGTGCTCAAGTTGTCGATGGCGAAGATGATCGGTACGGGGAGGGTGGTGAGTTGAGGGTAGAGGAGGGAGATGATGATGGCATAGATTTCTGCTGGGTATGACCCTTTGAGGGGAGAGGGGGAGGTAATGATAGTGTGGTTGTTGGGTTGAAGGGAGATAATTGCGGCTGATCCGGAGGGGTTGGAAGAGTTGGGGTCGTCCGATCCGTCAGTAGAGATGATGGAGTAGGTGGTGTTGGATTGGAGAGTGTTGAGTAAGTCGTGACAGCCCCAATAATCCAGATGTGAAAAGTTGGGAAGGGGAATATTATGGTTGGATTTGAGCTGGAAATAATATGTGGTTGATAGGGTGGTGGTATGTGAGATGGGGAAGTCTTGTAGTGTGGTTGGGCATATTGGATGTGTGGGGGTAGTAATAAAGGAAGAGAGTTCGTTGCCCTTTTGAGTGATGAAGGAGAAGTGGTGGGTGTCGTGAAGGTGGAAGATGTTGTCGGAGAATTGGACTGATGTGGAGTGGAGGTTGTGCTGGATGGTTGTGCCTGGGTACCAGAGATTTGAATTTTCGTTGTTGTGGTCGAGGAAGGCGACTTGGATGGCTGAGTTGAGTGGAAGCGATCGGACTTGGCAGGGGTTGTGGTGTGGAATGTTGTGTGTTTGGATGGAGAAGTGGTGGGTTGAAGTGATGAGCATGTCTTGCAGGAGGTTAGAAGCTGGGCCGCGGTGAAAAAGGGTGTGTTGGATAGAGTGATTGGATGTGGGGGGACCTTCGTTTGATGTGTAACGAAGGAAGTGGTTGATGGCTTGAGTGTGGGTAACGTGAGATATTTTGGTGATGCCAAGACCAAGAGTGTGGCGAGGAGAATATTTGGTTTTGTTGGGAGTGCGGAGTGAGAGTTTGCCTTGGGATGCTATGTTGACCCAAATGGAGTGGTCAAGTGTGTCAAGAAGTTTGTTGGGGAGGGAATTGTAGATGAGGCGGTAGGCAAGGATAGGAATAAGTTGAATGTTGGAGATCAGGATATGTACACATGGGGTTAAGACTGGACTGGGGTAAGGGCATTACAGGACAATAGACACTCTATCCTAACTGGTATCCCAATCCCAGGTCCGACCCTCTCAGTGGCTGGTGGGGGCGGGGGCTCAAACACAACCCATGCCCTGCTCAGTCCGGACCCTGAAACCCTGCCAATGGGAGAGGTGTCCCACCTAGCCACAGGCGAGTTCCTGGGAACCAAGGGGCTCCAAGGTCAACCGACAGTGGCTCCCTATGCCCCCTTAACGGCAGGTCCCAACTCCTCTCTGAGCTGGAGATATGGCCCCGCCATTATCACCCAGGAGTTGGTAGCTGAAAATGGGCTGTTTCAGCCCAAACTGAAATTAGCTCAAAAATCCCCAAAATTGACCCCTCGTCCGGACCCGCCAGAGGTAGGGACGAGGCAACTGACCCTATGCCCTTTGAGTACGAACTCCCTGGAGCCCTCACCCAACCTGGTTCCCTTTGAGGTCTCGGCATCAGGGCAACACGGATGAGTCAAGTGGGGTCATGATGCCAAAATCACCAAAATTGGCGTCATTCCCACGCGCGGCTCGCTCGGCCAAGGTAAGGCCATTGGCTCACAGGGCAGGAGGCAGGACCTAGGACTTTTATCTGAGTGTACAACTTGCATTTAGGTCCGGGCTCCCTATGGGCTCAGAGAAATGGGGCCGCCAATTGACCACACGGAAGGGGGAAATTGGGGTCCCAAAATTGGGTCATTTTGGCTGCTTGAAATGAGCCAAAATTCGGTGTGCTCCCAATAGTATATCTCCACGCCGGCTTGGAGATCGGATCCGCCATTCCATACGCGATCCACCGGGAGTCCAATGGAGACTCCCATGCCCTTGGCTCTCAAAGATCTCCATGCCACTCGGCGTGGTGACGATCCCAATTGGGTCCACAAATGCAAAAATGGCAAAATTGCCCATACTCAATTTGGCCTAGCGCCTTAACGAAGGCGGCTCCGCTTCGCCCACGTGGTGTGTGGACCATGGGGACCATTACCCATAACACCCATGTCATATATGGTCCATTGGTCCATGCGTCCGGCGTGCACGAGGGTTAGAACATAGTGCACGGCGGGCAGCAAAAGTGGAAAATTGCATAAAATGGCCAAAAACGCGCACACTCATGGGTAAGGCAAATGAGGCACATGCCCGACTCAGACCGGAGTGTGCCATAGAATTGGTATCAAGTCATATTGGTCCAACATATCTTTTGGGCGTCGCCCAACTCCTCCGATATTGGGAATGGCAGGGTCGCCAAGTGAGCCCATGATTTGGGATAGTCCCAAATTGCCAACATGGCGGCCACGGTATGCCAAGCCTAAGAGGAGTTATTCGCCGGGTCCAAGATATGTTGGGCACCGAAGTATGTACCCTCATATCATACTTGGGTCATGATGTCAATTCAGCGCAACGTTGAGATACACGGTCGCCACTTGACATCATGACGGGCCAAAAACGGCAAAATTGGCACAAAGACCCACAAAAGTGCATTGAAAGGTGCACAATTATATTATAATATCTTTGGCTTGGGTCGTGCAATTAACTAATCCTTCTAAACACAATGACTTGACACCAATGACCTTCGATCCCACATATGTGCTCCACTTGGGGCGCCTTGAAAGGTTACGAGCGCTACTTCCCAAGTGGGCACATGAAAATATGGAAAATTGCAAAATACACACCTTGCTCCCAACGCATCGCTTCGGGATCACCACACAAGCTTCCCTTCACGAAGGTTAGGCTTGCGATTGACCGTAGGGAGTATGGAGAAGGGGCTTGCACAATATGAGGTCCATTGGCGGGTTCGACTTGGAGCAATGGACCCGCCAAATGGGCACGCAACACAACACATGGCACATACCACATATTGCCAAAAAAGGTAGCTCCCACCACGATATGTCATGCCCCTCCAAGGGCATAACTTTGTGTCAATCGCTCATAGGAACTCAAGGAGAGTTCCTATGCCACACCAACACTTGCGCGCTACACTCGAAAGTTATCTTAACGCACGCACTATCATGGCCAAAGAGTTATAACGCAAACTCTACCCAATTGACCATGATCCATTACACTAGCGCGCACGTGTGGAAACGCAAGGCATATAATGCTTCCTAAATTACGTCGGGAGTATTGTAAATACATCCCACGTTTCCTTATCGTAATTCCTCGCAAGCAACACGAGATATGACCTTCACAAGTGGCCTCACGAATCAACTTTGTTTTGCCCATATCTTTAAGACAAATGGAGGGCAGGATAAAAGGGAAGTTGATTCGTGCATACGGAAGCACGTAGGTCCACTCGAAAGAGGTCAAATCAAGTGCGGGGATGTCGAAGTCGAAAATCCGATTTCGACATCCTGAAAAATTCGGATTAAGGTTGCGAGTATTAATTATGAAAATTGCGGAAGCATCCATGCAGTTCCTGGCGACTTTGGAGCCTTCGTGACGGATAGCGTTAAAATTTCCATTATAAACAGTTAAACTGGCGGTTACGGTAAAGTCGCGAACCAACCGCCAGCAGTCAAAACAGTGAGTATCAGAACGGAAGCGTAAAAATTGACGGAAACAATATGAAAATAAAACCCTGTTGATTCCTGATATTCTGATACACAAATCTCCGCTGGCGGTGCATCGGTTGCCGATGCGGGGCTTCACGGCACGGAACACGCCGTGCATGGGGTTAGTGGACCGGAGACCGGTTGTATGCCGTAACCTGGCCATGGGGTTCTGTATGCCGTAACCTGGCCATGGGGTTCTGGGTACCGCTTCACCCCCCTCCTTAGAGCAAACCCTGGGGGGGCTCGATAACACCCACGCATGGCAGCGGGTACCCAGGACCACTCCCTGAAAGGGGGGGGGGGTGTCACATCCTCAAATCAGTAAGTCACAGTAAGATAGGTATCCCACAGTGGGATAGGTATGCTGCTGTAACAGCTCGTAGCACATGTATAGTATCAAGTATCAAGTCCCGGGTCCTGGCGGCGATTGTTCGGCATCCAAGGGACCCGTTAACCCATACCAGGCGCACCGGGTGCCGGCTGCTACGGTCACCACCACAGTGGCAGTGGCATACACGGCCAACATAGGCGTCACACGACGGCCGAGGTGGCCCTACAAGTCGAGAGCGACCACAAAGATCCATCAGGCTACCCCAAGCTTCCCAAGGCCCGCCGACTGGGGAGAGTCCCCACGGGTCCTTCCTCGGGCGCACCATGTCCATATCCATACGACGCGAGTCCAGAGTGCCATAGTCGAACTCCTTAAGAACCCCAAATCTTAAGGGAACTCCTCCTGAAGGGATCGGGCATCAAGGCCGTCTTTTCCCTCGCCCTACTGCCACGAAGGCCATACATGAGGGAGTCCCCATGCAGTGTGGGCGGAGGCGTCGACTCCTCAAACCACCAGTTTCCCAGGCAGACTGACCGAGGTCAGGAGCACCGGAGGCCGCCATCCGAATGCAAGTGCGTCTGCGAATCGGTAGGCTCACACTGGGACTGACAGTGGCGGACCGCTGGGAGTGTAGTCAGGCAACTGGGCTTCCCGCCTGGCGCCATCAGGATCTCCACACATCACAGCGAATAGGGCAACACGGTATCAGGGCACTCAAACAGTAGAATCTGTAATCAAGTACTGGTCCAGGCTGGACCAGGCTGTAAGGATATGTACACGGCGATTCAAGGCGCCTCTGTATCCCGATTCGTGGTGAAAAACAGTCCATCCCTCAGCGATGGGCTGATGACACTTAACATACAGATGCACATATCCTGGAGGGCAGAAAAACAAGCAACAATTTGGGTAAATAGGCGTGTAAACACACTCAGAACAGAGTGCCAAACCACGCCACGGTCAGGATAAGGCAGGAGGATGGACAGGATAACGCCTGAGTTCAGGCATATATAGTCTCGAGACACACGTCGACTGGTCTGGATCCCGCAAATGCCATGGGACCAGACCACACACCAAAAATCGCAATGCCGATGACAGCGGCATCCGTTGCGCAACGTCGTATTGGGCTTCAAGGCCCCAAGAGCTCAGAATTATGAAGGTCAGTCGCCCTACCTGGTTTCCCAAGGATTCAGCAGGGGGGGGGAGTGACGAATAGAATTGAAAGAGAGGGGCCATCCTCCTCTGGATACAGCAGGGGGGGGTATATGGCCACTCTGTCACCGAAAGATGGGAGAGAGCAAGCAAGTAAGGGACGATCCGTCGGCCTCACAAGCGCCTCAAAACGCATCAGGGGAGAGCTCAGGGCGCTGATCAGGCACCTCGGCTGCAATCGCCCGGATGAGTGCTGCCAAGTCCGAGACATGGATCTTGGTCTTGTGCTTGCGGATGTACTCCATGAAGGGAGTATTGACCCGCGGCACGAATGAGGAGACGGGTTCCCAGGTGTCGTGGGACGGCCCATAGCCTCGCCAACAAACCTTGAACTCCAGACCTCCGGGTGCCGAGGCCTTCGGACGCTGAGCCAGGATCTTCTCGACAGTATAGTCGTCCTGCTCGGCATAGTCGTCGTCCGAATCGGCCTCATGTTTGGCGTAGTCCAGGGACACATGTCGGCCACGGAGGTCGGGTTCCCGCACACGGAGTTGACTCTCGTGGCGCTCCCGGAACTGTCCGTGACCCACCTTGATGCGGTAGGTGTCCTCACCAATCCTGCGGACCACCTCGCCGGGTGTGAACCAGGTTTTGGTGCGGTGGGTGCCCATGGGGCGGGGTCTGATCACCCACACCGGGTCTCCCACCCTGAACTTCTGCGCTGTCGAGCTTGGGGCGGACTTCTGACGCTCAGCATGCTCCTTCTCAAGCTGCTGGCGGATGTCCCGCGCCGTTTGCTCTTGCCGCGCGAAGAACTCCCTGGCATCCATAGCCATGCCATCACCAGACAAGGGAAGTCCCCTACCCAGGGGGTCCCTGCCAAACAGAATCTGGTGAGGGGACAAACCGCCCGGAGTGGGGGTGTCATGATGGGCCTTCAGAGCAGGCCACATCTCCTCGAACCAGTTCCGCCGTGGGTTGGTGATGTGGATCTTGCGCAGCTTCTCGAACAGCTGCCGTCCAGCCACTTCAGCACGGCCGTTAGACCGGCTGAGATAGGCGACGCTCTTGGCATGACGTATCCCCATGAGGGAACACATAGCCTTGAACCAGCCACCAGTAAACTGGGGCCCTCGGTCACTGCAAATGGTGCGGGGGATGTCAAAGACGGTCAGCCAATGACGAATCATCATGACTGCCACCTCCTTGGCAAGCAACCCCTTTTTGCGTGCCGGAACGGCTACAACGTAGCCGCTGTGGCGGTCCACACAGAGAACCACACAGTCAAAGGTCTCCTTGCCTATGTGCACTTCGGGCATGGAGAAGACGTCCATGGCCACGCTCTCCATGGGCTGGTCAGGAACCGGAGTCCATTGGGGTTCCCCCTTGACGTTCCGGTTATCGGGATTGCAGGCCTGACAGACCGAACAACCCTTCCTGACCTTCTTGATGGCGGTGTAGAGAACGATATGGTCGATCTCGAACCGACGCTGCATGTCAAGAGCTTGCTTCTTGACCCCTGGGTGCAGCATGTGGTGGTGCCAAGCTTCACACAGCTCGAGCACCCGGGACTCCGGGACTAGCAGCTTACCATTCCGGTAGAGCTTGCCATCTTCCTCGGTCAGCCCCTTTGGCCACTTCTGCCCGTCGTCAGGGTCGGTCACAGCCCTATACTCGGCCGCAAAGGCCTCAGACTTGGCGTAATCGTTGGTCCAGTCGTCCTGGAGGCAAGACTCCGGGAAGAGGTGCTTGTCGGACTCAGTTCCCACAGGGGGTGCCGGACCGGGCCTTCCGCCCGCGGCACCCACAGGGGCGAGTACACTGACCGTTCTGCTCACCCTCGAAGCGAGGGGGGCATCTGCGGCCATGACGACGAAGCATTTGGCACCCTCCTCCTCCATCAGGCGCTCCATTTCAATGATCCTCTTGGCTTCAGCGGTCTCAGCCTCATCGCCATGGGCAGAGATATCCTGCATGCCCTTGCTGGCGGGATAGGCCCACCTACTGAGACAGTCCGCCACGGTGTTATCCTTTCCAGGAATATAAACAACCGTAAGGTCGAACTTGGCCAAGGTCTCGTGCCATCTTGCCCGTCATGAGGCGGGACCCGAGGGAGTGTCCACGTGCTCCTTGTGCCACGACTGCAGACTCTGATGGTCGGTGCAGACGGTGACGGGATGGAGGGCTATGTACCCAGCCCATTTCCTGAGAGCCATGACAATGGCATACGCCTCCTTTTCACGGGGCGTCCACGTCCGTCTCTGGCCTTCCGCCAGGACTCGGCTCCAGAAGGCCACGGGCACGTGCCTCCCATCGTCAAGCACTTGCTCCAACACAGCGCCAATGGCGTAGTCGGAAGCGTCGGTGCGCAGGACGAACCCTCGGTCGGGATCCACGAGGTGCAGACCCACTGCGGATAGCAGCGCCTGCTTCATCCCCTCAAAGGCACGGTCAGACTCTTCAGTCCAGACCAAAGCCTTCTTGGACCCCTTCTTGGTCTCCTCTCGGTTGCCCTTGAGCATGGTCGTCATGGGGGCTGCATACTCGGCATACATTTTGATATACCCCGAGTAGTAGTTGCAGAACCCCAGATACGCCCGTAGCTCAGAGACCGTCTTGGGCTTTTCCCAGTGCTCAATCGCAGCCACCTTGCCAGGTATGGGCTTTCGCTGCCCGTTCCCGACTACGTGGCCAGCGAAGACCACCTCGCTTACCGCAATGGTGGCCTTGTCACTGCTGCCCGTGAGCTTGTGCCGAACAAGAAGGTCCAGCACTCGAGTGACGTCCCTCTCGTGTGCCTCCAGCAGCTCCTCGTAGCTCATGCTGGGGTCCCCGGACGCGATGATCACGTCGTCCACGAAGGGGTCCGCACAGTCGCGCACCGGCTCAAGCAGGTTCTCCAGCATCCGCTGAAAAGCCGCATTGCCGTTGGTAACGCCCATAGGCATCACCTTCCACTGGAGAGGTCCAAGTGGGGTGCTCATGGCTGTGCAGGCACGGGACTCCTCGGCGAGAGGCATCTGATGATAACCATGTTTCAGGTCAATCACCGTGAAGATCCTCCGCCGGTGTTGTTTTTGCAGCATATCCTCAATGAGGGGCAGCGTATAGCTGTCGTGCTGCGTTTGGGCGTTCAGGCCGCGGTAGTCGACCACGAGCCGCCACTCACCGGCAACCTTCTTGGGGACGACGAAGCAGGGAGAGGCCCACTCGGAGTGGCACGGCTCAAGCCAGCCTCTCTGGATGAAGTCACGGAGGATCTTCTCCATGGCCTCTTTCCTCTCGCCCCTCAGGGCAAACTCCCGGTGCCGATACACACGGGGGTCCTGCTTCAGTTGTATCTTGGCCTCGCCATACGGTCCACGCACCGGGGGGGGGAACACAGGTTTTCCGCTGAAGAAGGTCTCGCCATACTTCTGCTTCAGCCTGGCCCTCAACGCCTGGATCTTGGGGCAGTCATCGGACTCCGCCTTGGCTTTTCCGGGCACTTGAACCACGGAGCTTACTTGAGGGGTAGCGACCCCGCTCGCTTTCGGCTCAGGTGGTCTTCCCAGGTGGCCCAAAGGGCCATCTCTGGTCTTGCCTCGGAACAGATCGCCGTAGGTGGGTGGGTTACCGCCAGGCGGCTCGTCTTGGCTGGACATGTGATCCAGCACCCTCTGTACGAAGGTATTCCCGTCATAGGAACCGGAGACGATTGAGTCCACTTCCCACCAGGCTTTGTCCTGGCCTTTGCCCTCACGCTGGTTCCCCCAGTCGTGAAAGGGCTGATCCATATACCCCTGAACCAGATCCCACTCCTCTTCAGTGAGGGGGTCTTCGGAGTCCGATTCTTCGATGTCAACAGGGGGAACCGCAAAGCATTGCCTCCAAGGCTCTGCTATGATACGGTTGACACACACGAAGTCCGTGGTGTCGGCCTGATCAAGGCCCCCATCCACATAGTGGAATTCTGTTGGCCATCTCTGGGGTGGCATGGGCTGTCCCTTAGCGTCCTGATAGACACTCTCTCCAGCCGGTAGGACGACCTTGTTCAAGGTCATGTTGGTCAATGAGGCTACCCAATGTCGGGTACTTTCCTCCTCGGTGCATCCCATAGGAACAACCAGCACTGCCTTGGAGCGGTCCTTGCGAATCTTCGCTATCGCTCTTGGAATGTCCCAACGGGGGCAATGGATGCACATCAATCCCTGATGCGGACCCCAGTGCTTCTTCCACGCGGAGTCCTGGGCGCTCCAGTACTTCTCACATACCCGCAGATGGGCGGAGGTTCCTGAAGAGAACGCATCCAGGGCCAGATCCGACGCTCCCAGGTCCGCGACCACTCGGTACGCCACTTCCGGCCTTACGCCGTACTCCTGGTTCGCTGGCCCAGTAGGCTCAGTGTCCAGCGCGGCCACTTCGAGCTGATTGCGTTCGGGGTGGATCCATTGGCATTCCACATGGTGCTCAGGTGACGAAAGCCACGAGAGCTGGTCGTCCTGGTACAGGGTCATGGAGGCCTGGGCCGGGAGGACGCCGGAGTCCGTCTCCATCATGAAGTCGTACCCGACGATCATGTCCCAGTCCATCTCGGCCTCGTAGAAGCTACCGTGCAGGAGGATTTCCTTGCCGAGGTCTGGGCGGCTCAGCTCAGGATGGTTCACGAACTGCAGCCCAATGGCCGCTTCCTTCGTGCCTCCCACCATGTACTGGCCGTTCGCCACCTTCAGCCTGACAGGCTTCCGACTGTCGGTCAGACACTCTGGTGGAAGTAGGCCAGCCTTGACCAAGCTGACTTGAGCTCCCGTGTCGACCAACACGTCGAAAACCTTTTCCACTTCCCCGCATAGGGCACGGACCTTAAGATGCAACTGCCGCTCGCGACCGACACGGCGCACGGCGTGCAAACTCAGGATCTCCGGCCGTTCCAGAAGCTCAACAAGCGACTGGTGCAGGTCGTGGACAATGGGCTCAGGCTGCCCATCTGCAGCATCCAGCTGCGGTCCGGGTGATCCTCCGATACTCTCGGAAAGATCCTGTAGTACATCAAACACGTTCTTGGTCGCGAAGGACGGACGGGTGCAAGGGTTCGTGCCTTCACTTGCCCTCACCCCGCCTCCGCGACTGGGTGCCAGACCGGGCCTTCCGCCCGCGGCAGTCCCCTTGTGCTTATTGACTCCCGACTGGGATGGTTCGGCGCTTCCCACGTCACCATCCTGCGACCGCCCTAGCTGGGGCCCTTGGGTGCAGGAGCTCCGCTAGGGGGCGTCGGTTGTGGAAGAGGGGGTGTTCTCCTCGGCCTCAACGTCGTTGACGCCCTTCTTTCTTCCCCCTTTACCTCCTCCTTTACCCTTCTTGTCCTTGTCCTTGTTCTGGTCATTCTGGTTGTTCTCCTTGTTCTTGTTGTCCGACCTGGGGACCCAGTTCCGCTTGATCTCCTGGATCTCCTTGGCCAACTCGGTCCCCACCGACGACATCAGCTTGGCCAGCTCATCCTTGTCGACCTCCATTTTGGCTTCCCGGATACCCGCGGGCGCACGCTTCTTCGACCCGTGCGCCTTCTTGTAAGCCTCCGTGTCGGCCTTGTGGACGGGGCATGTTCGGTGGTCATGGTTGAAGCCTTTCTTCCTCCCATAACACACGAAACAGCCCTGAGGGTGAGCTCGTATGAACTCCCCAAAGGACAGCGGAGGGTCGCCAATGCGGCGAGGGTCCCTCTTCTCCTGCTTCCTCCAACCCTGCTGCAGGGGCTTCCAGTTTCCCGGCTTGCTCCCCGTGTTCAGGTTCCTGGCCACGAAGGCACAAACGGCCACCTCGGCGGGCTCATCGTCGTCGTCATCGTCGACGAGAGTCTCATCGCCGCCGGCTCCCGCTGGGTCCATGGCGTCTTCCCCGCCAGGTCCCTCGCCAACGTAGTTGACGTCGCGGTCGCCGGGCCTCAACCCGCGGGTGTGGTGGAGGTTTCGGTACTCCTTGAGTACCTCCTCGCCAACCCACTCCAGGATCTCGTCGCAGCTCATCCGCGCCGGGATGGGCTGCAGACGGATGGTCTGGCCGCTCAACTCACAGTCGTCAAGGCGCCACATCGCGGTCTTCTCGCGATCGCCCGAGACGGTGATGAGAAGGGCGTTCCGCAGGGAGTGCCGTTTGACATCCCGGGCCACGTTCTTCTTCGCCCAAGACACCACGTTCGTATGATACTCCTTGGGGAGCATCATCTTGACCGTGTGGTTGGACTTGGCCCTCTTGGATTCCTCCTTGGTGACCCTCTTGATCCATGCTTCCGGTAGCATGGAGAGCAGGCGAGCCTGCTCGTCACCCTCGTTCCAATCCTCCACGTTGCGGCGGAAGAGGGTGTATTTCCCTCGGAAGTCACGCCATTCCCGTAGGCGGATCTCCCGTCCATCATGCTCAAGCTTGATGGACTTCCAGCGCTTGGCAGCCACCTGCGGAGCGTCCACCCGCTCCTGCTCGTTGAGCCACTTCTTGGCGTCCTTGAGGGTCTTGATTCTCCCCTCCTTGGTCGCCACGAAGTATAGCTCGCCGAGCACTTCCGGCAGGCGGTACCTGAACCGTTTGAAGACATACTTCTCCGCATCAGCGGGAGGCAGGTCTTCAGTGACGGTCAGCCCCCAATCGTCCAGCTTCTCCAAGAAGCGGTCGAGGTTGAGGGGGTTGCCGTCGTACATGGGGGGCTTGATGTCCTTCAAGTCTTCCCACACGGCGGCATCCGCGGCCTTAGAGACCATGAACGCCGGCCGCGAGGTCGACCGAGGTTCCCATCGCCCTCGCCCACGGACTCCCACGGCCGCCACGTCCATCTCCTCCATGGAATCCCTGTGGCTACGCCGCGGTTCCTCCACGTACGCTGAACCGAAATGTTCACGCCGTACTGCATCCATGTACGCATCCTCATCACGGCGCCGGCGGCTGCGTTCAGCGGCCTCCCGTCGTACACCACGCGGCGGGCTGATGTCGAACTCCTCCAGGTCCAGGTCCAGGTTCAGGTCCTCACCTTCGCCGACATCCCACTCCACGTCTCCTCTGGGGACCTCATCCCTGAGTCCACCATAACGTCCTCCAGCCCTGGGGATTGGCGCCGGGGCTGGTGCCGGGCGCCGGGGGCGTACAGGCGTCCGCGGTGGGGCACGGCGGTTGTGATAGTCCGCTCCGAGCCACTCATCGCGCCATTCCTCACTGCCACTGCCGGGCGGCACGCGCTCGTTGCGGCGGCCCGCGCTGTGGTGAGAGGGGGCGGTGAGAGAGGGGGCACTGGCGCTGGGGCGACTCCTGGGGGCTCCGCCGGGGGCGTGGGGTCTGCCTGGACCTGGTCCGGGTCCCCAGCCGTCGTCCGACCAGCCAGACTCCAGGGGTGGGCGGTCGCTGCCGACGCGCCCACGGGCTTCCAGCGCATCCAGCCTCTCCTGCAGGCCGCTGACGACGTTGGTCAGCGACTTGGTCTCGGCCCTGGCGATGTCCAGGTCCTTCTGCGCGCGCGGCGACCCCGGAGATGCGAGCCATCTCGACCTTGCCCGTGTCTACCTCGCACTCGAGGGCAAAGACCCTCCTGCGGAGGTAGACAATCCACCGCTAGGTGGTGTCCGGGTCGCCGTTCCCTGGTGGGTCGTCGGGGTCCCCAGGGGGTCCTCCAGGAGGGCCTCCGCCGGGTCCGCCCGGTCCAGGGGGTCCTCCCCCGCCCGGTGGTCCGCCTCCAGGGGGTCCACTCGGTGGGCGTCCTCCAGGGGGTCCAGAAGGTCCTCCGCCAGGGGGTCCCGGTGGGTCTCCGCCGGGTCGCCTCGGTGGGTCCGAGGATGGGCGCTTCCTCGTGATGCCGAACTCCATGTCGTCATCCTCGTCCATGTCGCCCCACCTGGGCGTCTCGATCACGGAGGACTCCGAGCTCCGGTAGGGAGGAGGGGGATCCTCATCCTCACCTTCCATGGGGACGTCTCCGCCACCTCCGCCCGTCCAAGCCACCACTTGGCGATGTCGAAGGCCTCGTTCATCCCCGTCACTGGCGGTGAAGAAGGGGTCACTGTCGTGGGGGTGCCCACCCGCTGGCCTCCGCGGCCTCTCGGGGGTCTTCCCCTTGCCCTTCCTCCGTCGACGGGCGGTGGTGCTACCGCTCCCACTGCTGCCCGTGTCCGCCTCATCCAGCTTCATCCTGGAGGAGGCGTCCCCTTCGAAAAGCCTTCGAAGGGTCTCCACTCGCGATCCTCCCGGGGGAGTCTCGTGGCGGAGTTTGGCCTCTGCCTCCTCCATTGCGGCGGCGGTGGCTGCGGCAGCTTGCGCTTCGGCTTCTTCCCGAGCACGAGCCGCCTCGGCTTCCCGGGCCTGCAGCAGCTGCGCCTTCTGCGCCTCCAACGCCGCCAGCTCCGCCTCCGTCTTGGCCTTCTCCTCAGCGACCTTCCGCCGCGCGGCCTCGATGGCTTCCTTCTTGGCGGCGTCCTCCTGGGCCTTAGCCGTCGCTTCGGCGTGGGCCCTTTCCTCCGCCTCCTTCTTTGCCCTCTCTTGGGCAAGCGCCTCTTCCAGCGCCTCCACCTCGGCCTCCTTGCAGGCAATGACCTCCTGCGTCAGGCGGGCTTCCTCGTCGGCTGCCGCCATCTCACCTTTGACCTGGGCAGTTGCGGCCCCATGGGCGGCTACGGCCGTGAGTCCGGCCGCAATGGCCGCCATGGACTGGGTGTGGATGGCCATGCCATGCGCCCACTCCGCAGCCTCCTCCTGGGCGATGCCGGCGGCGCTCTCCACGGCAGCGCTGTACTGCCTGGTCCGTTGCCGGGCAACCCGACGGTTGCAGGGCACCCCACAGGCGCGCTCACAGGCGCGCGCCACGTCCCTTTCGGGAGCGACGCTGCTGCTGGAGCTGGCCTGGTCGGCCGGCATCCTCCCGCGGTGGGCCGACTCCACGTCGCTGCTGGGGCCTGCTGGGGCCTGCCGGGCCCTCGGGAGCAGCGGACGGGGCTTGCCCTGGGTCACCTTGGCGACTTGGATGTAGTCGCCAAGGGTGGTGGAGCCGGGGTGGTGACCACCATTGGCCCGTTGGGGACTGGGGGCTGGGGTTCCGCCCTTGGCGCCTTGGGCGGCTTCGGCGGCCAGGGACTCCTGGTACTCCCGCCACTTCCGGTCCCTCTTCCTGTCCCCGGCGGACCGCTTCTTCATCCCCGGAGACGCGCTGCTGCTGCCCTGCAGCCTGTGCTCGCTCCCCGGTTCCGGGAACTTCTTCTCGATCACGTCCCACAGGGAGACGTTGATCGAGGCGCCCGACGGGTAGGCGTTGGGGTCCTCGTCCTCCTCAATCCCGTCGGGGCGCAGCCCTTCGCCGGGCCTGTCCGGCCGGGTCCACGTCCTCCAGCGCTTGCGGCGGAAGCGGTACTCGTACCCTTCCGCCCGCAGCCACTCCTCCACTGCCCGCAGGCGGTCCCCCCCCATGTCCTCGCGGAGCTCGAAGCTCCCGGGCATGCCGCCTTCGCACTGGGGATTGCTGTAGCGGTACTGCTGGTCCCACAGCAATCCGCGCAGCAGGCGCGCCACATGGGGGTGGGGCTGCAGCCACCTCCGGCCCGCTTCTTGCCAATTCACCATGGCAGCGGGGGCGTAGTTGATCTTGAGGTCCTTGACGTGCACTCGTTCAACTCAACGAACTGGTTGTGGTTGTTGAGGAGGGTGCTGTAGCACTGGATTGGGCGTGCGGCTGGTGCTGGTCAGCCGGTGGTTCTGGAGGTGGTTGACGCGGCCTTGCTGGTCGGCCGATGGGACTCCGGGTCGGCCGATGGGGCTGATGCAGGAGTCCCGGTCTGTGCACCTCTTTCACGGTTGCTGCGCGGTCAGGGCGATGCGCTGGACGGCGCTGTTGGCTCCGTGACGAACTCGGCGCTGTCGCTGAGTGGCGCTGCGAGCCGCTGCGCTGCGCTGCGAGACGCTGCGCTGCGCTGCGAGCTGCGAGCTGCGCCGCGCTGCTGCGACGCGCTGCTCGGGGTTGGTGGCCCCGAGTGGCACGCGAGGGCTGGGTAACCCCGCGGCGGTGAAACGCTTTTGACGCGTTCCCGTGGGGGGCCGGCCACGGGACGCTGCGGTGGACGCACGCAAGTGAGCAGGCAGGCAAAGCACTACGCTCACAAGGGCATCAATGCGTTGTCATGTGACAAAGCGTTTCAGAATCCTTGCCACTCTGCAAAGGGGGAACGAAAGTATGTACAACAACACATCAGGATATGTACACATGGGGTTAAGACTGGACTGGGGTAAGGGCATTACAGGACAATAGACACTCTATCCTAACTGGTATCCCAATCCCAGGTCCGACCCTCTCAGTGGCTGGTGGGGGCGGGGGCTCAAACACAACCCATGCCCTGCTCAGTCCGGACCCTGAAACCCTGCCAATGGGAGAGGTGTCCCACCTAGCCACAGGCGAGTTCCTGGGAACCAAGGGGCTCCAAGGTCAACCGACAGTGGCTCCCTATGCCCCCTTAACGGCAGGTCCCAACTCCTCTCTGAGCTGGAGATATGGCCCCGCCATTATCACCCAGGAGTTGGTAGCTGAAAATGGGCTGTTTCAGCCCAAACTGAAATTAGCTCAAAAATCCCCAAAATTGACCCCTCGTCCGGACCCGCCAGAGGTAGGGACGAGGCAACTGACCCTATGCCCTTCGAGTACGAACTCCCTGGAGCCCTCACCCAACCTGGTTCCCTTTGAGGTCTCGGCATCAGGGCAACACGGATGAGTCAAGTGGGGTCATGATGCCAAAATCACCAAAATTGGCGTCATTCCCACGCGCGGCTCGCTCGGCCAAGGTAAGGCCATTAGCTCACAGGGCAGGAGGCAGGACCTAGGACTTATACATGAGTGTACAACTTGGATTTAGGTCCGGGCTCCCTATGGGCTCAGAGAAATGGGGCCGCCAATTGACCACACGGAAGGGGGAAATTGGGGTCCCAAAATTGGGTCATTTTGGCTGCTTGAAATGAGCCAAAATTCGGTGTGCTCCCAATAGTATATCTCCACGCCGGCTTGGAGATCGGATCCGCCATTCCATACGCGATCCACCGGGAGTCCAATGGAGACTCCCATGCCCTTGGCTCTCAAAGATCTCCATGCCACTCGGCGTGGTGACGATCCCAATTGGGTCCACAAATGCAAAAATGGCAAAATTGCCCATACTCAATTTGGCCTAGCGCCTTAACGAAGGCGGCTCCGCTTCGCCCACGTGGTGTGTGGACCATGGGGACCATTACCCATAACACCCATGTCATATATGGTCCATTGGTCCATGCGTCCGGCGTGCACGAGGGTTAGAACATAGTGCACGGCGGGCAGCAAAAGTGGAAAATTGCATAAAATGGCCAAAAACGCGCACACTCATGGTTAAGGCAAATGAGGCACATGCCCGACTCGGACCGGAGTGTGCCATAGAATTGGTATCAAGTCATATTGGTCCAACATATCTTTTGGGCGTCGCCCAACTCCTCCGATATTGGGAATGGCAGGGTCGCCAAGTGAGCCCATGATTTGGGATAGTCCCAAATCGCCAACATGGCGGCCACGGTATGCCAAGCCTAAGAGGAGTTATTCGCCGGGTTCAAGATATGTTGGGCACCGAAGTATGTACCCTCATATCATACTTGGGTCATGATGTCAATTGAGCGCAACGTTGAGATACACGGTCGCCACTTGACATCATGACGGGCCAAAAACGGCAAAATTGGCACAAAGACCCACAAAAGTGCATTGAAAGGTGCACAATTATATTATAATATCTTTGGCTTGGGTCGTGCAATTAACTAATCCTTCTAAACACAATGACTTGACACCAATGACCTTCGATCCCACATATGTGCTCCACTTGGGGCGCCTTGAAAGGTTACGAGCGCTACTTCCCAAGTGGGCACATGAAAATATGGAAAATTGCAAAATACACACCTTGCTCCCAACGCATCGCTTCGGGATCACCACACAAGCTTCCCTTCACGAAGGTTAGGCTTGCGATTGACCGTAGGGAGTATGGAGAAGGGGCTTGCACAATATGAGGTCCATTGGCGGGTTCGACTTGGAGCAATGGACCCGCCAAATGGGCACGCAACACAACACATGGCACATACCACATATTGCCAAAAAAGGTAGCTCCCACCACGATATGTCATGCCCCTCCAAGGGCATAACTTTGTGTCAATCGCTCATAGGAACTCAAGGAGAGTTCCTATGCCACACCAACACTTGCGCGCTACACTCGAAAGTTATCTTAACGCACGCACTATCATGGCCAAAGAGTTATAACGCAAACTCTACCCAATTGACCATGATCCATTACACTAGCGCGCACGTGTGGAAACGCAAGGCATATAATGCTTCCTAAATTACGTCGGGAGTATTGTAAATACATCCCACGTTTCCTTATCGTAATTCCTCGCAAGCAACACGAGATATGACCTTCACAAGTGGCCTCACGAATCAACTTTGTTTTGCCCATATCTTTAAGACAAATGGAGGGCAGGATAAAAGGGAAGTTGATTCGTGCATACGGAAGCACGTAGGTCCACTCGAAAGAGGTCAAATCAAGTGCGGGGATGTCGAAGTCGAAAATCCGATTTCGACATCCTGAAAAATTCGGATTAAGGTTGCGAGTATTAATTATGAAAATTGCGGAAGCATCCATGCAGTTCCTGGCGACTTTGGAGCCTTCGTGACGGATAGCGTTAAAATTTCCATTATAAACAGTTAAACTGGCGGTTACGGTAAAGTCGCGAACCAACCGCCAGCAGTCAAAACAGTGAGTATCAGAACGGAAGCGTAAAAATTGACGGAAACAATATGAAAAAAAAACCCTGTTGATTCCTGATATTCTGATACACAAATCTCCGCTGGCGGTGCATCGGTTGCCGATGCGGGGCTTCACGGCACGGAACACGCCGTGCATGGGGTTAGTGGACCGGAGACCGGTTGTATGCCGTAACCTGGCCATGGGGTTCTGTATGCCGTAACCTGGCCATGGGGTTCTGGGTACCGCTTCAGTTTGATGAGTTCGGTGTGTGATAGGGATAGAGGAAGAAGGTTGGTGAAGAAGGAGTTGACGGGGTTTTTTAGGAGGAGGAACATTTGTTGATTTTGTTGAGAAGTGAAGAAGAAGACCCCTAAGTATTTGTAATATTGGCGTGGTTTGCCATGTTGATCGAAGGTGCTGAAGTGGGTGGTAGAGGAAATGCGGATGGTGAGGTGAGGAGCATTGTTGAGGGCGTGGAGTTCGGATTTGGTGGCGTTGAAGGAGAGGCCGTATTTTGGGCCTACGTTGAAGAGGAAGGAGAGTGCAGTGTGCAGAATTTTGGGGCAGGCAGTTTGTAGGGCAATGTCGTCAATGAAGGAGAACAGAGCGGAGAAGGTGTAAGAAGGGAGCAAGGAAGAGAGTTTGCGGATTATGGGGTCAATGAAGAGATTGAAAAGAATTGGAGACATTGGGCATCCCTGGCGGAGTCCCCTGATAGTCATGGCGGCAAAGAGAGAGAAGCCATTGACGGTTGGATAGTCAGCGGGATGAGAGTATAGGTTTTGGATGAGAGAAATAATGTGTTTTGGGGAAGTTGTAGTTGTGTAGGATTTGCCATAGGGCTTGGTGGGGGACGGAGTTGAAGGCCTTGTTGAGGTCGAGGTAGAGGTGGTAGATGTCGGGGTGGAGGGAGATGTTGGAGATCATGGTGAATATGTGGTCTGTGGTGCGGTGATTGGGAATGCCACCGTATTGGGAGTGGTGGAGTAGGTTATATTTGGTGGCGTAGAAGGTCAGGGCGGTAGCGGCATATGAGGCGAGTATTTTATAAATTGTTTGGAGAAGAGCTATGGGTCGATAATTGATAGGGTTGTGGGGGTCGTGTTTTTTGTAGAGGAGGAAGATTCGAGCGGTGAGCCATTGTTTGGGAATAGGGTTGGTGATGAAGTGGGAGCATATGTGAAAGAGGAGAGATTTTATGTGTTTGGGAGCAAGGTGGAAGAGATATAGGTTGGTGTTGTCGAAGCCAGGGGCTTTGACTGGGTTTGAGTTTGAGAGCAAGGTGTTGAAGAAGGTTTCAGTGAATTCGGGGTGAGGAGCGTCCTGTGGGATGGAAGGGGAGAGCTCCATGAGGGAGTTGATAAGTTGGGGTTCTATCTGGAAGTCTGGGGGTCCTCCTAAAGCGGTGAGGCACTGGCCCATGGATTCGCAGAGGGAGTAGGGGTCGGAGGTGAGATTGTTGTTGGTATCGTATAGGGCCATGGGTGTGGTGGAGCGGGGGGTTAAGATGTTATTGAGAGATTTTTTTATTTTCCGTCCTTTAATGAGAGAGTGATGGAGACATTTTTGGGATTGACGTTTTTTCTTTTCAGTCCATTTGTCCAGGGTGTGTTGAAGTGTCTTGGCTTGCTTGGAGGTTAAAGTGGTGGAGGGTTGGATGTTGTTGAGTTGGTGAGTGAAGGCCTTTTCGATTTTGGTAGGTTTGTGGGAATGATGCTGGTTGGTGACCAACTTGTAGGAGTTGACAAGAGAGCAGAGGACGTTGTTTGTAGTGTTGATTAATTCGTCGATGGGAGAGTTTAGAATGGAGGTCATGTTATTTTGGGTCCATGTGTCCAGGGATTGGAGGCGTTGGAGAAATTCGTTGTGTTCTTCTTTGTTAAGTTTTCTGTAGTAGACGTCTGCGTGGGGAATGTCGTAGATGTTTAATGGATTGGTAGGTATGTTAATGGTGGAGGTGACGGGGTAGTGATCGGAGTTATTAATGGTGGTGTTGATAAAGGTGTTTTGTGGATTGAAGATGGAAATGAAGGAGGTAGAAGCGATAATGAGATCGATGCGAGATTGGGAGTCGGGTAGGCGTTTGTTACGGGGTCCTGTCCATTGGCGGAGATGGGGGTTTTGGGACCGAAAAAGGTCATGTAGCTGGGGGGTAGTGTCTGGGTTTGGGGGGTGTAGTTGATCATAGAGCCAAGGCCTAGATTTCTGATGTTTGATGTTGTCGGTGTCTAAGTGTGGTTGTAGGTGAGTGTTCATGTCTCCAATGAGGAGGTGAATTGGTTCCTTTTGCTGGAGAGTGGTGATGACGTGGGCGAGGCGTTGTTGGTGTGATTGGATGTGGGTTTTATAAATATTGAAGATGCAAAAAGTGGGGTATCCCGGTAGGGTGATGTCTATGGTAGTGAGACAACCGTGAATGTTAGTGTGGTGGGTTTTGCGGCAAAAGGGAGCGAGGTGTTTGTGGACGATAATGGCAGTGCCATTTGTCTTGTCGGGGGCATAGTTTTCGAAGGTGGTGAGGCCAAGGGAGTTGTCAAGGGTAATGTTGGAGGGAATTTCTTGAAGGCAGAGAATGTCTGTTCCTTTATTAAAGTGGTGGAGGACGGTGGCTTGGATGTCGTGCATGTTTTTGGCAGTGTTATGAGTTGTTATCTGTAATGTGGTTTTAGAGAGTATTGGGTGATGGTGTTTGGTGGTGTTTGGATGATGAGGAAGAAAAATGAAGGGGGGTTTGGTGGTGTTGTTGTTGTCACCATTAGGCTCGGTGTTGGGATCGCCGGCGATTGGGTCGGGGGGGTGGTGGTGGGGTAGTGGGAGTGTTAGTGATGTGATTGTGAGCGTGGGTGTGTTCGTGGTGTGAGGTCGAGTTGTTGGTGAACACGAAAGGGAAAGAATAAGAAGGGTGGTAAGGATTGTGTTTTCTTCCGCCCTTCTGCGTTCTGGATCTCCTTGGGACCCAGATGCGCCACTGAGATGTTGTGGAGCTCGGTAAGGTGGTTCACTCATAGGGTGGGCCATGCTGCCCATTTGCACTTGGACAGTTCTGATGGGCCAGGTCCTGACGCTTGGCGTGGACATGATGAACTTGTTGTTGAGCTTTGTGTGTTGCACTTCTTCTCAGGGTCGGTTCAAAAGGTCACAAGGGACTGTCTCTGCTACCGGAAAGATGTTCTTGATTTATGCCCTAGATATTTTGATGAAATCCTGCAGGTTTTGAAGTTGAAAACCCAAACCAAAGCAGCAAGTAGAGCAAGAACAGGATGTGGATCGAATCAATGATTGATTTTGGAATCCAGTGTAACACAGAAGGGCTGCAGATAGACAATGCAGGTATAAACACAAAGATTCAATCACAAATGGATAATACAAAAGATTTTATATGAAAACTGGACTGACTCAGGCCTCCAGGATAGCATTGGGCACTTCATGTGCACTCTTTTGGGTGAACTGGTGCTGGTTAGGAATGTGGGGCATAGATGTCAGGCCAACACAGAAAATGACTTGGCCAAGCAACTGAATTCAGAAACAGTTGAAACGTAGAACCACAATAAGTGGTAGAAACAATTGAGTATAGGGGTCTTGGGGTGGGAGACCACTAGGCTTAACCTCCAAGGCCTCAAGCATGTAATGCCTATTTTATTTTGGTATATCCTCCATGAAGGAAGGTACCTCCGCTCAGTTGAGTGGTAGGGGTGAACTTCATGGGGGGCTAGGGTTACAACCCTAGTAACTTTGAGAAAGTGTACTTTAGGCTTCAAAAGAGAGATAAAAATACTTAAGTTAGTCTTAGCATCAACAAAAGGGTTTTAAGGGGGGCTTGGCCTGGATCAAGCCCTCCAAGAAAGACATGGCAGTGACTGTTTCTTACTGGAAGGTTTGGAGCTGGTGTTGCATTAAAACAATTGGTTTTTTCTGCTAATTGCCTTTTTTTTTTCTCAAAAAAAAACCGGTTCAATGCAATTGTTTATATTAGAATTAGCAGCTTTTGCATTATCTAGAAAATTGTGAGCAGTTGGAATCAGTTTTTTTCACAGAACCCACTATTAGTATTTGCTAAGTCTATTCATTTCTTCATTTTTCATTGCTTCTTTCAACCATTAACAAACTGCTGCATTGCATGTGAAGTTTCCATTGTTGTATGTTTTGTTTTTCTTTGGTTTTTGTTTTGTTTACCCCATGTAGTTGGAAAATGTACCAACTGAATTTGGATTGACCCATACAAACATATGGTTGTGCATCTCATTTTCTTGATTGAACCTCTAATATATTTCCCACGGCCACCTAAGGTCTCCAAATTTTCTCAAGTGTCTGCTTTTGCATCAAAGCCTTTGCCATGGCACAAATCACTGCTGTTGAGTGTTGCTTTGCTCATGATTTGCCCAACAGTAAGCAACAATGTCTTCGGTGAAATTAGCAATTTATCAAAAGAGAACAGTGTAGAACAAAAGTATATGTAAAGACTTTTGCTGTTGGTTTAACATTCACCAGGGTCAAAGATCACAACTTACATACATACGTGAGTTGTGAGATGCAAAGAGGTGCATTTTTTAGTATGTTGCGAAAGGGCAGTATGGTTCAACCTTTTGGCTAGAAAACCCAAAGAACATTTCACAACACCTCGACTAAACAGCTGCTGGTTGAACTACGGCCAAGTCAAAGCCTATGTTCTACAAAGATGATACTCCTTAAGGGAATTGAACGTCCCATCATAGTCCCTTAACGCAAATGTACTTTGTCAATTAAGTTCATTTTTGCATAGACAAGTCAATATTGCTCAAAAAGTAGCAAAAAAGTTGAGCTATTTGAAGGTCTACCGCTGCTACTTTCCTAAATGCTAACTTACTTAGGTAACTGGATGATTCTCTGTAGGTAGCTGCACTTCGTGAGCTGACGCAAGTCTGTTCCTTTGCGCCCTCGAATCCGCAGTGCCTTCTCTCCCGCATCCATCTTAGAGTGTGCTAGTTGTCTGCTTGCATTTGGTTGGCCAAAGTAACACAAATTGCGTCTTAAGATGTGAGTATTGAGCGGCGGACAATGCCGCGGTGCAAATTTTAAAGGGTGGTGGCCTCTGGGGCACTTGTGTCTGGTGATGTGGTGACCAATTGTGTCCGGTGATGTGGACCCGAGCGGCTGAGCAGGGCAACCTTCAATCAATTGCAAAATCTTTTTCCTCAGTACAGAAGGGCTAATTGTAGTTTGCCGCACTGACAATGCTGGCATTACACCAAATGAGACACATAATTGGAAAAAATAATCCGTGATTGTGCATTAAAGTCCAAGTATTGTTCACATAATTGCGTCCAATGTAAAGGTAAAAAGCTTGGGCACATCAATATGCAGCGGCGGACTTGTGCTGTTTTACTTTGCTTGTTGAATTATCTGTAACATTAAATCTAGCCACATTTTGCTATTACAAGAAGCATCAAATCCGGGCAGTCCAAAAGTGGGGCACTATAAAGGCACTATACCTTAGTTTGGTTTGTCGTTGAGTTGCAAGATTTTGTAGAGATACGGTGGCTGTGGCAGCACCGTGGACCTTCCAATAGATCGCCACTTTGGTCTATATGACTGCGCAACCCTGATGGCGCCAAGTGCATTTCCAATATCATGAGGGGTTATGGCGGAGGCAAAGGATACATGTTGAGGCATCTGGTCCCTACTTTGTTGCCGATGGCAAAATTGGGACTAGTTTGTTACGTAGTGACGACTAGCGATGTTTCTTTATGCCCAATCTTGGTCATATTTGGGTTGAAACTTGATTTTAGCCCAAATGCAACCTCACCGGTGAACATCCATAGTCCAAGCCCATATGGCGCCGGACTAAAGTACATGTATGGATTACCTACCCTTGCTCTTTGCCCTACAGCCGTGTTTTCCTACGGTCCTATGAGCATGTAGCCATGCGGCAGAGCATTGCCTTCATGGGTGATTGAACACATTTTGGCCTCTTGATGTCACATGGTGGCACCAGCTAGCCCAAACTAGCTGCCTCCGCTACCGGCCAAGCTGGGTAGATGAGAGATGCGGAAGCAACCCACCCCAACAGCGAAGGAGAGATCTTGCTTGGTTTGTGCTCCAAACCAAAAACTCACCGAATTGACCTACCATATGACCCTCAAGGTGAGGGTCATACTCTGGCTCCTTGATGAGATAGAACCTCCCGTTTTGCTTGAAAAACTCTAACCCCCCCCCCCCTCTATGGAGAACCCGGGGGGGGTTTCACCTAAAATGGGAGGCATTTTTCTCCCCTACCACCTCCAAATCATACACACACACCTCCTCTCACGGAACCATAATGTCGAAGACCTACTACGGTGTGATGGAGAGACTCAGAGCCATCATTTGGGCTGTAGCGGGCACATCAGCCCCAGTCCACAAAAACCCTCAACTTTGCCCCATTCAGATCCTTGCTCTTTTGAGGTTGCAACCGGAAATCATCGTTGTCTTCTAGCATTACAAGCAAAAAAGAAGCCTCCCTACGCCCACTGAAATTCAAAAAGAACTCTACAAGATGAAACCGGTACAATGGTAACATATACAATCAAAAACAGGCAGCCCTTTTGCAAAGCAGTTTTGGAGCTGCTTTGGGCTTGGGTGTTGGCATCCATTTATGTCCTGCACATATCAATACTCAATGCATGCATGCCAATTTGCGGCCTACAGCCACCACCCCATGATTCCTGGCAAAAAAGAGCATGAGAAAAATACCTCTTTAACCATGTGGTGTTGGTGGTTGCACAAGCCGGGGGCGCAGCGGCAGCTGGGTGTTGGTGGTATTACCTACATTCTTTTCTGATGAAGTAACAACTGCAACAGATACATGAGCAGCAGAATGCTCGTACCCATGATGTGATAAAATGTGCGCGCTTTCTTTCAGCTGGGGATTCTGGTGAGCATTCCCAACCATTGACGCAAAATGCACAAAGTTCGAGCAGAAGAGTTAAAACCACTGAAACCAACAGAACAGTTGGGAAAACGAAAGCAGCGGTACTGCAATGTGCTGGGATTGCTGCAATTCACAATAAAAGATGCAACACTGGTCACGTGACGTCATCGCGCTTCAGCGCAATAGGCCATCCATGAAACACGCTGGTGACTGCCCTTCATTGCCACCTTAAAAAATCCATCTGCAGTGCAGAATTTCAAGAATCTTTTTTGCACTGCTTCACCCAAGTTGTGTTGGGTTTACATTTCCTAGCAATCCAGAAAGACTACCAACCCAAGCAATACACTTAATATCAAGCACAAAATTGAAAACCTCCTCCTCCACGTATTGCACAAGCCCCTGCAGTGGACTACAAGCGAATGATGGAATTCACTGCAGGGTCTGTGGTGAATGCCTTCTGAGCCCCAATGGGCCTCAAAATTGTCCTCTGCCTGCTGCTGCATATTCAGAAGGTTCCACTTGAACAACTACAGAGGTGGACTGAATTGCTTTTCACAAAATGTGAAATGCCCATTACTGCTCATGGAAAAAAAGTTCGCAAATGTTGCCACTTGCTTTTTTTCTTTGTGCATCCACCAGCCCTGAGCTTGGCCCCACGCCCGGGAGCGGAAACATGGCAAAACCATGGTCTGCCATGGTCTTTCTTGCTGCTGTTTGCACGTTCTGTTTGCTGGTCAGAGGATAATTTACATGGGGTCAGAATTTCAGGATCATCAGGATCAAGGGGTCACCCTGTGCCAGGCTGCAGGAACTGAGCTGAATGGAAAGAGGCCCCCTTTCGATTGGGAACTAGAGGCTCTCTTACATCAAGTGGTACCTCAGGCTTGTCCGTCGCCTGTGTAAAATCACCGGCTGCCCTGCTGTACACCACTGTGGGCGTTCCGTATCGCATGGTGGAACGGTCCCAACGATTCAGCTTTTGGCTTTTTGCTCTTTGGCTCCCAGCCATCCGGGTGCCCCCCCCTGAATTCATCGTTTGGCTGGCAATTGCTCAATGATTTTGGACCTTGGTTGGGAATGTGGGCAAGTTCCCGGCGATTTGCCCAGAGATCGAGGACAATCACGTCTCTGCCTAGGCAATTCAGATTCGAAACACAGACAATTTTAGCCCTGAAAGGGAGAAAGGGGAAGAAGGGTGCTAATACTCTCTGACGAAAAAGGGTAAACACCGCAAGGGACTGCGCAAGCGACTGCAGTTAATGTGCACTGCACCACTTCGGGCCTCTTTTTGTGCCAGTCACACTTGCTTGCACGGCAGCAAGGAATGCCCGCAAGGCAGGACCCATGCACCTTCCATCGCTGTGTGGTTGTCAGCTCAAGTGAGGTATGAATTCATTCTTTTAATCTGTGGCGACACATACCTCACGCCTGGGCAAGTCCGCAGGTGTTTATGAGGCAAAAAGTGCATAAACGGGTGCAGCCGCGACACGCGAGGTTGGGCCTGAGGTTGGTCCTGGGGTCAGGGCTGCTGTTGTCCTCTTCGTGGGAAAAAACTACAGCTGTGAGCAAAAAGGCCTTTCCTTCCTTCGCGTTGCCATAGACCACGAGAGGTAGTGAATGCACAAAAAAAAAGGAAACAAGAAGAAAAAACGAGTTGACCTGGGGTTCAGTCATCTCAAGACTGGTGACCCTGTGAAAACAAACGTGGTTAGGAGTGGTCCAGCGGCTCTCAAAGAGGGCATGGTCAGCCAAAGGCAACCACTCAGGCACTTGTGAGCGAACCGCAGAGCACGGGGTCTACCACAACGACACATACGGGCACACGAGGGGTCGCCTCTTCGGACAAGACCGTCGCAGGGTTCGTACTGCACCAGGGGCAGAGGGGGTCATCTGGGTGGTCAAAGAAGGACGGGCAAGAGGAGACGGGACGGGGTACGCCATACAACATGCCACGGCACCAAAAAGATCGCCCGCCAAAGCAGGAAACAGAAGAATAGGACAGCAGATGTACAGAAAATGAAGCAAAACGGTCCCATATACACCGTGAGAACCATGTTATTGTAAAACGAGGGGGAATGCTGCACCAAAAGTGCAGTTCTGGTGGCCTCTGCTCACGTGGTATTCCGGGTGACAGTCTGCGGAAACGTGCTGTAACTGGCCACTGCCTTCTTGGGAATCAAACTGCATGCACTGTGAGTGGTCCCCGGTCAAGTTCTGGGCGCGACGGGTCCAGTGTTGGATGTGTCCAGGAGGGTGGGCCGGGGGGGCAGCGGACGAAATGCCATCATGGGTGCGGATCTTCCCCTAGGCCCAGTGGGGCCGGTGCGTTTACCAGGACAACTGCCCGCTTTACCTCCCCAGGAAACGGGTGAAGATGGCCAAGATGGCCGATACCCAAGTGGGAGGGGAAAGAAAGGGGTCCGCATGACAGAGCGGCAGCACTTGGAGGTCGAAGGGACGGCGAGAACTGCTCGATGTGCAGAGCAAAAAGGGACATGTTCGCAGCCCTTTGAATCGATGTATGTTCCATTGCCATATCTCTCGGGGTGGTTGCATTATGTGCCAACTCGGTGGGTTTTCAATGGTTCTCGTCATTGTTGCCTTATTTCTGCCCACTGTGCATCCCGTAGGGTGGGGTATGTGGGGTATATTCGGAAAGCCCTTGAAAAAGGCTATTCAGAATACCCAGGTTTGCATGCTGGACTGCCAATATGTTTGAGATTTTCGTCCGTTTTGGACGGTGTGTGTGCTGCCTGCAGCCCCGTTTTGTGGGAGCACCAAATTTTGTCCACGTCAGAGGCCGCTTCTTTTGCAAGCCAGTTTTGGGATCGTAAAGTGCACCCCACGAAGGCCTCACAGCACGAGTTCTTGGCCACATGCATCGATGTTGATTTGGAGAAAAATGTGAAACATGCACAGTGGCACAAGTACACTAGAAAGAGGGGGCACCAGACTACTTATTTTGTACCGTGGAGCACGTCGACAAATCTGGAAAACACAGTTTTTGCATTACTTCAAGATTTCACGCAGAGTTGTCGAAACTGTGGCCAAGGAGAAGGCAAATGCGGCCATTGCCACCCCCCTGAGCCCTATGAAAAAGCCAGAGATTTTTGGTATGACCCCAGATCCCCAGCACCTGCAGGCCCATCCTGGCTTTGTCTGGGTGAAGTCAGGGTACAGTGAGGCCATTGCATGGCGCAAGGTCCGGCTGACCAAACAGCGAAATGTGGACCTCACAGCTGATGGCCTGTGGGCCATGCCTCTGAACACAGGGTGGGTGCCTGTGAAGGCACGCAGGCTGCATGACTGGGGAAAATTGAAAAAATATGTGCCCATTCACAAGCAGGGCGACGTGTGCCCCAGTGGAGTCCCAGCCCTTGTGGAACGGGATAACAATGCGGACGATTCGGGTTCGGAATAATCAGCGGCCCCCTGTGCATTGCTCCGTCCCGTGTATCGTCAAGTTTCCAGCTGTTTGCTCAAAATTATGGTCACCTACCCCCCCCCAATTCATGCATTTCTGAAATGGCCTTTTCACACAGATTTCAAAAAGTACACATATACCCCCCCCCCCCAGGGAATGATATTTTGGCACATTGGATGAAAAATTGAAAAATCCCGGGAAATATGCCAAAACCCACCGCGTTGGCGCACAATGATTGTCCCCGAGAGATATGTCACCAGAGGGAAACCATCCAGGCGGATCACATGTTGGAGCACGATCAATGTGACTAACTCGCATTCACAAGGAGTGTTCACACGCAATGTCCAACAGAAGACAGTGGGTGAGGGGACCGTCACATGAAAAATCAACCCTGGAATTAGTGGCGAGGCACGAGTCGGGGTTGGGCTGTGCTGTGCTGGCTGCCTACCGCAATGGAAACAGCCACGTCTTGCAGACAACCCAACGGCGATGAGGAAAACCTGGACTTGGAGATGCTCAGGACCATGCACTGGGCGTGGCGGGCGTGAAATGGGGGATGCAAGACACTTCAGACTCTGCCTCTTGCGCATCGGCCATTCAAAACCGCATCACCCGGCGTGGCTGACCTCATGCCTCAACACATTACGGTCGCATGGGTCCACTGAAATGGATTGGGTGCTTTGGCACGGAGCCCGGACCCGAGGGCAGGGGGCACTGAGACAAGCGACAAGAGGATGCAGAGGGACGGGGGCCAGAGGGGGATCGAACAGGGGCAGGGCATTGGGGCAAGGCATGCTGAGGCCCAGTGGTGTGAGTGCTCTTCGTAGGAAGGGGTAGTGAGGGGGTCTGGTCGGGGGAAAGGGCGAGGCTCCTCCTCTGGCCTCCGACAGAAGTCGGTGCACGTCACGTCACGGCTCGGGTCAAGCCCTCCGACGTTACAAAGAGTGTCGCCCTCCAGCCGCAACTTAGGCCCCGAAAGCTCCACAACTCAACCGCTCCTTGAAACGTTGCCATGGTTTCGGGCCTCTGGAGGTCCTGGCCCAACCCGTGCCCATCAGCCAAACAAGACCAAAATGGATAGCTCACGCATGCGGAGGTATCATTGTGCCGTCTTGCCTGGCTCAGCTCGGGCATGCGCTGCTGTCAGCGTGAAGCAACGTCGAAGCAAGGCAACAAGCACGCCCCCGAGCCGCTTGCGAACAGCTCCGTCCCAACGCCTCGGGCTGATGCGCATTCACTGGAGTAGTGGTTCCCCGTCCATTGACACAGGCCGTTTCAAAATCCAGAGTTTTGAGTCCAAAACTCAACCATGGCCGCCGGGGCCGTTGGCACCAAATTGCGGAAACGGCAAAAGGTGGGGTTGGTCGTTGGACACTCCGGTCGTTGAGGGGGGGGGGGGGTGAGGGCACCTTTTGCTCTGGCCTGGGCAAGAGGGGGTTGTACCAGCTTGCCCGCTTTTACTGGCAGAAAACGCTCGTGGCGTGCTGCAGACGAGCACTGGTATCGCAGGACCAGCGTCTCCTGGCCCTAAAAGCGTGGCCACACGGGGTATATATGTGATTGGGGACATGCCCTGAGGGCCGTCATCAGCAGAGCATCCCTTCATTCATTCCCTCATTCTGTTGCGGCGTATACCCCCCGCCTGGGCAAGTCCACGGGTGTTTAAGAGGCAAAAAGTGCACAAACGGGTGTAGCCGTGACACGGGAGTTTAGGTTGAAGGCTGGGCCTGAGTTCAAGGCTGCCGTTGTTCTCTTTTTCTTTTTTTTTTGTCCTCTTAATGGGAAACAACTACAGCTCTGAGCAAAAAGGGCCTCTCCTTCCTTCGTGTTGCCATGGAACGCGAGAAGAAGTGAACGCAGGAAAAAAAGAAACACAACAAGAGGGTCAGTCAGCACAACACGGAAGACGCCGAGGAAACAAAAGAGGTTAGATTTGGAGCGGGGCCACACGGCTGCTGTACTACGCACTCCTACATGACGCACTCCAGTGCAGAGTAAAATACAATGCACTTAGGATGCTTGGATCGGCATCGTGCGCGCGCGACATTACGCGCGAAAATGCTTCCGTTTCGACCAGGATTCGATGTGAGCGGAACCGGCTTTTGGAAAAAGTGGTGTTGAGACCACGTATCAGACGGGGGTCCACTGCACGCGTCCCCTACCTCACCAGACCATTGAGGTCGCCTTGAATGACAATGGAAGGTCACTGCTGGACTGCCTCCCCCAAAAGCGCATAGACTGCGGACACGGGGGGTGTTGGTGCGACGTCACAAGCACTTGTACAGCGCGCTGTCTCCGTCACATGAACGGTGGGCAAAGGGGTGTGCATTGTACCTTGGGTCCCTCTGATTGTGCTCACAGGGGTACCGGGGTGCTGCGGCGTGCGGGAGCGTCGTAGCCTGGCAGGACCCACCGTGTCCATGTGCTGAGCGCCTGGGTATTTGTTTGGGCGTGGGTGTGCCTGCGGTGCGCGTGTTGATGCGCGCGCGCGTGTGTGCGCGCGCGAGCGCGCATGTGCGTGAGTGTGTGTATGGTATATGAACGGAGCATGCCACCACAACATCAAGAGGCCTCCGTTCGTACAACGGCTGCGCCGCCGAAGGCGTGGGCACGCGCCTTGCAGCCCCTCTACCGGACGGCGCGGACTTGTCCGTCGTAGGTGAGAGTGCACTCCTCCAAGATGACGATCACGCGGTCCCTCTTGGCGGCCTCCTCCAGGGACAGCTGCATCCACGCCCCCTCGGTGCCCAGCGTCTCGAACAGCGTGGAGCCCGCCCAGCGCCCGCAGTGCAGCTCCTTCACGCGGAAGGTGGTGTTGGGGGGGAACAGGCACTCCTCCTCGTAACTGTACCTGTGGGAAGGCCACGGCAGGGGGCCCTCTCCCCCCCAACTCGCGGATGGTACGGCTACTCGACAGCGGCGGGGGGGGGGCTGACGGGGGCAGGGGATTGCTGAGTGATGCTCGGGGGGTGATTTGCCTCTGCCCAGGCCAGTCTGCTGCGCCCCCGTCCACCCCCCAGGGGTCCAGCGGCACCAACGGACGGTGCGCTTAGGATGCTCGGATCGGCATCGTGCGCGCGCGACATTGCGCGCGAAAATGCTTCCGTTTCGACCAGGATTCGATGTGAGCGGAACCGGCTTTTGGAAAAAGTGGTGTTGAGATCACGTATCAGACGGGGGTCCACTGCACGCGTCCCCTACCTCACCAGACCATTGAGGTCGCCTTGAATGACAACGGAAGGTCACTGCTGGACGCCCTCCCGATGGCCTCCCCTTGCTGCTCTGGACATGGGATGGCTTGTATCAAGAGCCGGCTCAACCCGGGCACCAGATTATGACTATGTCGGGTCCGTGGTACCCCAACGGTGGTCATGCCTCAGGCGTCCTCCCTCCTCGACTGACCTAACCCTAAATTGAGAGAGATTGAATAGAATGACAAACAACATGTAGAGCCTTAGAAGCAAAATGAGGCAATGCACTCCACAGTCTGAATTGCGTGCACCCCTTTTCTCCAAAAGCAGACCCGGTTGGACCTCAAAAATGCATAAAGACAAACAATACCTCACCCAGACGACGCACACTTCAACACGCACACAGAACGGGTGCAGACTCAAATCAATAACGAAAAGAGGATTCTTTGGGAGGGTGTGGTGCCTGCCGCCGTCTGCTGGGCTCCTGATTGTTCATTCTGTGCACGTCTCTGCCGCACCTCTTGCAATGTCTGTGGCGTTGGGTCCCTCACCCGCCTGCATCTCTTTGTACTGCCACTGCGCGGGCGTTTAGACGCCCTCCGTGATACTTCGGGGTGTGGTGGAGTAAATTTTCCTTCCCGTGATTTTGGCTGACCCACCCACTCATTTACCCATTTACCCGGGGGGGGGGGGGGGTCACAGAGGTTGGTCAACCGCGAACCTTGCATATGGACAAAAAGACACTTGAAAAGAATCCCCTTGAGCCCTTGAGCTGTGGTACGGAGGAGGAACACCGACCGACCCACCCAAAAGAGCTGCCCCTCCCCCCCCCCTTTGCACTTCTCGCAAAATCAGGGGAAAACCAGACGAGTCCCACCCTCCCTCCCACCCTCAGGCCCCTTCCGGTGT
Organism: Eutreptiella sp. 'Long Island Sound 2002'; assembly: GCA_964036045.1. Taxonomy (NCBI): domain Eukaryota; phylum Euglenozoa; class Euglenophyceae; order Eutreptiales; family Eutreptiaceae; genus Eutreptiella; species Eutreptiella sp. 'Long Island Sound 2002'. The sequence continues at coordinate 67,892,301 of OZ038387.1, read as the reverse complement.
AGTATCGACCGGCCGCCAAGCGATTCCCTGGACGGGAGTTGCTTGTCAAACGACGGCGGTTGGCATTTCCCGAGGCGATTGCTGGCCCCCGTCCCACGACGTGGTCTGTGTCGCGCCGAATGCCTCGGTGCGTCCTCATGCACCACGGCTCTCACCTGCACACCGGCGCACTCCCGCCTTGCTACACAGTGTCCCCGACAGACCTCCGCTTTCCCTCCAGCGCTCCCTCTGGTCGCCGCCGCCATCGCATGCCCCCCCCCCCCCCCCATCCCCCGCCCTTTCCCCTGGGGATCGCTTGCCAGTACGTCGCACCCCAAACCGCCAGCACCATCGACCACAAGGCACGTGTATTGTCAGGCGTTTGTCGCCCATCCGTCCGTCTTGGACGTCCCCCTTTTGTCTGCCATCTCACCACATCTCCAATGTGCGCCCTGCCCCGAGGGATGAGTTTGGGGACGCTGCGGCGATCTGGTGCCTGGGGCCACCCCCTCCCCGTCTGCCGTCTGCTGCCGGACGGGGGGGGGGGGGGGGCGGGAAACCCCCCCACAATTGACTGTCCAATCCGCCCCAAGCGCTTCTGCCCGCCCCCCCATGACACTCCAATCGTTTTCAAACTGCCGGCACGGCTACGGCAACCGCTTTCCAGCCGCCAGTAACCGCTCTTGCAACCGCCCCTCAACCCTCCCTTCAGCCTCCCTCCCCCTCCAGCGCAGCCCCAGGACACGGAAAGCCAGGGGCATCAGCATATTCACACGTATGGCGCAAGCACAGCCACAGGCAGATGCACATGAGGCTTTGTTTATAAGAGGGGGGGACGTCTTTTGGCTCTGAGACCCATCCCGCCCAAAAAAAACTTGACGCAACATTTGGCGGAGGGAAAATCAAGTTTGAATGAGCGGCCCCTTTGTGGGACCCGCCCAGACCCCCCTCCCCCCCTCTTGGGCATTAACTCCGTGTGAGCAGCACCTGATGCACAGGCATGACACAGGCACAGCGCGCGCAATCAAACTTGGAAAACTTGCCGATGGCACGCGCGCCCCGTCCGTGGACGATGAAAAGCACCGGAAAGGGCTGCACATCGTCGTCCGCGTCGTCCTCGTCGCTCCATTCCTCGTCGTTGCTGTCCTGCATGAAGCCCTCGGCCACGGTGCGGGACTGCGACGTGCTGCTGAAGGCTTTCCACGTGACGACCTGAGCGGAGGCCGTTGCAGTGGCGGCCCTGGGCGTGCGGTGCAGAGGGACTGGGGGTTGTCACGCGTGATGCGTGACGGCGGGTCACCCCCGTCGCGGCGGGGCGCTGTGCCGAGGGCGTCGCGTGTGCAAAAGGCCATGTCCAAAGCACCGCAGCCCCACGAACCAAAACACGGGGGTCGTCACTGACCGGAGGCAGACTGTCAGGCGTGCCTGCCCACCGGCCAGAGCCATGCCAAACCCCGACGGCGGCCACTTGGGGCGGCTCTCGACTCTTCGCGTCGGCCGCTTGGGGCGAAGATCCGCATCAACCCCCTGGGGCTCTGACCACCTCGAGGCCTGGGGGTGTTCAACGACCGCGTAGTACGACGGGTGTGCAGTGCCAGGGCTTCGTGCGACCCGCTTCTGGGTCGAGGTCACATTTGTCTATCGAGAGCGGCGCAGTTTTGCGGGTCAGACTGGAATGTTAGGCCCGGCATTGCAGTGTACTACCCCCCCCCCCCCCCGCGCCGGTACACGCTGCGTATTCAGTCATGCGCGTGGGCGCGAAGTTCGGAGGTTGCCCCCCCCCCCCCCTCCCAAATGCTGTGGGAAATATCACCGCGGGTTACCCATCGGAGGTGCGCTGTATTGCCAAGGCCCTTTGCCCATTGCTGTTCCCCTGTGCCGTTGCCACGCACCAAGTCCCCCGGTGCCACACGAACCAAACATTACTGCCCCCCCCCCAAAAAAAAAACAAAAGGGACTGGCAAGGCCTTAAGCCTTAAGGCATTGGCATACATTGGTGCAGTTGAGGCTGAGCGTACTGCCCCGCCTCCGTTGTACTGGGCATCGAATTGCTGAGCCATTCGTCGTACCGGGCCCCGGGCTGCTGAGCCATCCCCGCAAACCGCCGTTTCTGACTGGCCAGCTCTACAATTGTGGGTCCCCAGAGGGTGCGTCCCGTCTGGCGCCCCTGCAGGGCCCTCACAACACCCCCGACAGGGAGGACAGGGGGCTGGCCGCTGATTCAATGACGTCCGATGAAAACAGACCTCAGTTCTCAAAATCCCGTTGTTGTTGCAATAGGACAGACCAATCTCAGGACAACAGTGCAGGTGCCGGCGTTGTGGTCCTGAAAGCCAGTTTACTGTCAAATGTTGCGGAGTTGGGCCCCTCATCCGCTCATTCAACGACAATCAACAAACCCCTCATTGCTCCACATGGAGCCAGGCAAACGACAGTACACTCCCAGGCAAAACATGACGCCCTGTCGTGGTTTTGGGGTGGACTGCTCTTGAATTGAGCTCTTCAGCCGCTCATTAAACAACAGAAGCATCCTGACGGTTGTCAGAGTTCAGGATCGTGCGACTGCCACAACACACCTCATTCGGCACGTACACTGACAGGTCGGCCTTCTCCAGACTGGACCCTCGGTACAGCACCAACTTCTCCATTGGTTGTTCCAGGCTATCAAGAGCCTTCACTGTGTAGTAGGCAAAGGGTCGCCAAGTCTCCAACTCGACTCCGTGCCGCAGTGCCTTGTTGCACTCACGGTACAAGTCCGAATCGCAAGTATAGAGATGCAGGGCCAAAATGTACTGCGGAGCTTCGGTGAACCCCTGCAACGAACGAGTGAGCAGGGCAGAGGGCCCCAGACCCCCGGCTGCACGCAGGTTCGTGCTTGTGTAGCCCAACATGACATTGGGAGCAACACCGCGTGGGCGGTCTGCTGTTTCCTCCACAACACACCCTCTCCCCTGCGCTGGAGTGGGGCCGAGGGACGGATATAAGAGGGAACCCCCCCCGCCCCCACCTCCGTTGATGATTTAGGATTTACGAAATGCATGATCCCTCAACCCGAACCGACACGGCGCTGAGGGGGACCCGGGCCCCAAATTTCAACACAAGTGAAAATGGTATTTTTTGGAATCAGCGCGATGAGGGGGTCCAGAAAAGTCATTGTGTGCCTGGTAATCTGTGAAAAATTTTTCCAATCATTTTTGGGGGCGTTTTCACACAGCGCGTGCACAGCACCAATTATTATGTTGCTTATCCCGGGAACACCCCTGAAACCACCCACCTACAGAAGCATGCACAATCACTTCAAAACAGCATGGGGTGCAGAATTCAGGACCCTGGGACCCGTGGCAAGCATCAGACTAAAAAGAAAAAATCCCTGGTGTACCAGCAGGGGGTGTAGGGTGCAGAATTCAGGATCCTGGCATATATTGCATGAAGTCGCCCCCCCCCCCCCCCCCACACCTCGGAGGTGTGTGTGGGGGGGGGTGTGGGGGGGAGGTGTGTGGTGGGATGTGGGGGGAAGGTGTGGGGGGGGAAGGTGTGGGTTGTGTGTGGGGGGATGTGGGGGGGAGGTGTGTGCACAACGCGGAGGCAGCGTAGCACACAACGCAGCGTAGTAGACCAAAGCCGGCAGAGGCACACAATAAAACGCGCCAGCACACGACAACACAGAACACACAGTATAGCAGAGCAAAGCAAAGTAGTGTACCGCAACAACAGCAGCGGACAGCCACACCACCCGCCGCGAGCACCAACACCAGCCCAACACCCAACACCCCGGGTGGGGGCCTGACCCACCACACGAGCACTTCACCCACACACAGCCACCGCCGCCCACAAACAAGGCACGCACGTGGAGCATCACCAAGGGCCCACGACCCCACGCCCCAACGCCAACACGGCACCCACCACACACACAACAACCAAGGCCACACCTACACATAAAATAGAAGGGATGCCTCCCTGATGCACTCCTGGGAGCCATCACCATCCCGACCACACCGGGAGGAGAAGGAAACCCAAACCTAAGTAAGGGGGTTGCCCCTGCGGGGGGTTGGCAGCCGGCTACGCGGTTGTCCATTGGGCAGCAACCTAAAACATGTACTGCCCGCGAGTAGCTAAGTTTTGTCACCAGGGCCTAGTGCAGGGGCCTTGGGCACGCTTATGAGACACAGCGTCCAAACCATTGGTGGTCACTACACACGACCAACCAGGGGGTGGACTCACACAAGTCCCTAGCTCCGAGGCGTGGACAGCCCGGAGTGAAGTCCTCAAACGGGGAGCCCCTCAGCAGCCCAGAAAGCAAAAGAGCAACAATGCACCACATTCACCCCAGAACAACCCCAACAAACACCAGTGACAGGTCAATTTGTAGATTTGGAGACATGTGCAAAAGTGCCCGGTGCCCCTGACACCACCCAACTGCGAGTGGGACAACCCGACAGCCACAAGGGGATGCAGGGAGTGACATGCTGCCCCCTCGGCGCCGCACACCAGCAGCAATGAGCGTGCCAACAGAAAAAGAAAGAGGCCAAAATTGGGAGGAACGCAAGCAGCAAAGCAACTGGGCACAGGGCCGCCCCCCACACGGCACTGAGACGAGCCAACAACATCAGGACACACAACAATACACAAGGGAACCATGAGGTGCGAGCACTGCAGCAACCACCAAATGCGGCGCACGCCGAGAGAGCCATCAATAAACACCCCCCCCTCCCTCTACAAGGTGCCCACGTACTCCACAAGGGTGGGAACTGCGCCCCGCGCGCCGGGAGGTGCCCGCCACGGGGGTGGCAACAGGGCCGTTCACCAGCCAACTGCGCACGGGACAGCCCACGTCAGAGAGATGTGGAACCCTCGTACAGGGGAGCAGGCGAGTGGGACAGGAGGGGGTGTGCAACAGGGGCATCCAGGAGCACCAACAGACAGGGGAAGGAGCAACACAGACACACAGAACGCGGGAGCAACACCAAGAGGGATAAGGGCGAGCACAGCAAACAAGGAGGAGGGGCACATCAAGGCAGGAGAGGCAACCAGAATAGAGGGAACAGGGAACCAGAATGGAGCAGATGGCAGAGCGTGCACATGGGAGGCGGCGACAATAAAGGGGATGGCTTGGCCAGCCAGCCCCGTCGCTACCGGGTGCCAGGGCAACCCCTGCTCCACCGGCATCAGGTGGGGGGTGTCTCCCGCAGCCCAGATGGGCTGTTTGCGCAACAGGAGCGGGAGCCCATCAGGGGCAGACTAGCCATGAGGGGGAAAAGGACATATGGTGGACAGCCAGGACAACACGTGGAGAAACAAGGCACTTGGGCCTCACGCACACAGAAACAAAGCGAGGCAGGCTACGGACAGCCTGTGGACAGAGGCGCATGGACAGCAAAAATAGTCAAACGACCCTGGCAACAACCAGCACATCCTCAATACGCCAATTATTGGGCGCCGCTGACGCGCAAACGGCACACCATGCCACATTCAGCACAGCCCCAACACACCAACTACTGGGCTCCACGAACGCGGAAACGACACCAGCAAGAGCACCGGCCGTGCCGGCCGATAGAAAGCATCAACCCGACGCAACATGTGAAGGGAAGAACGGGTGACTGTCCAGGGCCCCGTAAAGGAGCAACAACCAGACGGAATGTCACACAGGGGGGTGTAGGGGGGGAGGTGTGGGAGTAGGGGTATTTGGAGCGCCCAGACCCACAATGTGTGTGGGAAGGGTTGGCGGTGCACACACAAGGCGGTGCATACACATGGCGGTGCACACACAAAACGGTCTGTAGCCACCGCAGGAGTCTTGTTATTTAAAGGGGGTGCGAGGGCTGGCCCCCGCGTCAAGCGAAGCGAGCCGAGGTGCACAATGTGTTCGGCAAGGGTTGGTGGTGTACACACAAGGCGGTGCATACACAAGGCGGTGCACACACAAGGCAGTTTGTGGCCACCGCAGGAGTCTTGTTATTTAAGGGGGGGTGCGGGGGCTGGCCCCCGCGTCGAGCGAAGTGAGCCGAATTTTTTTTGCAGGCACCGGGGGGGGGGGGGGGGTAAGGGGGTGTACGGGGGGGAGGTGTGGGGGGGGAAGGTGTGCAGGGGGTGTGGGGGGGAAAAGTTTGGGTGTGTGTGGGGTGTGTGTGGGAGGGCGACTTTGTGCATACTATCACCCTGGAACCCATGGCTACCGGTGGTGGAAAACAGCCGAGTTTTCGCACAGCGCACGGTGAGCCCCCTTTGAGCCCCTTAAAATGTTTTTTGACACCTTTGCCCCCCATGCACCCCCAAAATTCTCGGCGCCGCAGCTCATTGTGGCTGACAGCCCATTTCGTGATTCCTAAATCGTCAACTCTACCCCCTCCACCCCCCCCCCCCCCCTCAGCCCCACCCTGCCAAGTAAAATACACGTTTCTTTGTCCATCTCTGCAGGGGCACAAAGAACATGGTTTTGGAACGTTTCGGACGAAGGACTCGCCACATCCATTTCCGCTCCGATGGCGTGACATCCCACAGACTTTGTGCACTTCTCATGTCGACCAATGGTCTTGCTTTTGCGCAGCTGGGGCTTAACTGTCGTGAATTCACTGGAGGATGCCCCGAATTGCGGACCGGAAGTTCGGTGGCACAAGCAGAGGCCTCCTGAGCCTGCAGGCAGACAGGCCGGATGCTCAATGCTGAGGCCCGGGTGAGCGGCGAGGGCCGCGACCAGCACAAACATGGCGATCGCAGGTCACCAGTGAAATGTACCAAAGACTTGCGTCACAAGAAGGGATCTGCACAGCCACACGGCGCAGGCAGAAGAGTGACCCCTCAGCCCTGCTACGCCCCTCAGAATATCAAGGGGTCCTGAAGAGCAACACAAACAAACAAACAAACATTCGCCTCTGGCACTTGCGGTCTTGAGACTGGCTGCCAACCGGCGGCGGTTGGCGGTACCCGACGGCGGTTGCACCTTAACCGACGGCAATTAGGTGCTGGCCTGCGGTGGGCGGTGCACCCGATGGTACCCAAGGGCGGGAGCGGGGGAAACGGGGCGGAGGGGGGGGGGTTGGCATGACGCCTGGTTGTATTGCTGTCTGCAGTTGGCGGCGCCTACTGGCCTCCCGCCACTTACCCTTGCCCTTTCCTTGGACCCTTTGCCTCCGGCGCCGGCGGTGGCGCCAATTGGCCTCTCACCTCCCAGGGCCCACCCTTCCTCTCCCTTGGTCGGTTGTGCCAACGGAGCCCCCGGACTACACAGCGGGAACGGGGGTGAGGGGGGTTTGGGTTTGGGTTTGGGTCGGGACCCTTGCACCGTATTGCACGTCTGCCGGATGCAGGGCGTCGTTTGAGTGCTCAGGGGGCCTCTCCGGGTCCATGAGGCCAGATGTCCACCACTGCTGCCTTCGCGATAGGCAGGTGAAGCGGATGTTGTGCTCTGTGCACCCCCCCCCCTCGCGGTCTGCCACCTGCTCAGCCACCTGTTGTCCACGACTCAGCCGGCAGTACGGGCTTTAGGCCGTGACTATCGCCAACTAACGGGACTGCGGGCGTCGGTGGGCTGGGCTCAGGCTGTCGGTTAACGTCCGACGGCTCATTTGTGCTGGTTTCTGGGGCTCCTGCCCCCAAGGGACTCGCACTGGGCGTGCGCAGGGCGCTCTGGTGTGTGCTGTAGTTGGGCTGCCTTGGGGTTCCACCTGTTGACCGCGGGCGCACCGTTGCACCGGTGAGGGGGGGCGGGGAGAGAAAAGAAGAAAAGACAGGGCCCCTCAATGCCCCGTCTCGAAGGACATCCAGAGAGTCGCGCCATTGCACCGCGGCTCAACGACTGCCGGGGCATACCTCCGCCACTTTGGCCACCACAAACCAGCGGGCCTCCGCCAGCAACGACGCTTTGCCCTCCTCCCCCGTCTCCGGCAGATGCTTCGTGGGGTCCAGGTCCTTCAGCCAGTCCTCGAGGGACTTCGGGGGCCGGTAGTTGTGCGGGAAGATCTCGCACCGGCTGGCGGGGCCGTGGATGCCCTCGGCCATGCGGTAGGCCAGGGCGTGTTTCTTGCTCATGTTCTGGCGCCTGAGGGGACCGCCATCGCGATGGCACGGGACCGGCCTTGAGACCCAACCCACCCACTGACCGTTGCCAAGCGAAGCCGCTCTGACATCGCTGGTCGGAGTTGGAGAGTACCCTCCGTGCGCCAGGCAGACAACGCGGGTGACCCGGCGGAATTGAAAATGGAACGTATTTGCGCAAACACGGGGTCAAGGGCTCTTGGGTTCTGCATTGCACGGGGTGTGTGTGTGGGGGGGGGGTTTGGGCACAAGGCCTTGGTGTTGGTTTGTTAGCGGCGCCTACTGGCCTTTCGCCAGTAGCGTTGGGGGGGGGGGGCAGGGGGGCATAGAGCCCCCTGGCCGGACCCCCCCCCCCCCCACGCCCCACCCAAAGGACGGGCTCCATCAACCGGACACCCGTACTCCCGTGGGATGGCCCGCAGATGATCCAGATCCAGATTTCCAGAGAAAATGAAACTGGTATCACGGAATCAGCGTGACAAGGGGCTCCGGAGAGGTCATCAGTTGTCTGATTTTCCGTGCCATTTTTGGGACCATTTTTGAAACCCCCGAAATTTCCCCCTCGGCAGCTTCAGTGCCCAACGATGCTCAACAATCGTCAACAATCCTGACTTAAACCCCCGCCCGTTCAGGATCACGCTGTCATACACACACACACACACATCATACTCATAAAGGTGGGCGGGTCACTGTCTCGGGCACCCGCTCTCCGGCCATGTCTTTTGTGTGATCGTGGTCGGTTCTGGGGGGAGAGTGTTCGGGGGCAGTGCCGTTGCACATAAACATACACAAAACACATCAAACCCCCATTGCACAGCGGCAGTGGGCTCTACTCCGGCCACGGGCCATGACGCAGAACTTTGCCGCCCACAACACATCCGTCCAAAACAATACTTGCGCCCAAACGTGAACAGGCGGTGCTCCGCATCGCCAAGTCAGGAAATGATTTTGGGGGGTTTTCGAGACGGCGTTGCAAGTTTGCCTCTCTGCACATGCCCGTGCTCACTGAGAACTGTGTCCAAAATGGATTTCGGTCGCCGAGTCGACGGGCACACTGCACACAACAACACCTCCATCGTTTGGTATGTACAAACAAGCACCGCCTCCCCCCACCCCCACCCCCCACACCAGCCGGCACACATGCCGCCGACCCCAGGCGGGGGGGGGGGGGGGGTGCAGTACACGAGTGTATCAGGATTCACTGCCCTGGGTCGCCCAGCGTCAGGGGTGTCCTGCAGCCCCGAGTCCAACACGGGGAAGCCTCCGACGCCCTGCAAGGTCAGCTGTGGCGGTAGAGGGGCCCTTCAGCGCTTCAGGACACCATCAATACTGCCTGTGGACACTATCCCATCCCATTTCCCCCCCCCCCCCATTTCACGCTGTCGGGCTGAGACAGGCGCCGCCCCTGTACGCAACGGAGAACGGCGCATTTTGTGGGTGCGAGTGGAATGGCCCATCCCCCGCTCACAACAGGGCGGTCCTTAACGGAAAAAAAAGTGTTCCGGAACCAGTTTTCCCAAAAAAGCCCCGGGCACTCCAAATGCCCAACCATGGTTGGTGGCGGTTGGCGGTTGGCGGTTGGTGGCGGTTGGTGGTTGGCAGTTGGCAACTGGCGGTTGGCGGCTGGCGGTTGGTGGCGGTTGGTGGTTGGCGGTTGGTGGCGGTTGGTGGTTGATGGGAGTTGGCGGTTGGCGGTTGGTGGTCCCTTGGGGCGGACCTTAAGGGCTGTCCTTAGCAAAAAAAAAAATCTGGTCCCTTAAGGACCGCCCTGGCTCACAATGTGCGGGGGGGTGGGCACGGGCAATGACGACCTCGAAGACGAGAAGCGCCGGCCGAAGCGGTAGTTGCAGCCCAACAGCGACGCGGCCTCGCGGGACGTCCCCGAGGCCCTCTGCAGGCGCTCCAGGCCGGCCTGGTCCTGCGGCGTGGCCTTGAGGCCCGCGTTGACGAGGCTGAGCCAAATCTGGAACTCATCGCCCTCTCGTCGGTTGAACGCCTCCATCCTGAGGCACAGGGGCAAAGGGTGAGGGCCGATGGCATAGCCCAGGGCCCGGCCCCGACACAAATCCCCCGGGGGAAGCGGAGCTCTCACTGGCGTTGCGGTGCTTCACGAGGGCGTAAAGGGACGGTGTCAGGGCGAGAGGCCTCTGCTGTGCGAAGCGTGTGGTAAGCCTTCTCAGCGATGTGCTTATGTACGGCGGCGGGGGGGGGGGGGCTGATCTGGCGGACCCCCCCCTCCCCAAGGCCAAACCACCGACCCACCCAAACCGAAAAAAAGTTCCTCTGCGGAAAAATGAAATTTTGAACACAGAGCCAATGATAAGAGGCCCATGTCTCGCAGAAACGGTTTTTTTCCTTCATACCCTCCCCCCCATCACCCCCCCCCCCCCTGGCGCTGGCGGCGCTGGCGGGGGGGGAGGGGGTGGACGCCGTCGGGGCGGCGGGCACTGCATCCCGTTCCCACCCACGGAACTGCACCCCCCGCCCCCATCCCCCGCACGCACACAACAACACACGGCACTGGACACCACTCGTACTCCACGGCGCCCACGCAGCGCTCGTGGAGCCGCCCCGTCCCGGCGTCACCCAACCACCGCTCACAAACGGGCGTCGGAGATGGGCCAATCGAAAGGGGATTTGGTGGTCAGCAGGGGCCATGTGGGACGACCCGAGGGGCTTGTCAAGGGGGCGTCGGTCTCAGGGATGTGCTTATCCACGACGGCAGCGGCGGCGGGGGGGGGGGGGGGGGGGGGGGGGCTGATCTGGCGGCGGGGGGGGGGGCTGATCTGGCGGACCCCCCCCTTCCCCAGGCCAAACCACCGACCCACCCAAACCGAAAAAAACTTCCTCTGCGGAAAAATGAAACTTTGAACACAGAGCCAATGATAAGAGGCCCATTTTAGGTGCACAAACTTTTTGTTGCCCTCATGCCCCCCCCCCCCCCCCGGCCACCGGAGCGGTCACTCGGGTGGTGTGCCCTCCGGGCCCCCCCGCTTACCCGGACAGCAGCACCGCCACCCAGGATGATATCCCGGGCAGGCTTCAGGGCAGGGCACCGCTAAGCGCGCCCTGAAGCCCCTCCACCTGCCAATGCCAGCCACCGTGGGCGGATGGTCCAGCCTAGTGCAGCACCACCTGTGCCTCGTGCAGTCAAGGAGTGCCGACCACCCCCAGTCGCGTAGCGGGCAGGGCTGCCCCCGTGCCTGCAGCAGTCGTGGGGCAGCCGGCAGCATGTCAATCGACCAGGAGGCGGCGTGTCCTGGCCGAAGACTCCCCCGGTGGGCTCAGCGTCAGGCTCCCCCAGCCTCCCCGCCGGGGCCTGGAGCACCAGGCAACACACGAGCATGCACACACGCCCCCACACGCGCCTCCCCCCCCCCACGCGCGGGAAAGACCAGGCCATGGCTCGGTGGTAGCGAGCCCTGGCCTCCCTTGGTAACACCGTGGCGGCGGCGAACACCATAGTGCAGCAGCAACCCGCCGCAGCCGCCGCCACAGACCAGACCACCGCCCGCAGCGGCCGCCGTAGCCGAACGCCGCCAGCACCGTCGTCGACCCCGGGACACCGTACGTCGACAGCCGCGCTCCGACTAGGCCCGGGGCCTCAGCGACACCATATGCCTCCTCCCCCCCTGCCTGTCCTGAGCACTGCCCTCAGCCCTTGCCCTCAGCCAGTGCCCTGACGCTCCTTCCTCTTACCCCCATCCAGCTCGAACTCGCCCCGCCACACACGCCCGCGCCACAACCTCGACGTCCGGCCCCTGAGGCCATCACACGATACTTAAAGAACGACGCCTCGCACCTCCTGCCCCCTGTCCTGCTCTGCCATCTTCACCCAGACCCAGCCCGCATCTCAGCCCTGCCCCCTGTTCTGCCCTGACATCTTCACCCAAACCCAGCCCACGTCTCAGCCCTGTCCCTCAGGTTCCGTTCGCGAACCCTACCTTTGGCCCCCTTCCCCGCCGCCTCCCTCCGTCTCGCTCTCCCAGGCACAGCACTATGGCTCCACGACATGCCTTCGCCGCCAAGTCCCCCGCCCAGCGAGCGGCCGATATCCGCCCGGCGGAGGCGTGGCCTGCCACTGCGGTTGGCTGGAGCGACGCCGCCCACAGGCTGCAGCTTACAGTGACTCATCATGAGTCCAATACGCCCGTCGAGGCGTTTCACCCCGACGACCTCATGCTCGGCGCCCTGTGCCTCTTCTGGGCAGTCGCGGTGGAGGCCCTCCCACCCCTGGACGTGGCCACGCTGCAGCAGCGGGACGCCAACTTCCACTGGGGCACCTACCAAGCAGCGATGCGGGACCTGGTGTCCTACCTGGCGGCCGCCCCACCGGACGCAGCGCAGCAGCTGCAACAAGCCGCGGCTTCTCATGTGGCCCCCTTCGGCGACACACTCCGCGCGGCCACCCCCGACCAGTTCCTCATGCTCCTCGCTGCGGATGAGTCGCCCAAGCGCCCCGTGGACAGAGTACCGCTTGTACACTGGGTGATCACGTGGCACGCGGCCCACCTCCGGAAATCCATACGCTGCCAGATTGTCCCTCATGATGAGACCCGCTTACCCTCCCCGGGCCCGCTGACGGTACAGCAGTGGAATGCACAACTCACAAGACACAAACCCACCCTCTCCTACCCCGGCATCCTGTCGCGCATCTCACTGAAGCGAGCAGAGCTGGCAGGCTCCCCGGGCACCGGGGAACCCCTGTGGAAGCGCATGCTCACGCAGCCCAGCTCCCTGGCCTCGACCTCCGACTTCTCCGCCGAGATCGAGAGACTCGCGAACACACCCGACAACCAGGCGGAACACATCGCGCAGTCCATCAGGGTGATGTGCACTGACATGGCAGTCCCAGAGAGCGCCATGACCACGCTGCGGGCAGTGAAAAATGCGCGGTCGCTGGCGTCGGCGGTCAAAACGGTGTGGTATGCCTCCCCGACCAGTCTGCGCCCCTCCCTGCAAGCCAACCTGCTGGACTTGATTGCCACGGTAGAGGACCTGCATGGCTCCGCCGCCATTGAGTCCCTCAAGCTCGCAGCCCTGCAGACCCTTGACCCCCTTATCGAAGCGGCTGCCACCCGTCCCGGCCTCACCTGGTCCTCCGCGGCAGCCGCCTTGCTCGCCGCCCGTCCCCCAGTGGTGCCCCCCCAGGCCACAGACCACTTGCTCGCTGTCCGCGACCCCGTCTCCTTTCGCATCGCCATCTCAGTAGCGGTGCAAAACGCCACCCGTCCGCCAGTCCTCGATCAGCTCATCACGGAGACCCGTGCAGCTCTTCAGCCCGCCGCCGGCCCGGCAGCAGCCTATGCTTGGTTCGAGCGGAGAGCCTCCTACCCCCCCCCGCCGCAATCCCCCCACGGCCCCGCACCAGCTCCCCAACACCAGCCCCACCTCCCGCCCTCCCCAGCGGCGCCCCTCCCGTACCCGCCCCCCCCCCTCCCCCCGGGTCCTCAAGCCACAGGCCTCCTGCCCCCCTCCTTCGTAGATGCCCCCCACGTGATACGCCTCCGCGGCCTCCGCCACATCCCCGACGCCACGCAGGCCTCATCGGCGCTCACCCATCATGTCGGCGCCCCCGTTACCATTCCCGCCACCGCCCTCCGAGATGGCTCCCATTTCGTGTCCGTACCAGCCGACCAGTTCAGGGCCCTCTTCGCTAGCGCCCCCACTCGCACCTATGTGGACCCTCACCACCACTACACCATCACCTTGGACTCCCGCACCGCCAGCGGGGAGCCCTTCTACCTACCGGACAGCCCCATCAAGCCCCCCCCCAAGAAGAAGCTCAAGGGCCCGAAGGCGCGACGAGCCGGCCGCCAGCTCGATGTGATGCCCCCCCCCGACCATCCCCCACCGGGCTTCCACACCGCCACTAGCGCCACAGCGGCCCCCTCGGCCTCCGCCCAAGCCCCCCGCGCGTACGGCACCCTCCCCCACACCCGGGACGCCCCCCACACTTCCCAGCGAATCACCCCCTACCATGGATCCCGCGTCAACTGACTGTCCCTGCCCCTCTGCCTTCCCCCGGGCGCCCTGCCGTCCACCCCACTCACCCAGTTGGCCCTCGACTGTGCCGTTGCCTACCCCCGCGTCCGAGACCTCCGCAGGCTAACCACGCGAGCCAGCGCCCTCCTTACCCACCTGCCCACCGACCTCAGCCGCCCCCTAGCCGTAAACCAGCAGCCTCCCGACCAGTGCCTCGCTGTCTGCTGGCAGTGCGGTACCATCGCCCCTGGATCACCTGCCGCGTGGGCCTGCCCTCTGTGCAGTGGCCGTGATTTTGTCCAACTGCCCCCACCCCCCGACGCCCTGCTCAGCCCCCCGGAGGCCTCCTTCGTCGCCGACCTCTCCTCAGCCCTCCCCCCCCCCAGAGCCCCCTCCCAGCAGCCCCGACTCCCCCCCCAGCTCCAGTTTCGCGTCCTCCGAGACTTTGCCCTCTGGCTCACGCAAGCCGTGCACCAGCTCCAGCGTGAAGACGCCGACCCGGTCATCAGCATCCCCCTCGTCCTCAACGGGTATGTCGTGTGGTTCTACGATGACTCCCCGTCCCATCTTACCCCGTGGCCCCACCCCTGGGCTCACTACGACACCTCCCAGCACGGCATCCCGGGCCACCGCCTGTGGCTCACCCCCGCCTGCCCTTTACCTGTGATCATAGCGGCCTGGTACTGCCCCTCCTGCGGCCGCCCCCAACTTCCATCAGCCTCCATCCTCCACCATGCCCCTGCCCTCCGACTCCCCAACGCCGTGTGCTTACACCCCTGCCCAGGCCACACCCACCTCACCCTTGACATCGCTCAGCGCTCGTTTGTCCGCCCCCCTGGCCTCCCCCTCCTCCAGGGCGTTCCAGCAGCCCCCGTCCGTCCAGGCGCCACCTGCTTCCGACCAGACCACTCCCTCCTCCTTCCGGCCACCCCCTGGGCCAGCCACCTCCAATCCCTCACCTTCTCACCCCTCAACCTACGCCGCCATGCGGGTCTCGTGTTCCTCTCCTGGAACATTGGCGGCGTCGCAGCCCATGTCGACCTTGTGGTGCACGTCCTGCTCGCCCTGGAAGTCGACGTCTTTGCCTTCCAGGAACTCTGGTCGTTTGCCCCCCTCCTGCAGGCCCTGCCTGCTCTGTATGCCTCCCACACCAGCACGGCCGAGGGCTGTGGTACAGGCTTTATGATCGGCTGGCGACGTGCGCTCCAGCACCCAGCCACCGCCCCGCGGGTGGAGTACGACGCCCCAGACCTGCTCGTCTCCACTGTGCGTCATCACACCCTGGGGTTCATGCTCCTGGCCTCTGTCCACGTACACCCAGACCTCGACTACAAGGCCCGGAGGGCCGTCCTCATCAACCTCACTACCCTTGCATCCTACCTGCGAGCGGCCTTGGAGCTGGTTGGTGGGGACTTCAACATGTCTCGAGACTGCTCCCGCCACCCCTTGGCGGCCGCCTGCCGTGGCGATGGGTGCATGGTGCGGTACCGCGCGGTTTTCCCCCCGGACGCCCCCACCCACTTCTCCTCCTCCCGGGGAGCCCTCAAGGCGACGTGCATAGACCACGTGTTCGTCAAAGGCGTGCGCTCAGTCCCGGATGCGGACATCCTCCCCTCCCCGACTCCCCACAAGCCCCTCTTGGCCACCGTTGAACCCATGGAAGGCCTGGCCGACATCCGCAACTGGCGCGTGATACAGGTCGTCCAGCGCGAGCCCGTCCGGCCTGACGCCCGCGGCCCGGCACCGTGCCACTAAGGCAGTCGTAAGTACCCTGGCCCTACCTCCCCTGTCCTTTGCAGACGTTTATGCCCTGTGGGCTGCGCTGCCATGCCCGCACAGCCCTCCAGACCGGCCCCCCCCGCAACCCCCAGCGGTCACCGTACAGGACCCCCAGGTATACGTGCCGTGGTCCTACACCCTGGCGGCGTCGTACTTGGTGCGGGGGCTCGCGTCCTGGCAGGTGTGCAGTGCTGGGTCCCTACATATGGCACTCCCAGTAGAGCCCAGCTGGCACCCGGGACCACCGGTGCTGCTCATTATATGTCCGCCTGCGGCCGAGTGCTGGGCGCTTGCCCTGCTCGCAGAGGCGGAAGCGCGTCCCTCGTGGGCTGGCGTGGCCTTGCTTGCGGCTATGCCTCCGGGTGACGGCGCCCTGCCCCTGCCAGCGCCCATGACACCCTATGCCTGCGGGCCCTTGTGGCTGTACACCACAGCCGGTGTGGCCCAGCGATGGGCCCTCACGCCGGCAGCCGCTCCCGTGCACTGAAACCGAAGGAAAACGACGCGCAGCGACCCAGGCTTGTGCGCGTTGACAGGGAGGCAGAGGTAAGGCGAGGTCCAGCCCCCGTACCCCCAGCGCCGGTGCCAGCACCGGAACCTTGAATGACCACGTACCGGAGACAGGCGCGGCCTACGAGCAGGTAGCGACCCCCCCCCCCCCCGGGACCCACCAGCGGGTCAAGTCAGGGCCAGGCGCGGCCCAGCCGTGTGACCCGACGTGCCTCGCCGCCCCCACCCGCGCGCCCACCATACACACTGACGCGCGCGCCCACACACACACAGGCACGGCGGCATCTCCCTCCCGCGTGTGCCTCCGCGGGGTACGGGGGCCGTCAGCAGTCCGGTAGGCCTTGTGACCGGACAGCCGGGAGTCGACCGACCCAATCACGCGGCGCAGGGAAGGATGCGCGCGGTGGGTCTGGCCGTCCGGGGGAGGCCTTCACCCAACCCAACCCAACCCCCCCCCCGGCCCGTAGGCCGAGCACCACGCACAACCCTGGGCCCTCTGCGTGTATTCCACACGGCCGGGGGCTGGGGTGGGGTCTCCCCCTCGGGAACTGGTAGACAGACCGCGTGCCCCCCCCCCCTCCCCCCCAGGGCAGGAGGCAGCAGGACGCGAACGACAATCGGCGCCAGTCACTTGCCTCCGAGCGGACCAGCTCCTGAAGCTCCGGTGGATGGCTCGGGTCAAACAGGGCCGGTCTTCCGGACGGGTCCCTCGCAACGTGTCTGACCTGATTTGATTATGGGCGTGTAGTTGTATTTGGGGTATGTCCCGACTTCCATTGACCCCCCGCTCCCCCCCCCCCGGGGGTGCCGCACTGGGGCAGGCGGGTGTACGCAGGGGCAAGAGGAGTGATGAGGGGGGTGGCGTGTCCTGATGGGGAGGGTGTGCGTTGAGGAGGTGCCGTGGGGGGCCGACAGAAAGATTCTGGACGACCCTGTTATACACGGGGCAGCCCTGCGGAGGCGCCGGCCACATGGACTATACATTCCTCTGATTGTGGGTACTTTCTGCACAGACGATAATTCGCTCAGTGCCGAGTGCCCGCATTGGCTTTTGCTTGTTTTGCCGTTGTGCCCCCTGTGGCCCTGTGCCCCTGCGCAAGCCCAGCGGATTGGGGGTACCTCCATGACGCCCACAGCATCGCTGAAAACCCCGAATGTGTGGTGTGGCGCACGTCTGCCTTCGCCTTCAGAAGCGTCTGCACGGCGTCAGGATTGCTCTGCCAGCAGGCCTGCAGATGAGCAAACGTCAGGGCAAACCACGTCTAAGACCCCACAGAAGACCGCACCTCTCCGATACCTGCACTCCGTCATGGACACGCACCTCCATCGAAATTACACACCAACCGCAATGATGTTCAAAATTGTGTTGCAGCAGAAATGCAAACGAAATCAGTACGAAACCGAAAGAAACCTCCATCACCATGCAATCTCATGTCATTGGTCATCGTCTTCTCATTTATGTCAACGAGTAATTGATTGAGCATCCTTGTTAAGAAGCTGTAATGGTATCCGCCGTTCTGGTCTTTGCCGGTGGGCTGCGGTGTGCATTCAAATGGGCCTGCGTATCTGGACCTGGGGGGGGGGTGAACCGCCTGCACATCTGCGATTGGGCAGTATATGAGGGTTGCCGTAAAATGTGATCACTTCGAGCCGTTGCGGGTTACGGGGCTGGTTGGGGGGAGGACGGGTTTGGTGGGTGCTGATGGAAACGGATATGCGAGTCCGCTCTTGTCGGTGGCTGTACGTCGCAGATTCATGTTGCTGCAGTACTCGTTTTATATATCTGCGGTTGTTGTAGTCCTGTAGACAGGCCACAAATCGTTGGCAATGGAGGGCAATAGGCCCGAAGCAAGGTTTTCGCCGCCTCAAACAGCCCTTTTTGTCTAAAAGCGGAGTAGCTCATGGGGGTTGTTTACCTCCATTCTTCTTTTTCCGGTGCCCCATTTCATCAAAGAGGACCCCGCAAGGTGGACGCAGTACGTCAGGCCTCAAGCCACTATTCTCCGACAGTCGTCAGCGGAGTGCTCACCGGCGAGACCATTCGGATCGGCGCTTCGCACCAGCGCCACCCTCTGCGCGGCCCTCGGTCCGGGCCGCATGCCGCCAGACAGGACTGCGTGCCCGTGAGTGACGTCCGGCCGCCGCCGAAGGCGTTCCTGCACTAAAAGCCTCCATCACAGACAACGCACACATAATCGGGCCGAGGGATTGTGCGGCATCCCGTGGAAACCGACCATCGATTCCCACAAAATGGGACCAGGTCGGGAGGGAGGCACTTGATGGGGGAGAAGGCTGAATAGTCTCTCAGAAGTGGCTTCCAACGCGGTTACTAGTGCTTGAACAAGCGGTCGGGACGCCATCTCCGGCGCTGAGGTGCTGATGTACCGGTGGGTGGGTCGTTGAGGGCGGACAGTAACAGTCAATAAGTGAGAGCAAGCTGTCACTAGTGGGACAATGCCCTGAGGATTCGACCGTCCTCCGAGTTCCCGTTTGCTATGCCACTGCCAACACGGAGCTCCCCTCGTTAGAAAATGTCGAGTTCCCCGGCTTTCGAGGGAGGAGACACGGGAGTGAAGCCAGGGGGTGCAGGGCATGGGCATTGTGGTTATGGTTCTGTCCATGCCAGCCACTGAGCTGCAGGGATGCGCTTGAAAGGGGGATGCGCCCCCACCACCACCACCACCACCACCGATGGGTGACACCCGGGGATCAGATCACGTGTCGCATTTCCCACATCATTTGTGGTTGGTGCACCCTCCGACTTTCACTGTCCTGGAAATGACTGCATGTGAAACATGCCGCCGCCGGCGTGGGAGGGACGCCAAGGGGCAGCAGCAGCACTTGTGAGCAGAGGGGACAAGTGTCCCACTCTCACCAAAACCCAGTGGCTCGGAGGTGTAAACACTTTATTCCTCCAAACCCAAACCAGTGCGTACGCTCGGAAGTACCAACAGGCACACTGACTGAAACCTTTATGACCACCCCCACCCCTTTTTTCGGGTGACAATTCACTCTGCCCCACCCGCTTTGCTACAAGGGCCATTTGGAGGCGGTACACGCTCTTCCACAATCCTTCGACTGGAAAGGCGCAGGTGAATACATGAGGCTGACGCTGCAATTGTGACAGTTTTTCTCCCTCGAGTGGAGGGTATGGGCATACGGAGGGCGGAAAATGCGCGCGGACCGCAGCACATGCATCAGCACCCCGGACGTGCGCGAAGCGCAGATGCACAGACCTCCATAAGCGCTGTCCATCCCTCGCCATCGCATGCATTCACATCCCGCCCTGCATCCAGTGCCTTGTGAATCTTGCAGAGACTGCCTTCCTGCAGGACAAAGAATGCGCATGTGTGCGTGCGCAGGGGAAACCATATTAAGGAGGGCGCTCGGCTGTTAAGGTCCAGGATGCTGGTGCGCTCGGGGCTTAACTGCAGAGCAAACGAAGGGTCTGCCCCCCGCCCCGATAGCCCCAGTAGGCGCGACGCGACAGAGGGACCGATCGTAAGACACTGCGATCGAAATTCATATTCAGGAGGGACACCCGCACTGGTCAGCGGGGCTCAGCGGGGCACCGGGGCTCACACAGGATCAACGGCCCTTCTGAATCTGGCAGCGAGGCCGCCAGAGCACCCAGATGCCTGTATGCGTGCGTGCGTGCGTGCGTGTGTGTGGGACGGGCTGCAGAGGGGCCACGCACGTCGGAGGTGTCCGGACCAGCGCGCAGCCCGGTCAGTCCTGCCGGCACTTCTCTTGCCCTGCTGGGCCCTGGACACGGGCACTTCCCCAGGCCATACGCCGCAGATCGGCGAATGGCAGTCCGGTGTATGTCTGTGTGTGTGTGTGTGTGTGTGTGTGTGTGTGTGTGCACGCGCTTGCTCCCTGTCCTTTTGACGAGAGAGGCCCATGTTTCGGCAGCCATGCGTGAGAGCAGGCCCTCCTTTGGTCTCTGCTACCCTTCTGCCGGGTCTGAACTCTCTGCGTGTGTCTGCGCGCACCCGCGCGCGCGCGTGTGTGCGTTTGCGCGCGCATGTGTGGGTGCGCACGTGCGTGTGTGCATATGTATGCGGGTCAAAGACACTGTCTGAGTGTTGGTGGCTTGCAAAACGCCCGCAGTAAGTGTACACTGGAACACTGAAGACCCACCGCTGGCCCTCTACTGCCTGTGAGCAGGACATGCCATCGCCACCAACTTCCGAACTACAGCATCCGCGTCCTCGCTTGCCTACCTCCCCGCCATCCCTCTTTCTGCCTCCCCTCTTCGCCCTGATTACCTTGCGTTGCCCCTGCCAACTGCTTCATTTCAGGATGTGACGATTTCCGTTATGTAAGTCAGGATCGATGAGATGACGGCAGCGGTTAGCAGCGGTCATATCTCTCTCAGAGATATAGATTATATATAAAGGTTCGAGGTGCACACCTCAACGGCTTCCAAAACCGCCAGGTAATCCGGCTCCAGCACCATCTTCGCGGGAAATGTGCCCACCTCCACCGCCTTCTGGTGGGCTTTGTTGTGGATCTGCGAGTTCATGTGCAGCAGCAGCTCCTCGAGCACCGCCACACGGCCCTTTCGTGCGGCGACGTGCAGGACCGTGTCCCCGTTCTGCAAGGAACGCGCGGGGGACCGCGGGCAGAGGCCGGACGGGGGCCTGGGGCATGGACACGTGGACGGGGCATGACGATCCGGAGGAAGGGGATTGGGAACGGGGACAGCAAGGCAGTGTCTTTGACCCGCATACATATGCACACACGCACGTGCGCACCCACACATGCGCGCGCAAACGCACACACATACGCACACACGCGCGCGCGCGGGTGCGCGCAGACACACGCAGAGAGTTCAGACCCGGCAGAAGGGTAGCAGAGACCAAAGGAGGGCCTGCTCTCACGCGTGGCTGCCGAAACATGGGCCTCTCTCGTCAAAAGGACAGGGGTGATGGGGCAGGGGTAGCGCCAGGACGTCCGGTGTCATCAGAACGATTGCTGACGATGGGGAGATGTTGATGAGCATCGCTTTGGTTGGGGAAGAGAAAAGAAGTGACTTGCGGCCGGTGAACACGGTACGGGAATGCGAGAGACGGGGGATGTGATGGGGGCCTAATGGGGGGCCTGGTCGGTGAATGGTAGAGCAGGGCCATTCAAGGAAGTACAGGGGGGGGGGGGCTTCGGCTGGGGAAAGTTTTGGGGAACAGTGGATGCCAAATGAGCAATCCAGCAAAGGCCTGGCCCTGGTCGCGCCAAACATTTCGTGGGGAAAATTTCGGCATCAATCTGAAAGCCGAAACCCTCTGTACCACGGGGACCAGCACACGTGGAAGAACGGACCAAGGAACAGGTACAGTGTGCCCATGTGCCAGTGAGGGGGGGTTGGATGAGGTATTTGCGAAGTATATGCGAAGTTTCCCGAAACAGACCCGTGGCGCCCGCCCCCCCCCCCCCCTTCCGCACTGTATGACGTGTCAGTCCCGCGCTCATACGACGCCGAGGCGCACCGCGTCCGCGCCACCCGCTCGTGCGACGTGCCCGCGCGACGCGCCGTGGGCCGTTGGGAGTCGCCACGTCGTGAGGGGACACGCACCCCCGTGGGACCCCCCCCCCCTCCTCTGAGGGCCCGCATGAGTGTCGGGCAGTGGGGGGGCGTGACGCAACGGACTGCCGGACCATCCGCTGCCGCAAAAGTGGGGGCCGAGGCATTCGGTGCAGAGGCCCGCGGACCCGGTCGTACGCCATCCCCGTGACCCGGACCGCGCACACCCGCTGTCATGAGTCCGTGCGCAGTCCTCGCGCAGTCCCGTGTTCAACTGCCGTCGCTTCCGGGCGTGGCTGCGGGGAGGGGCTGGAGGAGGGCAGGGGCGCTATTCGAGCCCCCTGCCCCCCCACCGCCAAAGGGCACGCGTTACCGAGGCCCTTGCCGACTCGCCGACAGTGCCCCCCAAACCGGGGGTTTAGCGGAGGTGCGGGGGGGGGGCGGACCCCCCCCCAACAGATATGAGCCAAAACGATCCCCCGTGACGCGCTGATCATTTTGGGGCGGTGTATCGCGGGTGACTCGCTTGCCAAACACTTGCCGTCCGGTCTCAAGCCACCGAGCGGCTTTGGTAAATCAACATATGCCTTCATTGCGGGAGCCCCACTTCCAACCCCCCATCCCCCCCTTATTGCCAGGACTCGAACGGCCCCTTCCGGCCCCCGTGTGACATTCCGTCTGGTTGTTGTTTCTTTACGGGGCCCTGGACAGTCACCCGTTCTTCCCTTCGCATGTTGCGTTGGGTCGCTACTTTCTGTCGGCCGCTGTGGCCGGTGCTCTTGCTGGTGTCGTTTCCGCGTTCGCGGCGCCCGGTGGTTGGTGTGCCGGGGCTGTGCTGGGTGTTGCGGGGGTCGTTTGACTGTTTTTGCTTTCCACACACCTCCGTCCTCAGGCTGTCCACCACCTGCCTCGCTGCGTTTCCGTGTGCGTGAGGCCCGGGTGCCCTGCTTCTCCACGCGTTGCCCCCCCCCCCCCCCAAAAGGACTTCTTCGAGCCCCACAGCCACTGCCGTCGTGCCGAGGATGCCCAGAGGGCTGCTGGACAGAGGCAGACCTCGTCCTTGATGCCCTCGATGCCGTTGTGCCCGTCCCAAATTTTCTTGAGGTAGGCAATCAGCTCCTGAACCATCAGCACTTGACCGTCGGCTGCGGCGCTGAGAAGGCACCGGGCGTAAAACCTGCGGAGGTTTGTGGCACATGTGGGGCGCGCCGGAGGCGGCGGTCGGATCGGGAGCAACAGAACCCGCATTGCCCTGTCACGGACCCGGAGCAGAGACTCCAAAATCAGAGCCCCCCACCCACTGACCAGGGCACCCACACATTGCGTTGAGCTCTGTCTATCTGCTCTCCGATACGCCGTTCCACTGTCGTTACGGTCGTCTGCTTGCCCTCCATCACGTTTTGCTTGTCGAGGCAGCCCCCCCCCCCCCCCCGCGCGGCTGTGGGATGCAGATGTTGATGCTGACCTGTGCCCTGCGAGGCTGAAGGCGGCAAAGCAACAAAATCAGAACATGCGGCTTGTGGCCTCGATCACTGTCACAAAGCAAATTAAACCGACACAACATCAGACCACCCCAATTGAGGTATCGTTCACTCTCATCGTGCCCCCCTCCCCCGGTGGGCCCAGCGTACCAACATCTGTCCGCCCCCCCCCCCAAAAAAAACAAACACAGGCCCCTTGGTACGGATCACGGTCACGGTCTGTCACCTCCTGTCCCTCACCCACACCGCAGCGCAGACTGAAATGAAATGACCGGTGCCCCTCCGCTACTCACGCACATGCCATGCCACAGGCGTGCGCACGCCCTCTATCTTGTCACTCTGCCGGTGTTCCACCCCCGCCTAACCCCCGTGCCATGCCACGGTCGTGTGCCCTCCTTGGACTCCTTCATCGTCGGGCCGCCGCAGACCAGGGCCATGGGTATGAGATCCCGTCCCCTCTATCTCCGTATCGAGGGTTGTCAGCGTGCGGCGCTAGCTGGGGACAAGCCTTTTTTGTGATACGGGGGGGGGGGGGGGCAGAAATCTTGGAGTAGGCAGGCACTATTAGAGGGCAGGCACTGCTTTTGTTCCACCCGTATGGGGGGGGGCAGGGCTTCTTTTGAGCAGGGGGGGGGGAGGGGGGGAGGGGGTTTTGGACCCAAAACTTGGTGTACCAAAAATGGCCTGACCAGATTTTCCCTATTGTAAATTTCGTTTTTTCCCACTATGGTCACTTTGGTCTGGGGAGGAGGGGAGGGGGTTTTAGGGGAGGCCCCCCCCCCCCCCTGGTTTTTAATTATTCTAAAGAAGCCCTGGGGGGGGGGGAACGGGGGTCTAGCTGGGGAGGCAGGCACCCACTCAACGCCTTGTCCACGGTACCTACAGAACACCACTGACAGGTAACACTTTGTGCATACCAGATATGGAACCAATACCTGGTTGCTCTGCAATCCAGTGGACCACTAACTAAGCTACTGCCCACATCTGTCACTGGTGTGCAACAGATCACTCAAAGCCTGCACATCATGTCCGTAAAACAAGTCCCAACGCACTGTTGGCCTGCCCCCGCCGGGGGGAGGGGGGAGGGCAGTTCCGGTAAGGGCACCCAAAATTTCAAAAAAGGGCAGGCAGGCACCCCCCCCCCCCCCCTGGGGTAGGGCTTCTTTTGAGCAGGGGGGGGGAGGGGGGGAGGGGGTTTTGGACCCAAAACGTGGTGTACCAAAAATGGCCTGACCAGATTTTTCCTATTGTAAATGATTTCGTTTTTTCCCACTATGGTCACTTTGGTCTGGGGAGGGGGGGGAGGGGTTTTTGGGGGAGGCCCCCCCCCCCTTGGTTTTTAATTATTCTAAAGAAGCCCTGCCCTGGGGTAGGGTATCCGGGCCACTAGAAAAAAGGCTTGGCTGGGGACCGGCCGGCCCCTGCTCCATGTCTCCTTCCGCGCGAGAGGCATCGGGGCTTGGCTTAGGGGAGCTTCTTCGGGAGGGATCCGACACCAGAAGAGTGCAGACGGGACTGCCCGGCCGCCCCTCACACCAACGGAAGAGACCTGTGGACCTCCAGGCGCTCCTTCAATGGCGACAGGTCCTCATCCTCGAAATGGGTGGCCACCGTCTGATAGAACTCCTCGGCCCAGCAGCGCTCGTACCAGCGGCTCAGCATCGTCTGCTGGATCCAGGCCTTGCGCTGCTCGTCCATAGCCACTGCAGTGCAACGAGGGGGCAGAACGGGAGGGCCCCGCGCGGCAGTGGCCCGGTCGGTGTGTACGGCACAGGGCCAGGGGGCTCCGGATCGCCAGCCGTTACCCGTGTTCCGCCACAGTCCCAAGGCACTCTGCCCGCGGTGCACCATGTGGCGACGGGTGTTCCCCCAACGTGGGTTGGCTTCCGTGTGTCACACCTGGCGGTCTGTGCACCGGTGACCAGTGTCACGTCGCGTGCGTGCGTGCGTGCGTGCGTGCGTGTGTGTGAGTGAGTGAGTGAGTGAGTGAGTGAGTGAGTGTGTGTGTGTGTGTGTGTGTGTGTGTGTGTGTGTGTGTATGTGTGTGTATGTGTGTGTGTGTGTGTGTGTGCGTGCGTGTGTGTGTATGTGTGTGTGTGTGTGTGTGTGTGTGTGTGTGTGCGTGCGTGTGTGTGTGTGTGTGTGTGTGTGTGTGTGTGTGTGTGTGTGTGTGTGTGTGTGTGTGTGTGTGTGTAGCCTTCTTTTGTTGGTTGAGGTCATGCGAGGGAGGGAGTTGAGGGTTGGGTGGGGGCATGAGAGGGGGGGGGGTGTGCAGCTTTGGGGGCGAGCAGTCATGTGGAGGAGGCGCGGGTGTCCAGCCATGTCCGGTGGGTCTGGCCGTCCCGATGCTTTCCCCCACTGGCGCCTTTGGGAGGTTGATGAGGACAGTACAGTAGGTTGAATGGACCAAAAAACCCAACAAAGTGCAAAACCCAAACTGTCTAGCCCCTACTATTTTCTTTGCGATTACTTGTTTTTAGGGTACCGTACAAACGGCCAAATTTTGCGAGCGGCGAATTTTTGCGAATTGGAAAAGGTGTTAATATTTTGTTAAAATTTTTTGCGTTGCAGGGCAAATCGTCAAAAAGGTTTTTTTTTGGCGATTTTTTGTGAGGAATTAGCGTTTTGCGACAAGAAATTCAGCCCGCCTGGTCAATATTTATTTAAATTTTTGCGATTAATTTCGTTGAAATGAGAGTTTTGCGAAGGTAGAGTTCTTCAGCCCAATGGCATGTCCCCCTGCTATGGATGCGGTCAACTTGTTGCAGAACTTGTTTTTTCATGGGCAAACACGAAGGCAAATGCATACAAGAACTCCAGACCATATGTCAACATCCTCCATATGGGCTGGCATTGCCAACATGGGCGACATTGTCGCACTCAAAAGTGCTCTGGCGTAGAGGCCATTCAGGCACAGGGCGCTGTTGTTTGGTCAACGTTGTGGTGGTGCCATAGCCCTGGTACTGCTACTGCTGCTGCTGCTACTGCTACTCGAGGCCGCTTGATCGCTGGGACTGTGGGTAACATCTTCCCGTATAAGGCGTTCAGCACGTTGCGCAATAGCAACTTCCGGGGGCAAAGAAGAAAAATAAGATTGTAAGGTAAACATCTGTCAA
The DNA here is from genome assembly GCA_964036045.1 of Eutreptiella sp. 'Long Island Sound 2002'. Lineage (NCBI taxonomy): Eukaryota > Euglenozoa > Euglenophyceae > Eutreptiales > Eutreptiaceae > Eutreptiella > Eutreptiella sp. 'Long Island Sound 2002'. The sequence continues at coordinate 67,865,896 of OZ038387.1, read as the reverse complement.
GCACGAACAACGAACAACAACCGGTAGGGAATGCACACCAATGGGAAATAATTATTTATTTATCTAATTTTGCGACAAATTCAGCTATTTTGCATGGTCACACACCGGAGTTATTTGTTTGTTTTTGCGTTTTTTTATGTTTTGCGACAAGAGCATTTTCAAGGCAAACGATTCCTAGAATTAACCATTCTCACGAAATTTCATCGTTTCTACGGTAATGGTCGTCATCGGAAAAATTTAGTAAATTTTAGCGCGTCGTAGAACGCAATTTTGGACAACAAGTGGGTAACGCATTTCACACGTACACACACACGATGAGAACTGCAAACGAGAACAGAGCAAGAAAAGCGGCGAAAGAAAACTCCTCAGGAGCCACAGGGCAGCCCTAGACGTCTTTCGGTCTGTTGACGAAGAAAGTAACACACACACACACACACACACACACACATACACACACACATACACACACACACACACACACACACACACACACACACACACACACACACACACACACACACACACACACACACACACACACACACACACACACACACACATGCACACACAAGGCCCCCTAACACAGTGCAACTGGTATGTTACCAGACCGTGCAGATGGCACAGCGGACCTTGATAATCCAGAAGGGCCTCCAATGCATCCGACGATTTGCCGCGCAGAACCTGCTCCACTGCCTTGAACATGTTGCTTTGGCTGGGGCTCGTGGCGTGGATGGCCATGCGCACCGCGTCCGCCTGCCCTGACTGCGCGGCACGCACCACCAGCGGCATGTACCGGACCTCATTGTAATGCTCCAGCGCCCCCTTGTCCAGCAGCAGCGCCATCACATCTTCCCGACCCGCAAGGGCGGCCGTCCTGGGCAAAGGGAAAGCGTGGGGACGGACAGGACCCGTGTGCGAGTGTAGTGCTGCAGCTGCTGCAGCGGTGGGGCCGTGGGCGATTGCGCATCCGGTTTGCCGGCTGTGTTCGCTGCCTGAATCTCAAAGAGAAGTCACAAACAGATTTTTCCCGGTTTTTTCGCCGGCCCTGGTCGCTGATTTCCCAGGCGCCAGGCGCAACAGGGTTCCGAAAGGCCCAGGAATGGGAGTTGATTGGAGCAATTGTACCTGGAGAATGGGGGGTCCCCCCCCCGGCATTCAACATGAACTTAATTTGGGCAGCCCTGGTCGCTTATTACGGGCTGGACTTCTACTTCAGACCCTAGAGTACCATCCTCCGGTTCCCTGCTTTTCCATGCCACCACCCGAATTGCTCGACACTATCGGTCTGCAACAGCACCACTTCTGCTTTCACATGTCTCGCTCCCGAGCCCGTGGCATGGAGCACTGCCTGGGGGACACGATGGGTGGTCGGGTGCACAGGACAACCCCTGTAACAACCCAAACGCCTGCCGGCACGCCACGCGCAAATGAGGGTGCTGCTTGCGCACCGCGCACACTGCAGCCCGTCTCTGACGACCCGTTTCGGAGTGAAAACGCGCGAACCAACGTGGAGACGACGGCAGCATTCCGCCGCTCCGGGCCGTGCGATGAACACGATGGAGCCGCCCCATTATCTACACAAACCGCAACACCCCCATACGCCTCTGCCCAGCGATGCCCCGGTCCGACGTCCAGGACTCACGCCATTTCAGGGTGCAGCCCGCGCGACGCACACAGCGCACCATGGCATGAGCCCTGCGGCGCTGCACGTCGGCGCACACACACCGCGGGATACTTCCGGGGCATTGACACTCACTCCGTCGTCGCGCAGATGAAGCACCGCCCACACGGCCACCCCCCGTCATGGTCACAAGGCCCACGGGCAGACTCTCAGCGGCACAAGGTCCCCCCAAGAGGGCGCCTCCCGCGTACCACGCGTCCTGGCACCCCGGGCTCTGGGGCCATGCTGCAGGGCCACGGCGCCGTGCAGCGCCTACCGGGGGCGGGACATTTCCGCAGGGGGATTCTTCCGCGAGGCAAATTCCGTATTTCAACTTGGAGCGGAATTCCCCCGCATTTTTTCACTGTAGGTGCGGAATATTCTGCGCCCCTATGCGACCCACAGTGACTCAGCAGCAATCACCTCGTCCACACGTTTCACACTGGGGGTCCACCAAAATTGTCACGTGCTGCTGTCCATCGTCAATCCGGTCGTCGTTAATGGTCAAATCAGCAGGTTTTTTCGGATTACCTCGTGCGCCATACATTTGTGCTCCCCATGATATTTTTAGGTACACATCATGGACCGCTTTGTGGTGCGCAAAGGCGACACCGAAGATACCGCTGTGCCCGATTTGGTGCACCATTTGCAGGCAGTCGTGGCCCAAAAGGGCACCTGCAAGAGGCTCACAGGCACTTCGAAGCCATGGAAGAATTGGGATGACCAGCGGGCTTGTGGTATTTGTGTCCTTAGGCGCAAAAACAAGATGCTCACCAAGCAAACACATGTGGTGAAGTTCAACAGGTCGCCAATTCAGACGTTTGCAGAATTGTTGCTGGCTGCTTTGTTGCCTTGTGCGTCTTTTGGGGATCGCAATCCCAGGATCCCTTTCCTTCCAATGCACTTAAGATTTTGGAGGTGCGGAATTTCCCCTCGATATTTTGGGATAGGTACCCCTCCAGAGCCCCCCCCTCCCCCTTACGCATTAATTCCTGATAAACAAAGCCTGGCCCCACGTGTAGCAGCCGCACACTGTTGCGCGCAAGCCACGCCCTTGTCCAAGCTACAGTAGGCGTAGGGACCGCAATAATTGTGTACATCGGCGTAGCTTATACAACGGGGGGTAGGTCCTCCCAAATAAGTGCTGCCCGTGCGCAACAAAGTGCTACTCGTGTGCAAAGTGCTGCCCGTGCGCAAATAAGTGCTGCCCGTGCGCAAATAAGTGCTGCCCGTGCGCAAATAAGTGCTGCCCGTGCACAAACAAGTGCTGCATGTGCGCAACGAAGTGCTGCCTGTGCGCAACGAAGTGCTGCCCGCCCGGATGCGCAGTACGCGCTGCCTGATGCGCACCCCCCCCGAGTGCAAAGGGCATCGCACACCCGAGCGCACAGCTGAGGTCGGCCCCGACGTCCACGAGGATCTCCACGACGGCCATCGCCCCGGAGCAGCCCGAGAAGATCGCGAAGTCGATGGCCCGGCGGCCGTGCGCGCAGGCGTTCGGGTTGGCCCCGTGGCGCAGCAGCTCGCGGACGATGTCTGCCAGGCCGTACGAGGCCGCGAAGATGAAGGCCGGGAGGCAGCCCCGCGGGCTCTGCAGGAGGCTGTCCGCGAGGGCGGGGAAGCGGCGCAGCAGCAGCCGCACGTGCCCGCGGTTGTTCTCCAGGATGGCGTTGTGGAGGGCCAACTGCACGGGCCAAGAGGGTGTAGGGCGGGCCCGGGGCGTAGACACCGGGAGCAAGCCATTGCTTAGTGACCCCGCCCCCCCCCCCCCCGGGGCTGGGGGTTGTTTGGGGCCCTGGCCGACCCACCCACCCGCATCAGAAAAATTTTTCCGCAGGACAAAAAAATGAAACTTATTAAAGGGGCCGGAAGTTTGAGGCCGATTTTAGGCACCTGAACTGTTTTTTGGCCCCTGATCAACCCCCTCCCTCCCCCCCCCCCGGGGGGGGGGGTCAGGGGCTCCCAAAGCAATGGCCTGACCGGGAGAGACGGAGTGTGCCTCCCAAAACGGGGGGCAGATCGGTCCCTACACGATGGCTCAGGCAGGCCCGCGGCACAACCCCCGCAGTATCGGTGTTCCCGCATCTCGTCACGGGTCTGTGTCGCGCGGGACCGGGGGAGGCATGCCCCTGAGGGGCCGGTGGGGGGAATGCCGCCTGCTGACGAACGTGTTCCCCCCAAAACAGACCCTCGCAAAGGGGGGGGGGGCGTTCAGTGCAGTCTGGACCCCAAGCCCCTGCGGCGGGCGGGCGGGGGAAGCGGGTGTTCGAAATTCTTCTCCGGGGGTTTGGGGGCATTTTTGAATCCCCCGTTTCATTCAGAGCACTTTGAATATGCACAAGTCCGGGGGGCAAAATCACCGGACGCCCGCTTAAGTGGTGTGCCCGAAGGGGGCGGGCATCGAGACTCACGCGTCCGCCGATCGTTTGGAGAGGCCGAATTGGCAGAAGCGCTGTTCCCCATTGGCGTAGGATTGCGGTCGGAAGAGGGGGGGTCCGGCCACCCATGCCCCCCCCACCCCCCCTGCCTTTGCCGCAATACCCCCTCCTTCTGGACCGCTTGTGAGTGACATTCCACCAAAACCGAGCACACAGTGGGTGGCGCCCGCGGAAGGGGGGCTGCTTTACGGCGGGTGCGATTCCTGACGCAAAGCCCCTCATCACCGCACAGTTCTGGCGTTCATCCCCTTCTTCAATCCGGACATCGCTCTGCCCACAGCCCTCGACAACTGCCGCCGCTTCTCGACAGTGCTCTTCAGCCCTCCTTATAACCGCAACCCTGCACTACCCTACCCCCCCCTCCCCAACTCAATGCACCCCCGGGGGTGTACTAAATGCCCCAGGGACTACTGAATGAAATGCCCCCAAACGAGTGATGTCGGCCATTGTTGCCTTGGTGGCTTGTTTCCGTCCCGGTCCACTGATGGTGCAGGTACTGTGCTGTTTGGTCCGGATCAACGAAAGCACTCCTACGACCAACCCCCCCCCTGGTCAAGCGGTAACGCGGCGCCGGGGGGTACCACCTTACACGCGAATGAACCTGACAGGCATTTCCTGTTCTCCTTCCCTGCACTCTGATATTCAATCATGCTCTGCGGCAGGGGGAGGCCCCGCAGGTGCTGACTGACATTTCCGAAAGGGCACAGGGCCTCTCCACATGTGATTCACGAGAAAAAAGCAACACAATGAGCGGCGGTGATCACGCTGATGCGTCCTCGACACCCACAAGTGGGAAGACCTGGGATCTAATGCCATTGAGATCGAGAAGGGCCTTGCGACGTTTCACACAATGACCCGGTTGGCTCCCGACCAGAGCGATGCAGATGTCGTTGAAGAGGAGGAGTTTTCAGACATTTTCCTTCAAAAGAATTGGTTGTCCGGTGGGAGGGTTTGGACTACCAATTGGTCTAGCCCCAGGCCCCAGCTGCAGCACCTGTGGCAAAGCCCAAACCGGAGGGCCATGGTCCTTTGCAACGCAGCATTGCTTCATATTTTCAAGCTGCCAATCCACAAAACGGTCCTATGCATTGCAACCGGCATATCTTTTTTTAAATGGATGGCACTGCCAGCGCAAAAAATCATATCAAACATTGTATGTACACCATCAAGAGGCTTTACCCTCAATAATATTCCACAGGAAAGGGGAAATGCCAACAGAGCTACAGAGCAAAAAGGAAAACCCATGACAATTACCCAAAGAGAGTACTCCACAAGGGTTATGAATTGGGGTATCCACTGCAACTATCATATCACTGTGTCCGATTGTCCAGCCCTGTGTCTCTCCGTGTCCGGTGTGTGTGCCATCCCCTGCTTTTGCTTCTTTTTGGGGGGAGGGAGGGTATGCTAAATACCCCTGACATGCGATCTACCCTGAGGGGTGTGTTGAAGGGGGGCGGGGGGGCGGTCCCCCGGTCTCGAACGAGGTGCATGGGTGTCCGGACCGTTGGGTTGGGGCACTTGTCCAGGAAGTCACTGTCATCGATGATATCGGTCTCAAAGCTCCCGCCACGGCTCATGTCCGCGATGGTCGTCAAAGACAATGACATGCGCCGGGATTCCGAAGAAATGCAGGACAGCGTGCAGCACTCGTACTGTGCCTGCAGCTGGTCCCACTCCAGCTCCTCTTCAGCAGCCAAATACGCGGCATCGACAGCGGTCAGGCCTTCGAGCAGCTGCAGCTCCAGGCAATGCCATGCCACCCTCTCCTCCAGCATGAGCACGTAGGCAAACTCCTGAGGGGGACACGCGCAGGTGACACGTCATCGGCGCCTTTCATGGGAGCAGACAGGGAACGCAAGAAACAGGGGGCCTGCCCACCACAACGAGGCCCTGCGACCCCCCCACTCAGACCTGTAGAAGGGCACACAACTGCATTACCACTGTACTAACTGCCAGATCTGTAGGGTTGATCTCCTGTTCAGCTTATTGAGCACATTTGAAATCGAAAAAAAAGCGCCATCAGCTTGCACACTAACATTAAACGGGGGGTCCTAGACTACACACCCACCCACCCAGAGTACAATTCTAAGAGGCAGGAGGGTCCCAGACTTTTCACCCACCCACCCAGGCTGGGGCACCCCCCCAGACCCCCCCCCCCAGTTAACTTAATTCCTTATAAACGTTCCCTGCCCCCCCGCGAGTTCACCGGACGGCATTCACCCCTGAACATGACTTGATGATACCAGCCCGCAAGTCCCCAGCATCTCCTTTGAGCCGCATTTGCATCTCTTTGGATGTCAATGGCCCGAGGCTATCACACACACGTTGGCCTTTGTGGGCTTGCGCCAATGTCATCATCCCCAGACTTGTCGCACTGGGCGGTTCCCCCCGCACTGCGCAAGAGCCCCCCTGAAGAGGAAATGCAATTCAGTAAAGGGGATGGAACTGTGAGGCTGGTTTCAGGTGCACAAGCCTTTTGTAGGACAGGGGGAGGACGGCCCCCTGAGTGATGGCCCGGGCAACACGCCACACGGATTTGCGGTTGGAGAGGCCGGAACCTACCCCCCCCCCCCCCTGTATAAGCTACGCAAAAGTCCCAAATTAATACGGTCCCTACACCTACTGTAGCTTGGACATGGGCGTAGCTTGCGCGCGACACATACCACTACCAACACCGGGCGCCCAGGTTCAAAAAGAGAGGATTGCATGGTGAGCTGGTGCAAGAAAGGGGCATATAATGCCCAAACATCCCCAAAACCAGAGCTATGTGGGTTCAAGTGGCAAACACTCACAACAAATGTGTCCATGACTCTATGTGACTCGCAAATTTCCGTCACCAAACCCATGTCTTATGTGGCTGCACTACGTTTGGTACCGAATTAAAATTAGGCACCAAATTAATACGGTCCCTACGCCTACTGTACCTTGGACAAAGGCGTAGCTTATACAAGGGGGGGGGGGTACTTTCCAGAGTGGCTCTTCGGGTTGTGCAGTGGGCTGGCGGACTGACACACAAAAGGGAGGGGCCGGAGGTGGTCCATGGGCCATGAAAATGAAAAGGTCACGTGGAGATTCGGGTGGTATGCCCCCGGACGCTCCCGGCAGACATCAGCTGCACGGCACAGCCCCTCTGTCCGGGGGGTGGGGGGGGTGTGTGGCATGACGGAGCAACGCTACATCGGTGCCCCCCTGACCCTCCGATGCCCCCGTCATTCGTATTGTTGTGTGGGAGGAGTCAAAGGGCGCGGTCCGTAGTCGTCCACTGGGCCCTTTGTTGACCGCCAAAATGTTGGCAATCGGCCCGAAGCTGAAACGAGCAGTGCAGAGGGGGCGCTGCGCGGGACCTACTCACATCCGCCCCGAAGCACCGCTCCGCAGGGGCTCGAAATTAGTGCTCTGTCCGCTGCTGCCGGACCTGGAAACGCGCATGCGCAGGAAGTCAGGCTTGCGCTTGAGAGGGGAGAGCACTCTTGTTTTGGGGGGGGGGGGCTGCTAACCGCTTCTGCCCGCCCTCAACGGCTCTCCAATCCGTTAGTACCCGCCACAAATTGCTTCCCAACGCCCTTTCCAACCGCGGGTAAACGCTCCCCCCTTCCGCCTCAGCCGCACCCCTGCCCAAAGCCCTGAAGCTGCAGAGACCGGGAGCTGTCTGTAGGCGCCCCCGTCACGCCCGCTTTGCGCGGGAACCGCCCCTCCCCCCCCCCTCAAGTCCCCTGGAACACACCTCCGCGAAGTCAAACGTGAGCCAATGACGCAACCGGCACTCCTCCGTCGCCACGCGCCACCGGGACCGGCTCTCGTTGGCCTCCGGGGACCCGGCCTCGCCGCTCACCGGCGTCACGCTGCCGAGCCCCAGACTGCCCTGCGACCGGCGCACCTCCAGCAGCCGCGGGGGGCTGAGCGACGCGCTGCGCTTCTCGAGGACGCTGTGGCTGTGGGGCCGCTTGGGGGCGTGGCCGGGGCCGGGGGCCCCGCCGGCGTCCGCGAGGGAGCGCTTCACGGCCGGCAGCACCAACCGCCAGCGGTTGTGCGCGGGCGACCGGCCCTTGGGGGACAAGTTCAGGGGCTGGAGGATCGGGGTGGGGCCGGGGGACACGGGGCACGCGCGGGGCGATGGCGGGGCCCTGGGGAAGGGCGACGTGCCCGTCGGCGCGCACGCGACGGTCGGCGTGTCGTAGGCGGCGACGGCCCCGAGGACCCCATTGCACGCGGTGAAGAAGTCCGCGGTCAGGGGGGGCGGGGGGGAGCCCTTGCCGCGGGCGGAGTCAGGGCTGGACAGCGGGGACCGCACCTGAGGCGACGAGGGGGTCCGTCCGGACAACCGCCGGTAACCGCCGGTGCGACTGCTCCTGAAACCCCCCCTTCCGACTCAGCCGCACCCCTGCCCAAAGCCCTGGAGCTGCAGAGACCGGGGGCTGTCCGTTGGCGCCCCCGTCACGCCCTGTGCGCAGGGACCACCCAAGTCCCCTCCGCAGCAGTGACACCGTCCGGGCGGGGCGGCAACAAAAGCGGGCCAGGCCCGGGGGCACATGACATGACCGGGGCCCTTGATTAGTCGCTATGAAGTCCGGCGCCGAAGAACAAACTTTGGAGGTCAAAAATGGGCCATAAAACCTTCACGGCATCGCAAACAGGCGACGACGTCTTCCGGGCGCTGCTTACGGACCGTTGTGACGTTTTCTGTCCATTGGGTGGCATCGGGCGCCATCCGGAGGGGTTGTGTTACCTTCCCCGACACAGAAAATGCTTGAGCCCATGCGTTTAGATGACCTGCAAGTGGAGGAAAATGACACCATCGACGAGGTTTCTGAGTCATCTGATGCCTCAGATCTTGAAGTTGTTGAGGCTCCTGTGGATGATGAAGAACCCAAGGAACCATGATCGTGGATTGTGTGAGTGGTGCTAGACCCAAATGTGTTGCTGCCCTGCATGTGCCACTAGGGGGGTCTTACTTTTGGGTGCATTGGTCCTGGTCCTTCAGGGGGGTCTTACTTTTGGGGCGGGGTCTTAATTTTTTTTGGGGGGGGGGTTCGGCAGGTCCAGTGGATAACAGTAGGTTCGCGGAGTGACCTCAGACAGATTTGTTGGCACGCGGGACTCAGATATCGTGACCTCGAAGCATTTCACTCGCTACCAATCCTCCTGTGGTTCCCCGTGCCCTGTGGTATGTGTGCCCCTGCAGGCCCATGCTCATCCCCGTCCTCCATGTGCGACCCCACAACACACATCCATTCGGCGCATTCCCCCCGCTGCGCCACGGGAAACAGATGCGCACGCATGATCCTGCACCGGTGTACAAGACGGGAGGCCACACGACAAATGCAAGGAAACAAGAAATCAGATCTTCAGTGGCATGCCATACGCCCCATTTCACTGCAGCCAACAGGAGGGCAGGCTGCAGAAGCTTGTTCACCAACACCTACAGTCCTACGAGGTGCCCAACCCCCGGCGTGCCCTCTCGCTGCTGCCCTCTGCTCTGAAACATGCTGGCAGTACGTCACTTCTGTGGTGGCTTTGTGACTGCATGCGCCCGGAAGTCGTTCGAAGGGTCCCGCGAATTGTTTGCATGCGGCCACAGCTCTGGCCCGACTCACAAATCAACGCCCGAGTAAAGCGCCACAACCCGTGTCCCAACGCTCGGCCCACCCACAGAGGGAGTTACCTGCGTGAGGAACGACAGGTCGGGACTCGCTAAACGCGGTGTTGGCGGCTGCAGCAGGAGATCCGACGACGACTGATGGCAGTCCTGCAAGTTTGCGTCAGTGCTGGGGCGGAGGCCGGCATTGGCACGGATGGCAGCCTAGGCCTGTGTGGCGGCACCTCGCTGCTCTTTGCCCCCCTCCCCCCCTTCCGAAAAAGAAAGACTGTCACAACGCGCTATTGATGTGCCCTGTAAATTCCCAGCGCCAAACTATGTGAAAAGGGTAATCACGACGGCGGACCGGATCATGGATGAGGGAATCGGGGCAAGGGCAGGACACCAACAATATCTCAGAGCGTTAACGCGGAATCAATTCTGCCGAGCATACGGCTGCTGGAGGCCCGAGGGCCCAACCCAAGGGCCACTCCAGGCGTGTGAGTCCCCACAGGCCACCCACGACCCCAGGACCGGCGCAGGAGGGGGGCCCACGCATCCTCTTGCATGCCTCGTTCGGGAAGAGACGGACGGTGCTGAGGGAGGGGGTATGCGCACGGCTTTGCCCCCCCTTCCGGAACCAAAGGACTGCACAGGGGTGCGCGTGGCGGTTACTTGCACGAGACGTTGGGGCGCTGCACATAAACAAGCAGCAGCAGCGCGTGTCCCACGTGACCGGCTTCACTTGCTTGGGTTGACACCACGGGGGGGGGGCGACCCCTCGGTTCTGGACGCCAACTACCCCCCCAACTGACTGTTGGCCGGAGGCCCCTTGGGGGGGGGGCATGGGAGGGGGGGTTCAAGGAGGGGCGACGGCGGGTTTAAGGATAGTGTTGGGGCGCAAATTGGACAAAAATTTCCCTAGGGCACCTTTGGTGTTCATGGAGCATCGGGCGCCTTTGAGGCCCATAGACGCCTGAGGGCAACACCTTTAGCAACTAACTGTTGGCCGAAGGCCCCTAAGGGGGGGGGGGGGCAGGGGTAGTTGGCGTCCTAGGACCCGCGGAGTCGCCCCCCCCCCCCCCCCCCGGGGTTGACACACTCGCCACAGCGACCGCATGTCTTTGGCTGGTGTTCACGGTCGGTGGACCGGGGCGTTGCGTGCGTGCGGATACGAACGCCGCAACAGAGAACCGTTGAACCAACCAAAATGTGACAGCCCGTGGGATGCGCAACTCGCCGCAGCCGGGGATGGTAGGGGCCACGAACACATTCCTCGGGGAGGAAGGGTTGACGTTCTCAGCCCCACGGGCAGCACAAACCGTGTGGGATGTGTTGGGAGGTACATGCAGCCGTGGAGGCAGAGGGGCAGGTGGTGAGGCGGGGTGGGTTGGGGTGGGGGATGGTGGTGGGTCAGCGGGAGTCGCACCCACACCGTGCGGCCCAGAGGCAATAGTCTTGGGATCTACCACCTCTCACCAGTTTGTGAGGGAGTGTGGGGACTGGCCGCCTTCCTGGGGGCCGAGGCAGTGCAGGAGATCGCGGGCTGAGGCAGTGCAGGAGATCGCGGGCTGAGGCAGTGCAGAGGGTCACCGCTGGATCCCAATCAACAACACCCCTGAGCTCTGCTTCCACAGCGGTGAGCACACAAATTTCGGGGGCCGCCCTGTGGGTGGTACTACGCACTACCTCTCATGATGGTGCCACAATGTGCCCCGCCTATGAAGGCGTGCGAGGGGAACCAAATAAGGGGGGGGATGGGATGGGATGGGAGGGTGTCCAACACCTGCCACACACGTCGCCAGGCCGACCCTATGTGTCAGCGGCTTGTGCCACAGGCTGCCGCGCGCTGGACTCGGAGCCACGCAAACCACCACTGACCCAGTCCGAGACCGGCGGGTGAAGTTTCCATACCCACACTCCTTGGGGACCCTGGTCGGCGTCATGTCCGGGGCTTCCGGCCCACACGCACGCACACAGACACACACCATGTCATTCCATGGTCATGACAAATAAGGGGGGGGGGGCTGATACTGGGTCCTGTCTGCTGCCCTTCTGTCAACAACATCAAAATCTTCGGTGCAGAGGTCAATTACATCTCGAAGCCAACGCCCCTACGCAAACCTGTGACTCCTTCTCGGACTGTTGACGGGACCACCTTTTCTCTGGCGACGCCACTTGGAATGGCTTGCTGTGCGTTGAGCTCAGCTCCCCGTCGACCTTCTCGATGCCCGAGCCATTCTCCAGCGACGGCAATGAGTGCCGCGGAAGGGCCTTGCCTTCGAGGGCCCCAAGGACGTGCCTCTTCTCTCTTTTGGGCGATGCAAAAGAAGAGGAGGGGGAACCTGCGCAAGGCGGGTGGCAGGCCGTGCGGGTGGGAGGGAGGGAAAGGGGAGGCGGAGGGAGGGCGAGTGGAGGCCTAGCGTGCGTCGTCAGGGTCATGCCGAGGGCATGCCGGGTGATACCGCGGCATTGTAGGGGGGCCACGGCGATCTCTGATTCGATGGGGCCGTTCACAATCCAGACTTTGAGCCCCGGACTCGACGGTGGCGGCCTGGCGCGTGGGCGCCAAGTTGGCAGGTTGCCTCCCAATTCGTCGCTAATTTGGGCCAAAAAACAGCCATATTTCGCCAAAAGTACGGACTGGAAGCGACCCCACACGGACATTGGGGACATTGGGCCGTATCTGGGGGCGACACGTGCAAAGAAGGCACAGCACGAGTAGAGGGTGCAAGGGAGCACTGTTATGTGATGGTTGTGTGATCAACGGCACAGAGAGACCCAGATAGGCCTCTTGGGTCCAGCCGACGCAAAGCCGGTCGCCACATATGCCCTTCGGTTACCTTCGTTTCAGGGGGCGTTAACCAGCGCGGATTCCGGGCAATTTCGGGCGTTTTGGGAACAATTAAACCTTTCATTAGGTAGGTTCGAACCAGCACCTTTCATATGTGACGCAAAAGACATAGCCACTGATCTGCGATGACTCTGAATGGTATGGCTGGGTACATGACGCGAGTGCAGGCCCATGCTCGCGCATCAAACCATGCGCCTGCCATGTGCACTGCAGGTGCACTACACCTCAGCACAGTTGCACACACCTGACACTGAAACAAAACTTTGTGGCGCGGACTTGATGGCAGGGGACACAGGGTGCTTCTTGGCCTTGAGAGTTGGCGATAAGTGCGAGGAAGAGGGGGCGGTGAGCCGTATGTTCTCCCCGAGTGCCCCAAGCATGGGGTGTGCGATTGGCTTGGGACCGGACTTGGGGGGCGCAGGCTCAACACCCTCTTGATGTCCGTCACTGGGCCCCGACGTTGTGGAAATGCAGCATCAACCAAAACGGTTGCAGTGTGCAATGAAGCACACGAAACACCCGCGATGGCCTCAAAACACAACTGGGTACAAAGCAACGTCCACGAGTCAGACGCCATGCCAAAGGCAACGAACGAGGGCTCAATAGTGCGAGAAACACAAATGTGAGCAGGCACGCATCTCCATACATTTCACCATCCTTCGCGTCATTCTCGAGGCAGATCCACGATCCTTGAGTAGGATCACAAGAGACATCTCACAATGTAATCCGTGGTGTTCTGCTTTGGACTGCATTCAGTTGAGAACTGTGATCTCCCCGCCCCCGCTGGATTTTTCCCTTGCCTGTACATCCGTCTCAGGTGCCTGGATATTCCCTACGCCTCCCCCACCCCATTTTCGGCGTATCTTTTCGTTTTGTTGTGGCACAGCAGGTCTCAAGTGAGCTATTGGGCGACGGCCTGGACCAGACGTCCCACACGGTGAGTGTGTCTCGTACCCGAACCGGCAGATATCCTCTCTCATTTTCGGCGGCAGTTTCGGTTACACCGTCCTCCGCTTCGGACAAAGAGTACTCCCCATCATCTTCCTCCCTCCGCTTCGGACAAAGAGTACTCCCCATCATCTTCCTCCCTCCGCTTCGGACAAAGAGTACTCCCCATCATCTTCCTCCCTCCGCTTCGGACAAAGAGTACTCCCCATCATCTTCCTCCATCACCTCGTCATCTATGCTCCCTAAGGCGGCACATAAGGCCTGCACCCTCTTTGACTTGGCCCTCGGCTGCCCCAGTGCCTCAAACAACCCAAAGATGGCACCTTTCACCGTTCCCCCTGGCTTGGCACTTTAGAGCCGGCTGAGCTGAATCTGGTGCCAAATCCCATTCGCTCGCACCCCGTGGGTGTTGCCCCCCTCCCTGCGACGTCCCTGCCGCCAATCTGCGCGTTTGCCCCACCTGCAGGGGGAGGGAGTTGTGCTTTTCGGCTTTATGCCGCGCCGGAGCTCGGGTGGGCTCACGTGTGTGTGCAAACGCTGTGGCCTCCGCCGTTCGAATCTCTTGCGGTTTGCATACATGCTTTCCGCTGGATCACTGTCTGGCCAAGCAGGCGTTGGGTCGGGACCTGCTTGTCAGGGCTGTGATGGAGGTTCTTCTGGTGAGGATTGGAGTAGTGGAGTTTGGGCCAAGACATCTTGCGTTTGTCTGATGCATTACAGCCTCACGTGTTGATCGGGGATTTGGTTGTCATCCAGGCTGAATGGCCCACACACAACACATGCACAGCCCGCACTTAGTGAGGCATGTACCCTGGGCCGCCCTGCCGCATGGGTGGCGGACGAGAGTGGTGCACCTCTCCCCGGATGAGGCAATATCTGTGGAGGACAAGCCTTAAGCCCAAAGCCCCCCCAAAAGTGGGTTTCAAGTGGGGGGGCGTGTCTGGGGGGGGGCGACCAAAAAGTGATTGGGGGATGTGTTTATTGGACAAAATAATGATTTTTCAGGGGTTTAAACCAACAATTCAACCCCTTGGGGTAGAGTATGTGAATAAGCCCAAAATGGGGGTATGTGGCGTTTTCCTGTATATGCAGGCCTGCGTGGTTTTGATCTAACCTCTGCGAGGTGAAAAATGGATTGGGACGTGGGTCCGAATCGACGCCTAGTGGCGGCTAAAAGCCAACCAAGTTTTGACCCCCCCCCCCCCCCAAAAGTGGCACCCGGATACGGGGAGGGGGTGGAGGGGTCAAAATCAAAAAATTCATTGGGGGATAATTTCTTCTTCCAAAATGCTGATTTTACAAAGGGTTAAACATCCGATATCATACGTTGGGGTATGCTATGGGAATATCCCCCAAAATGGGGGGTATGTGGCTCTCACGCCTACGCTTGACCTCACAACCCTGTTCGAGGTAGCTCCGTATTTCATGGCACCCACACATACATCATTGCACATGGCTGATGTATTCCACTGAGATGGCGGTGCACAACAATGAATTCAGGAGCACTGAGGTGTGATTCGGGACCCACATCTTGACACTGTTTATGGGGGTAGGGTGGGTGTTCTGCATTGGGAAAGGGTTGCCTTGGTGCTTACGACAAGACCACCACACTATAGGAGCTCTTACTGCACGCCGCAGGGTAAGGGTGATTAGCTTTAGGGTGATTCGCAGCACAGTACTTTTCCTTAATTTGGGGTGAAGGAAGTAGGTCAAACGGGCACAATGGCGAGGCACATTACTCAAAACGGACAAAACTGTTGCGATGACCACTCTCCATTCAAAAGTACGGTTCACAAAGGGTACAATGTCCCCTGTTCAATGAGTATCACCCAAATTGCGCGCCGCAGGATTAGCGTTCCCAGTAAGGGTTAGTAGCTGTGGGGTAGTTAGCACCGCATTGATTTTCCTCAATTTTGGGTGAAGGAAGCAGGTTAAACGGGCGCAATGGCGAGGCACAATACTGAAAACGGACAAAAATGTTGCGATAGCAACTCCCCATTCAAAAGTACGGTTCACAAAGGGTACAATTTCCCCTATTCCAGGATAATAACCCAAATTGCTCGCCGCAGGCGTTGCAGGCGCTGCAGGACTAGCACACCCTATGAGGGCGTTGGTGAGTTAGAAGGCCCGAAGGCCCAACCAGGATCCGCGTCACGTCTTGAATCTGCTGCCCGTGGTCCCCAACGACAGAGGCACTGAGGTGCTCGCCCCCCCCCCCCCCGCCGCCCCCTTGCCTGTTGGAATTCTATCTCATGCCAAGAGGGCGATTAAAAGTGGTGCCAACAGCCCTAGAGCGGGAAAATATGTAAGAGGGTTATTTCAGAATGCCCTCCCCTTCCTCCGTTTGGTGACGTGTGGACGGTCACGTGTTGTGGTTTTGGTGACACTGTCAGCACAAACAGCAGCACACACAGAAGAAGAAAGCTGGCTTGTCAAGGGCCAAAAGCCAACCCTCGGTGCCTTTCGCAAACAGGTCTGTGTGAAAAGGGTGCAATATGACCTGGTTGCGGGAGGAAGAGGGCAACGTCATGAAATCAACTGCAATTCAGGACCCGTGACCGTCGCAGACCACAACCCGTGGAAAGCTGTGCCATGGCATTGCAAGGGCACGCGCAGCACATACAACAGATGCTCGTCAGACCATAGGTACCTTTCTGCCAACAACATCCCTGGCTACAGGTCACCGATGAGTGCGCACAGTTCGGCTGGTGACGTGAAATGGGGTGGATATGCCTGGGTTGCGGGGGAGAGGGACCGGGGAGCAGTAGGTACAGGAGGTGGGTCAAGCTCCACAGTCCCCAGGCTAGCAACACCAGCAGCGAACCAACCAGACTGCCGCCACCGCCGATGGGTTAGCCTCCTCGTGCCCTCCCCCCCCCTCCCCTTGGCTGCCTCCTGCCCCACTTTAGTCAAACGCTGGTTTCTCGTCTACACGTGCCGCCAGCACCAGCCCGGGTAAGTTGGGTATTGGGTCAGGGTGGCTGTTGCCGCTGGATGTACTGCAGAGTGGATAATGGCATCTGTTGCTGAGGAAAATACGGATTTGGCGCTTGCTGTTGAGTCTCAAGGCCAGACTGGGGTGAGGTCACTGCATGCTGGTAGGGGTACAGGGTCAGTGGTCCTTGGAGTTGCTGGTGCTGGTGCTGCAGCAATTCCTGTGGCTGTTGCTGTGGCAAATTGGGTTGCTGCTGGCTCTGCTGCTGGTGGTGGTGGTGCTGGTGGTGGTGCTGCTGCTGCCAAGCATATGCCTGCTGTTGTTGCTGGCCCTGCAGCGGCAGCTGTTGGCCCTGCTGTTGCTGCTCATGACACTGCTGCCAAGCATGCTTCTGCTGCTGGTGCTGTTCATCCTGTTGTTGGTATGGCTGGTGCTGCTGGTGCTGGTGCTGGTGCTGGTGCTGGTGCTGCTGGTGCTGGTGCTGGTGCTGGTCCTGCTGTCGGTAAAGCTGTGCTTGCTGCTGTTGCGTTTGGTGGGCTTGATGGTCCGGCTGCAGCTGATAGTGCAGCTGGTATTCAGTTTGTTGCTGCTGCTGCTGCTGCTGCTGCTGCACATGATGGTCTTGCTCCTGATAATGCTGCATGTGCTGCTCATGCTGCTGCTGTTGCTGCTGCTGCACATGATGGTCTTGCTGCTGATAATGCTGCATGTGCTGCTCATGCTGCTGCTGCTGCTGCTGCTGCTGCTGCTGCTGCTGCACATGATGGTCTTGCTGCTGACAATGCTGCATGTGCTGCTCATGCTGCTGCTGTTGCTGCTGCTGCTGCTGCACATGATGGTCTTGCTGCTGATAATGCTGCATGTGCTGCTCATGCTGCTGCTGCTGCTGCTGCTGCACATGATGGTCTTGCTGCTGATAATGCTGCATGTGCTGCTCATGCTGCTGCTGCTGCTGCACCTGATGGTCCTGCAGCTGCTGGTACGACTGCAACATACGACTGTACAACTGTCCGCCCTGTAGCTCTGATTGCAGCTTCTGTAGCGGCTGCTGTCGACCGTGCTGTGACAAAGAGCGCCGCTCAGATTGCTGAGCCTGCGGCACGTCACGATCTTCGACCCGCTGATTCACGAGAGACGGATGATTCCGCGGCAGCAATGGTGCTTGCGGATCGACTGTGTGCTGCGGCGCCCTTGCCTCGACCTGCTGCGGCTGCTGCGGCTGCTGGGGCCCATGAAGCCGCTGCTGTTCTTGATGCTGCGGCTGCCCGTGTTGCTGGTGCTCCTCCTGTGCCTGACGGCCTGGCGGTCCTTCGCCCTTTTGCTGCGACTGCTGCTGCTCTGCACTGTGCAGTGCTGCCAACAACGAGCCGGGGTGCAGCAGCAGCGGATGCATGTCCGGAGGCGTGTCTCCGGGCGGTGGGCCATTCGGAGGTGGCGGGAAGGCCCTTAAAGGCCACGAGCCGGTGCCCTCTGGCGCCGCCCCAGCCGTCGGTTTGGGATCGCCGGGGGTCCCGAGGTCCCCTGCCTCTGGGGAGCCTGGAGGTGCGGGGCCTGGCGGATCCAGGGGACTCCCGCCCTCCGACGCGGGGTCTGGGCCCAGTTCTGCCCTCATTTGGGGCGAGGGCAGCGGTGGGAGCCCGGCCTGCGCCCGCAGCTCCTCCTCCGCCTTCTGGGCCCCGCTCTTAATCACCCGCACATATCCGGAGCGAACGGTGCGGATGACGCCTGAGGACACGGGGAGGGCGGGCGGAAGGGGGAGGCCACGAGGGGGCGGCAATGCACTGCATGGTGCGACGTGGCTCCATTGCACAGACACACACATGCGCGCGCACGTGCCGTGCAACGATGATCTCCATGCAACTCCGGGCTCGGGCACTTGCTTGCCTTGGGTCCGGCGCAAACCTGAATCTCTGCGGGGAATCGTCTCGTCCATGGTGCACTCCACGACAACGTCGCTGTTCTCCGATGTGCACAGCTCCACTTCAAGCGCAAACTGCATTGAGACCATCCAAAGGGGAATCTAAAGTACCTGCGCCCCCTGCCCCCTCTCAAACGAAAGATCAGAATCGGGCACCAGCGTGAGTCTTACCCCCCCCCCCTTTGTATAAGCTACGCAAAAGTCCCAAATTCATACGGTCCCTACGCCTACTGTAGCTTGGACAAAGCCGTAGACGCCTGGGTTCAAAAAGAGAGGTTTGCATGGTGAGCTGGTGCCAGAAAGGGGAATAGAATGCACAAATATCCCCAAAATCAGGGCTATGTAAGTTCAAGTGGGCAAACACTCACAACAAATGTGTCCATGACCTATGTGACTGGCAAATTTGTCACCAAACCCATGTCTTATGTGGCCACACTACATTTGTACTGAATCAAATTAGGTACCAAATTAATACGGTCCCTACACCCGCTGTAGCTTGGACAAGGACGTAGCTTATACAGGGGGGGGGGGGTAAGGACAAAATGTCTGGATGCTACCCGCCCTGCGGATGCCCTGGGTACCCGTGTTGCACTGCAGCCTTTTGTGGGCAGCTGCAGCTTCCCGCCAGCAGCACAGAACGTCTGTTCCCAAGCCCATCTGAGCCCATATCTGGCCAATGGCAGCTGTTGTTGCGCCGACGTGCTGTTCCCCTTCCCTTGTAGTCACCCACCTTCAAGTGGTAGATGCTGTTGGTGCCCGAAGGTAGGCCATTTGGAGGGCTTTCCCTGTGCAGCTTCCTCCGCCTTCTCAATGTCGATGGGGACAAATGTGATGGCACGTGGCCCAACCGGTAATACAGCAGGAGCACCGGCCCTCACGCAAAAGGAAAAAAGACTGTGCCCCATGACTACTCCGTCCAACTTGAGTACCACTCCCTTTCAGTGAGCACAAAGGAAAATTTGCAGTGCAAAGCAGGAGGTGGACAACTGTCAAAAAACCGTCAGTTGGTCATCGGTTGGCCATCAACTGTCGGCGGTTGGCGGTTTGGCCAGCACTTGAGCACCCGCGGCAGGTCTGGACTTTCCAGAACAATGGAACAAACCAGACCTCGCCCCCAAAAGGAACAGGGGCGCACGAGTGCAGATGTGCAATCTATCCCAACCTCTTCGTCGAGGGGGGCGCTCTGGTTCAGACCCTTCGGGTGCTTCGGGCAGAAACAAGCGCTCTCCGAGCTCTCTCAGAGACCCCCGCCCCCGCCCCCCCCCCCACGTACTGCCCGCAGAGGGTCTGGGCAGGTGGGCCGGGCGCGGCATGTCCGTGTGACCCGACATGCCTGTGGGGTACGTAGACCTCGCCTCCTCCCTACACTTAGGCAGTCCCCGCCCTCATACCACAGTGGCATACGTCTGCCCCTCTGTACCAGTGCTGGCGATGGTGCAGCATCCTCAGACCAGTGCTGGCCACGGAAAAGCACAACAGCAGTACCCCCCCCTGCACAGCAGCAGTACTGCATCTCATTGGGATGCAAAGGAGTGGGCGCGGGGAGGCAGCCGGGGAGGGGGATTGGGGCCCGATGCAGTGCAACGGACCTGTTTTGTGTACGCTCTCTCGTGTTTCGGTATGAGCCCCTCGAAGGAAAGAGGTAGAGTGGCCCCCAGTCGGCCTTTGGCCTGCAGCATTGCAATGGACCGGCGCCAATGTGGAGCCTCCTCGGAACTCAACATCTGGTGATTGCCTGAAGATGAGATGCGTGTGTCGCAGGCCTGACCCTAAAGCGCTGTGTGTGTGCGGGGGGTGGGGTGCCAAGGCCGTCATTCGCTCATGCGCAAAGTGCGAGGCTCGACACTCCTACGATCTTACCACCGGCAGATAAGCATGTGTTCCGTGTTCCAAGGCTCTGCAGAGGCCACCCCTGCTGGGGTCTACGATCTCCATTTCGATAGCGTGCCGCACAGTGTGTGTGTGTGTGTGTGTGTGTGTGTGTGTGTGTGTGTGTGTGTGTGTGTGCGTGTGTGCGTGTGTGTGTGTGTGCTCTGTGCTATTAACGAGGGAGACCCATGTATGACTGCGTGCTGAGATTGGCTTGCCGAAGTGTACACCTGAGTGTGTACCTTATTGGTCTGCCTGATCTCTGCGGTCAAAAAGTCAGAACCTCTGCGCCGTCATACTTATGTGATTTCCGTGGAAGCTCTCCCGTGCTCTGCACCAAACAGAAGTCGGCTGACGTGCTCTGGCTCTCCCTCTCCCATCATCTCGCAGGGCCGCGGGGCGGGGGGGGAGGGGGGGCATGGTGACTTGGGTCTCCGTCGTTTTGGGGCGGGCGGTGTGGCCGGTATGTGCGGGGTGCGCGCATGTTCCATGTGTGTGCGTGCGGGGCTGCGGGCAGTGCGCAGCCGTTTAGCTGGTCGCGTGTCCGGCGCGGCTGGCCGCTTGCGCACCGGCGTGTGTACTTTGTGGTGCCCCCTGGCACAGCAGTTTCGGACTCCTCGTTGCATTCTGGTGCATCTGGCGCAGGCCGGCAGTCCATGCGGGCGGCACGTGACTGACAGGGGCAGCCTGTCCACATATCCTGGCCGGTGATGTCCGAGGGCACAGCACGCGTCCCCTGACTTGCGCAGACGCTTGCATGTGATGCACGGTGCGCGCTGGTGTGTACTGCATAGGTCAAGAGCCCGTGCGCATGTATGTGGTGCCAGTGCTGTCGCACATGCTTGCGGTGCCGGCGGCGCTGCGAAGTTGCGTTGCCTGGTTGTCTGATACGGCGCCTGCGGGTTTTTGCCCTGCCCAATGACGGGGAAGAAATTTGCGGCGAAGCCCCCCCCCCCCCCCTTTGGCGGTGTCCGAGGATGAGGGCATAAGCCCGGTGTTCAACGCTCCCATGAGGGCCCGCTGGGTCCGGGCCTCTTCCACTTCCGCTGGACTGCGCCTGTGTCTGTACACGTACGCGCGTGCCTTGTTCTGTCTGGAGTGTGCGCGCAATGCCCATGTTTCTTCGCAGTACTGACTGAGCTTAGCAATATGCCCCACCATGGCCGGTCTGGACACAAAATATGGGCGTCTGCTGAATCCGCTTTGCTGAGGCCCCCCAGCGGGACCAGAGAGTTCGCCCTGGTGATTACTTTAGCGGGGTGCAGGGCGCCCCACGTAACCAATTTCTGCATGGTGCATAACGCCAGCCTGAGAACTCTGGCGCGCTCTTGCAGCGGCAGTGCTGTCCCTCTGTATTTGGCCTGTGGTGCTGTAGGTAGGGTGCGCTGTGACGTTTCCTCGAAATCGAGCGCGAGCTCTATGAATGTGACTGTGCCTGGCTCGTCTGCCCAAACCAACTGGCGCGTCCAAGACAAGAGATCTGCTAAGAAGGGTAGCTCCCAAGGCCAGGTTTTGGATGTGGGCTTGGCGAGCGTCAGCGTGCCTAAATTTTCGGTGCGCGGGACCGGGCCTATCAGCTGCTGGTACGGATACCCTGTCTGCCTGACATGTCTGGCTGAGGGAAACAGCATGGGGGCCTGCTCATCCCGAATCTTGCGGGCCGCAAGAATGGCCACATACATGGCATGTATGGCCTGTAAAAATTCCAGGCTGGTGTTGCGCTCCTGCCTGTTGACAGGCAGTGGCATGTCGGGCGCGAGTCCACACGTGAGTAGGCAGGGGGGCCAGTGGGCAGTGCGTTCCAGTCCTGGAAACTGCTGAGCCAGGTGCTCGATATTGGGGGAGTGAGAGTCTCGGATGTTGTGCCATGCCTCACAGCTCCAGAAAATATGCTGCTCTGTCTCTGCGGCCTTACCGCAGAAGGGGCAGTCAGAGGTGGGCCGCAGGCCCCTTTGATGTGCGCGCAGCGCTGTCCAGACCCCCCCCGCAAGGATGGTGTGTAGCAAAGAGCGTTCGAGCTCTGACGTGAGAGAGAGTATGCATTGTGGGACCATACGCCTGTTAGTGGTGTAGTGCATGCCTGTGAACTGTCGAGGCCTGCGCTGAATAAGCTGGGCTATCAGCTGTGCCCTGAGCTGTTCCCGAACATGGTGCTTGACCTCCGCCTTGTCTCCCACGAGGTTCAGGGGCTGGGCGACGCCTGGCGCTGTCCATTCCCACCACCCTTGCGCTGGGGTCCAGCCCCAATTGTGCAGTGTCTACAGTGCCCTGCCGAAAGGTCCTGCCGATTGCGGTGAGGGGTGTTTCTCCCATATGGCCTGGGCCAAAACCAGCGATGGTCCCCGCGTGCGGCACAGTTTCGCCAGCCATACCGCGCGCTGATACGGGATGATCAGGGTGGGGGCGATCCTGTGCCCTGCACAGAGCAGGCAAAAAACGATTTCCTTGGCCCGCGCTGGGCGGGAGGGACCCCAAATGGTGGTAATGATTTTGGTCTCAAAGGAGCTTAGGCTTTTGGGCTGTAGCGGCACGATCTCCGCTGCATGGAGGCCTGTGGCCGTAATCATCGTAGAGACGACGGAACATCTCCGTTCAAAGTGTCCCTGGGCTCCGTGCACCCTGTCCAGCAGTTTGCCGGCACGCGCAATACGTTGCAAGATGAGTGGGCCCGAACTGGTATCCCCTGTCGTGCGCACCCCTGCCCCCGGTGACTTAAACTCTGTCGAAATTGGAAAGGGTTCCCGCCCCATCCGCAGTGGATCTTTGTCAGCAAGGCCGACTTGAAAGCTTACCGATTTCAACGGGTTCACTGCCTGCCCTGTGTCGGTCAGCCACTCCTCTGTGCGCTCCAGCAGTCGCTGCATGCGCGGTCGCGCCGTGCCCAATCCGTAGGTGTCATCTGTGTATCCTAGTGGTGTGATTATGAAGGACAGTGCTTCCGTGGGAGATCCCCCTGGTGGCATGCGGTTTGCTGACACCTGGATTGCTTGTGCTTGTGCGTCCATGACTCGCTTCCAAATGCTGGTCAGCAAGTTTATTAAAATCACGCTGAGGGGACAGCCCTGAAGAATGCCATTGGTGGCTTGGAAAAAACTGCACATACACGCCATAATTTTAAAACAGCGCATGAGCTGGGCGTACATTCCGGATAAAGCCCTGTGGACCCCTTCATCCATGCCCTCTTCTTTGGCGACCAGGAGAACCACCTGCTGTGAGATGAGGTCAAAACATTTGACGTAATCTAGCTCGAAACCCATGAGGGTCGTTTGCATGACATGGCATAACTCAATTAGCAGGGAGATCATGCCCGCTGCGTCTGTGGCCCCTCTTTTCTTTCTCAAACCAAAGGCTCCAATGGATCCAGGTTTCTTGCCATTTCATGCATTCCTCCAATCGAACCCCCGCCCATACTCGGTAAATCTGAGACAGGACAGACAGTGGTCTTTGCTGCATGGGGAGCATGCCTTCCCCTTTTGGAATAAGAGAAATGAAGCCACGGGCCAGGATTCTCGGCCACCGGCCAGTCTGTTCAATGACAGTGAGCAGTTCAGCGAGCTAGTTGAGCAGTACATCAGGTAGGCACAAGAGGTCGGCGACGCACCAGCCGTCTAGCCCTGTGGATGTGCGCAGCCCCATTTTCCTGAATCGTTTTGTGAGCCGCGCCCCTGTGAGTGGAGTGGTTTGCATCCGCTGCCCCCCCCCCCCCCCGAAAAAGGGCGCGTACTTGCGTAAGAAAATTTCTGGGTCCGGCTCGGGCTGGTCTACGTACTTACGCATGACCTTATCCCAGGCCTCATGCAGGATGTTGTCCATGGGATTGACATTGGAGGTGGGCTCCCCAGTGTCTGGGTCCTTCAGCATCAGCAGGGGCGCTGAGCTTTCATTCTTGATCCAGGCATATATGTCCCTGGGTGACTCTGACCAGGCTACGTTCATTTTCTTTTTCCACTTAGCGATGCGCTCAGTGGCCTCTCGCTTGGCCAGTTTGCGGCCTAATGACTGCAGCTTGTCATAATGCCGCATGGCATTAGTCAGGCTGGGGATGGGCCGTGGTACCTCGCCGAGGGGGTCTGGGGAGAGGTGATGCAAGTCTTGCAGTTCGAGATCGTCTCTGACTGCCTGTCCTAATTTCCTCATGCGTCTGCATGCTGCATTCCATGCCTGCATTACATCCACAGGGGTGTTGCACAGCAGCGTGCTCAGGGGCTTCTTGGCTGTTGCCCTGCAGTTTCCCCCCTCCCGCCTGGCCACTTTGCACCCCCAGCGGATGACGTCCCTGAGGCAGCCCATGGTTGCCTGTATTTTAGACAACAGCTTATCGCGGGGTCCCCCCTGACGTGTGGTGTGGGACGGGCCCATGGTGGTGTGTTTGAGCATGTGGTCGGTGCCCCGACCTCTGTCTGCCGTTTTGGGTGCACAAGGCAGTGCAGTCTGCGATTCTGAGCTCAGGTCCAGACAGCCCAGCGCCAGCCCCACCTCCTCTGCAACCCACATCCAGTGTGCCCAGAGATCGTCTGTGGACTGGCCTGTCTCCAGCATGCGCTGCCAGACTGCCTTGTGGGGGGCGATTAGCGCGTCGCATAATGCGATAGACTCCTCGTCCTCTCTCGGGGCGGGGTCAAACTTTTTAATTTTTCTCAACTTGACGACCTGCTGGCAGGGAGCCTGCAAATCCAGACTGTAGCACACTGCTGTGTGCCCCGGCAGCCCGTGGCCCTAGACTGCAGTCACCTGCGTAACGCAGCCGAAGTGTGTGGCACCGATAAACATAGTATCAATGCGCGCGTGTGTGGAGCCCTGTGTGTATTTGCTGACACATTCACTGCCCTGTAACTGCGCAAAGGCTGCGTCAGCATCCACCAGCCACCCATCCGCAAGCGCTGTCAGAGGGGCGTATGGCATCTTTCGGGGGTTGTCCAGGTCAAAATTGGTATCCGTGAGAATGATCTGTGGGATGTTCCCCAAAGCACTTGTATAGCACATGGCCAGCTCCCACAGCTCGGCGTTCAGCGCTGCCTTCCCTGCCACCCCGTAAATGACTTGCACGTTCATGTATGTGCCCCCCCCCCCCCCCTAGGCAGACCAGAATATGGACCCACCTGCTCGAGTGCCAGAGCTGTTCTTGCACCGGGTCTGTCTTATCTCGATCTGCCATGCGGGCCACCCAGCCCTTGCGGATGAGTAACCCTACGCCTCCCTGTGCTGCTCCCCATATCCCCCCTGTGGGCGATTCCAGCGGACAGCCCCAAAAACATTGCCATCCGTGCTGGGCCGCAGTGGCCTGTAAGCATCTCTGACCTGAGGCTGTTAGTCTCGTCTCTTGCAGGCCAACTATGTCAGCGCAATAATCAAAAATCGTGGTGTGGTGTGCGTGCAGTGAGGTGCAATTGGCGTTAATGACCTTTACCCCCGCCGTGTTGGTGGGGCCAGGGTTCGGGGAGATGTCCCCACACTGGAGGATTCTCAAAGCAGGTTCGGGTCCTCTGGATTGGCATCCGTGTCCATCTCGTCGGACTTGTCGTTCGCCTCCACTGCCGGCAGGGATGCCTTCTGTCCTACCCTCTGGTACACGGGAGGGGGGGTTTTTCGTACTATGCGCTGCCATTTCTTGTCTGGCATTCGGGAGTCGCCGGCTGGCACGACCTCGCCTTCCCACGTCGGCGGAACCCCTGTCAGTTCCACGTCGTACACTGGCCTCTCCAGACCGCTCTTCTGTAGGTGCCTGGTGTGCTTGACAGAGACCACATTGGCTCCAAAGACTTTGTCCGCTTCCCTTTGAGCCACCTGCTGGTCTCCTGACACGAGGCCGAACGACAGGCCATACCCCCGCACCCGGACGGTGGTTGTGGGAGCTTGGAATTTGATTCCCAGGAGACTCGCAATCTCTGCTCTCACTTGTTGTTGGACTGGGCCTCCCCAGACCCGGACTCCGACTCTGTCTGGCTTGTCCCCGGACAAGAGGCCAGCGAACCAGGGCTGTCCTGCCGGGGCTTGGTGCAGCTGGGCAATGGGTTTTGCCTCCAGCAGTTTCACCCAACACATGTGTGCCTGGAGCCCCTCGATCTTCACGTCTTTGCTCAGGAACAACCGGTACTCGACGCCCTCCCGTGCACTGCTTTGTTTGAGCACTTGCTGCACCAGTGGATACGGTAGTGCCATGGTGACTTCGAGCCATCCCCCGCGTTTCCTGACGACCATGGGGGGGGGGGGGGTTCGTGAGCGGTGGTTTGAGGAGAGGCGCAGTGGTCTCCCAGCATACTTCCTTTGCCCATTTCTGGGTCTTGACCTTGTTGGTGCTGTTGCCTCCTTCCCTCAGGGACTGGGGGTTCAACGAGCAAACCACTCGTACCGCCGTGTTGTCGCGTGGCAAGGGTATCGGCTCGCTGTCCTTCACTTCCTCGGAGTCCTGTGAACCCCTGCTCCACTGCACAAGCAGCAAATGGCCTTTCGGATAGATGTGCTCCCCCTTCTCCGCTGTGGTCCACTGCATGCGCTCCGTGACCACTGTGGAGTGCATTGAGCACCCCGCGATCAGCAGGCTGTCTCGTGACCGGCCCAGTGATGACAGGACATGAGAGACGGACGCGTCTTGGCGCGTAGCTTCCGTGGCCAGTAACGCCGCAGACATTGAGTGAATGCAGTCGTGAGATTCGAGAGCCTGAGTGGCTATCACATGCGCTTCGTGCACCGAGTGCCCCACGAGCAGGACATGTTTGAAATCTGCCGCGTCTTTGGTGGGCCAGTCTGCCACTTTCCTCCCTGCCTTGACTTGCTTTATGTGCTCTGTCTTGCGCTCCTCCTCAGAGTAATTTTCCAGAGGGAAGACCGAAGTACACTCGCGCTTCCGTAGCATTTTGCTCACTGCAGAGGCCACCGGTTGCACTGGGGCGCCTTGGGTCGGCAGTGCTTGCACCGCCACTGTGGATTTGACCGACACTTTCTTGGAGGCCAATGCCTCTGCGTAAGTCACTTTCCGAGTAGTAGATCCAGGAGAGGATTGCTGCTGCTGTGACTGCATACCTCCACCACGTTTGGCGGCGGCCAGTTCTTCCCGGAGCCCACGGATGGTCTCGTTCAGTTGCTGAATAGTTTTGAGCAGTTCGTCCTCTTTCGTTGACGACCGTGTGTTGTGCGCCTTGCGGGCCCCTGGCCTTGCGATGGCTGATGCCACTTCTTCCTTGATCAGGTCGCGAAGCGCCTGTAGTGAGCGTTGGTCTAAAGAAATCTTCGCCATGGTGATGTGGTTGTCCCCGGGGGGGGGGGGTATATGTTGACTGCGACCACAAGGGCCGCGGGGGGTCTGCCTGACAACGCGTCGGCGCGGGGATGAGCTTCCGAGTAGAGTTTTCGGTACTCCGGGGGGAGCAGTGGCAGTGTTACCACTTGCAGGCAAACAAAACAAAACACCTGTGTGTGTGTGTGTGTGTGCGTGTGTGTGTGTGTGTGTGTGTGTGTGTGTGTGTGTGCGTGTGTGTGTGTATGTGTGTGTGTGTGTGTGTGTGTGTGTGTGTGCGTGTGTGTGTGTGTGTGTCTGTGTGTGTGTGTGTATGTGTGTGTGTGTGTGTGTGTGTGTGTGTGCGTGCGTGCGTGTGTGTGTGTGTGCGTGTGTGTGTGTGTGTGTGTGTGTGTGTGTGTGTGCGTGTGTGTGTGTGTGTGTGTGTGGTGCATGGGTGTATGGGTGTATGTATTTGCGTGCGTACGTGTGTTTGCACGTATGCGTGCGTGCGTGTGTGCGTGTATGCGCATGCATGTGTGGTGTTTGAGAAATTTTGTCATGTGCTTTGCCCGCAACCGCTGGTTGATTGCCTGAATTGCACTCGTATAGCTTCCTCTGGACAACTTTGCGCGCGCGTGTGTGCGTGTGTGTGCACGTGTGTGCGCAAGCATGCGTTTGTGTGCACGCGCGGACGCGTTTGTATATGTGCATCCGTCCAGTTTAACGACCGGTCGCAACGGAAGAGACACAGCGCACATCACGAAACGTCAAAACCTCCCCTGGGCACACGCCCCGCGAGACTCGACCGCCTTTCGACTCCGGTGGGGCGCAGTCGTTTGCCCGTGTCTGGCGCTCAATTCCTCCTCCCGGTGCATCCCTTACCTTGCTTTGCGTGTGCTTGGCGATGCAAAGACGTCCAGCGGCTGCCCCGCCTTAAGCGCCTGCCACGCTCTGCACCTGACGTTCCTGAGCGACCTCGGGATTGTCGGGATGGCATAGCGCGGGGACCAGGGGCATACCAAGGATGAAGAGGCCGAACCGGGCTCTTGACAGAGCGACGCACATGCGATCCTCCCGTCGAATGAACTCTGTGAGGCGCTCAGTGCGCACCAGTGACAGAATGATGATGTCGGCTTCATCTCCCTGGAATCTGTAGCAGAGGAAGAAAAAGGAATGACAGATGGCGGTGGGGGTTGCAGTCAAACCATGTGTTGCTGCAAGTGTGTTGCTTTAATTTGGGACATGCTGTAGACTGTGCTACTGAGTTTTGTGTTTTGGTGTGTCGTGTCGTGATGTGATGTGATGTGTTGCATTGCGTTGTGTTGTGTTGTGTTGTGCTCTGCTGTGCTGTGTTGTGTTGCATTGTGTTGTGTTGTGTTGTGTTGTGTTGTGTTGCGTTGTGTTGCGTTGCGTTGTGTTGCGTCGTGTTGTGCTGTGTTGAACTTCGGGGCAAAGAGAAATGGCGACGTTAACCCCTGCCGTCTCTGGGAAAAGGGAGGGTCTGCATTGAAGGTGCATGGTGCCTTGAGGGTCTGTGTTGTAGGTTTTTGGGCTGGTTGGTTCATGTTCAACAATGGATTCCTACTTAATGGGTGTCGACTCGGACCAAAAAACAAACCCCAAAAGCGGTACAAGTTGTCTCCCACCGCTGTACTAAATGCACCAAATGCGGCCCAACCTTCGAAAGCGGACAGGGTCATAAGCCCCCCACACTGCTGCTACTTCTGAGATATGATGGTGGAAAATGCCATGTGGTCTGAATCTGTTTTTCAAAACAAATTTCCGACTGAAGAGCTGTAGACTTTGACCAAAGAGACCACCCGTCGGCGCCACCATTACTATGGGCCGACCCAGCCACCCTTTTAAGCTAGGTGGGCCCGCCGGGCAGGATGGGAAGGGAGAAGGGGAGGTGCGTATGGAAACCGAGGGGTCGCCCCGCCCCCCGTGGGTGTGTGGTGTTGCAGTCCATTTCGTTGTGTTTCGTTGTGTCGTGTCGTGGTGTATTGTGTTCTGCTGCGTCGTGTCGTGTCATGTCGTGTCATGTTGTGTTGTGTTGTGTTGTGTTGTGTTGTGTTGTGTTGTGTTGTGTTGTGTTGTGTTGTGTTGCGTTGTGTTGTGTTGTGTGGTGTGGTGTGGTGTTGTGTTGTGCTGTGTTGCGTTGCGTTGTGTTGTGCTGTGCTGTGTTGTGTTGTGTTGTGTTGTGCCGAAGGCAACCAGAAGGCAATGGCCGGGATGTCTACCCACGGGTACAGGTAAACGGGCGGGGCTGTGTGTGTGGCGTGCGCGCTGTGTGTAAGTGTGTTGTTGCATAGCCGGACCAGTGCACTCTCGCACTTGGCCGGCACTGCTCTGCCGACGCCTGTGCGCAGTCATACAGGGTCTCATTGGTCCACTGCACCCTGCGTGCCGCGCTGCACCATCAGTGCTTTCTGTGTGGTGCCGCACTGCTTGGTGCTGTGCACTGCACTGCACTGCACTGTGTGTGCCCTGCTGCACGGTTGTTGTGGGCAGAGGGCAGTGGGCAGTGTAACGCACTGCCACGCCGCCTGGAGGCTGTGGGCAGTGGAACTCCTGCTTCGCACTGCCGCATTGCCTGGGGGCAGTGGGCAGTGGAACTCCCGCCATACACTGCCTCTCTGCCTTGGGGCAGTGGGCCGGGCAACTCCTGCCCTCTTGTGTTGTGTTGTGTTGTGTTGTGTTGTGTTGTGGTGTGGTGTGTTGTGTTGTGTTGTGTTGTGTTGTGTTGTGTTGTGGTGTGGTGTGTTGTGTTGCGTTGTGTTGTGCTGTGTTGCGTTGTGTTGTGTTGTGTCCTGGCGTTTTTTGCCTTGTGCCTTGTGTTGCCGTCGCGTCGTGCTGCATTGTGTCATCTGTTGTGCGACACTAGCGATGACAGACGACCTGGTTCTTGGAACTCGCCCCTGCCCGTGCCCCCGCAGCCATGCGCTCACAAACCCAGAGCTCAGACCTGTCCACCGTTTGAATGGAGACACTGCCTTCGAGGACCCGAAAGCGCTTGCGCAGTTCCATGCACTGCCCTTTGTAGGGCGTCAAGATGGTGATGGACTGAGGCCGCACCCCGCGGCACAAGAAGTAGCACGTCCACTGCCAGGCCTGGCGCACTTCGAAGAGGTTCATCACACTCATCCCTGAACACAGGCACAACGCAGAGCGAGTGCAAGGGTTCAATAGGCGGCGACTGGGGCTCCCAGACAAATGCGCGCGCGCGCGTGTGTGTGTGTGTGTGTGTGAGGGGGGAGGGGCATAGAGCTCCGTGGCCAGATCGTCTGCCAGAATCCACCACACCCCCTCCTCCCCTGCCCCGAAAAGGGACTCCGGTGACCGGGACCCCCTTAATGCCCCGTGCAATGGCCCCAAACTTCAGAAACGGTAAAAACGGTCCCTTTGGACTCAGTGCGACGAGGGACGGAGAAACCATCTGTGAAAGCGACACAGTGACTGATCGATGGTCCTGGTTACTCAAGACCCCAGCCCAGACACCCCTGCGTCTCACTTTTTGGGGCGGTTGCCGGTTATCAGATGGCGGTTGGTGGTGAATCGGACGGTGCACAACGTGTTGGGCTGAGGGGAGGGGAGGGGAGGGGAGGGGAGGGTACCAAAGTCATAAAAAAAAATGAAGTGGAGGGTTCCGAAAGACCCCCGTGCCGTGGCCCCCACTTACGCAGCCAACGCGTTCGCCTCCACCCGCGCCCTCACACGTGTGTGTGCGATCTCCGCATTCATGAAGGAGTCTCGCAGAGTCAAGTGGGACACAAAGAGAAATTTGAGGCAGGCCGAAGGGGATTCAAAAGCAGCCAACCTGGCTGGAGAGCAATAGCCCCCTGGCTCACCCTCGTCATGTTTTCCGACACACGTGCGCCATGCACGTGCGTATGCGTTTGTCATTGCACGTACCCCATGGTCACCACACAGCATGCGTGCATACCATGCCGTGCTGCCACACGCACGGCCGCCCTCTTCTGGATGCGGAAATGGCAAGGGTCGCAAACGACACCCAAATGACTCCCGAATGACCCCTTGACCCAACCAAAACCTCCTCCAGTCATGTCGTATTCCTCTCAGCCTGCGAAAGCGGTCGTGGCGTCCGGAACGTTTCCGAAAGATATGAAACAAAAAAAAAGAAACCGTCGTTTCATGAAAAAGAAAAATCTTCATCTTTTGAATGAAATTCCAAACAAAAAAGATTTTTGGTGCGTTTCCTTTCCATCAAACTGGGTCATGCAACCCACGGACGTGTGGCAGCTTCAAAGGCTTACAGGATGGGTACTGCCTCTGGTCTGCAATGCCGGAATCCCTTGATTAGGCCAAATACCCGGTCCCGTACCTGCCCTCCGCAGCCCCCGCGACCGTTGCAGACCACAACCTGTGGAAAGCTGTGCTATGGCATTGCAAGGGCACACGCAGCACATACAACAGATGCCCGTCAGACCATAGGTACCTTTCTGCCAACAACATCCCTGGCTACAGGTCACCGATGAGTGCGCACAGTTCGGCTGGTGACGTGAAATGGGGTGGATATGCCCGGGTTGCGGGGGAGAGGGGGCACCAGCCTCTTGTCCACTGGGAATTGAGGATTCCTCTACCCCATCGATGACTTCTGTAGGCCATTGGGGACTGCTTCACACCATTGAGCATTCCTCTATGCCACGGAGGCTTGCTCTACGTCGTTGAGGAATACTGAGCCATTGAGGATTTCTACGGGCCCTTGAGGAATCTTTTGGGCCACTGTGGATTGCTCTCGGGTCCTAAGGATTCCTCTAGGCCATTGGTTTTTCTGGGTCGCAGTGAACCAAACCAGGCAGCGATTGATTGGAAGGGCACAAGGGAATCAGCGTATCGGGGGACATGGGCAGTGCGGCTCTGAGGGATGTTACAGACAAGAGTACGTGGTACTGATGGTACGCTGCGCGTTCGCGCAAAGCAGGTCGCAGTGGCTTGGACAGGCCCTCGACAAAGGACTGGGGGGTGCGCAGCCGAGAAACACGCACGAGGTCATCATGCGTCGCCTGGTCGTACCAATGGGGACACAAGGCACAGGAGGCAACAAAACAACAACAGACCAGTGCTCAGGCTGGAAACGCCAGCAACGAGCAGACCCGACCACCATGACCGCCGATGCCGATGGGCTGGCCTGCTCAGTGGAAGCACCGCCATGGACCGCACCGCAAAGCACAGATTTATGTCGCTGCCCCTCCCCTCCCACCCCCCGACCCTATGGGACCTCACCCCGAAAAAAAAACCGCACAACTGCCCTGGAATACCTATGGAACTTGGCTCTTCCGGCTGCGTGTGGGTCACAAAATATATGTAGTCAGTCACTCCAGGAACAGTGCTGCACGTCGTGTCATCCTTCAGGAGCATAGACCTGCGGACACCGAATAGTACTGTCGCTGTCATTGCGTTGCACGGAGGCAGTGGGGGTGGACTGTGCGCAGCCACTTTGCTGCGGCACTGGGTGAAGGCGAAGGGAACGCTTCCTGCTCGCCGCGGGCGCGCCGCCGGGAAAGGGTAATTAGCTTTAGTGTACACTGTCCAAGCAATATACACCGGAACAAAAAAATTCCGGTGAGTAGTTGGGTTCGGACAACAAAGAGTCTGGAGAGCATGAGGTCAAGCTCGACCCGGAGTCAGAATCGGTGGTGGAGTTGGAGTTGGAGTCGGAGTTGGAGTCAAATGTGGACGAGTCGTCGTCAGGTACAAGACTTCGTCCCAAACATCTCCTTTGAAAAATGACCCCATGGACCATACGGCTTGTACTTGACGTTCCGCTTGTTGGTAAACTGCTGGATGTGAACCACAGCATGGACCATCCAATGGAGTCGTAGGATGCGCTCCTCCCGGTTTATCCCCAACTTGGTGCACGGCTCGCAGCACACAGCCCAAGTGTACCATCCCACGGTGCCATTCTTGTTGCGCGCATCGTTATTGATCCACGCTATAGCTTCTCGTACTTGGTCCGGAGTTGGGGTGAAAGAGATGTTGCGTGCCGCGGCCCTTTCCCGAAGTTGCTTTTGGCGCCACTCGGGCTCGTCGGAGGATTAGCCACTCATGTGTGTTGAAGAGTGCTGGGGGGGAAACCGGTAATGGACCAACAAGAAGGGGAGGGAAATCGTGAATTGTAAGAATCGTGCATTCAACCACCTCACCAACCATACCGTGCCTACCACCGTCGCTCTGCGGCGAATGCTTTCCCGGGTGCCTACTCCCATCGCTCTGCGGCGACTGCATTGGTATTGGTTTGGGTTTGGGCACACATGGGTTTGGGTTTGGGAGCAGTGATGGCGGGATGATTTTATTTGACTTTTTGCAAGGGGAACCGCCCCTTAACAAGCCGCACGAAAAGCCTCTCTTAAGCAATAACCTGCCGGGGATGTCCACTTGCCGAGGGGAGGGGGTGGGGGCGGGTAAATCCGGGGGCGTCGGGAGTCATGGCGCCCCAGAGGACGTTCTAGATAACTCCAGCAACCAGGGGTGTCCTTAACGGAAAAAAAAGAAAAAGTGTTCCGGTTTCCCAAAAAAGCCTGCGGGCACTCCATGTGCTCAACCATGGTTGGTGGCAGTTGGCGGTTGGCGGTTGGCGGTTGGCAGTTGGCAACTGGCGGTTGGTGGCGGTTGGTGGGGGTTGGCAGCGGTTGGTGGCTGGCGGTTGGTGGTTGGAGGCGGTTGGCAGTTGTTGGCAGTTGGCGGTGGGTCGCCGCTGGCGGTTGGCGGCGGTTGGTGGTTGGCGGTTGGTGGCGGTTGGTGGTTGGCGGTTGGTGGCGGTTGGCATGTGATGGGAGTTGGCGGTTGGCGGTTGGTGGTCCCTTGGGGCTGTCCTTAAGGGCTGTCCTTAGCAAAAAAAAAAAATCTCGTCCCTTAAGGACGCCCCTGCTAGCAACGTGCCCCAATATAGCGGGCCAGGCCAAGGGCTCGGGTTTGCGCAAGCGCTTGGGCGGGTGGAGCGGGCACCCGGCCTCCTGTTTGCATCGTGACACGGCATGGGGTAGGCTGTGGTATGCGGCCCCGACAATTGTCAAGGCGTATGGGCCCGTCATCCTCCGTCGCAATGTGCACGACTTTGAGGCTGATGTCACGAGGCGGCACTTCTTCCCTTCCCATTGTTGCAATGCGTATGGCAGTGGCACCCAGGCACCAGCTTGCGTCCAGGTGACATGGGCGGTGTGGGTTGAGGACTGGCTTGAGGAGTTGGGGATGGGGACGGGGACGGAACGACTGTCGAGAGCTAGTGAGAGTGGACATGATGTGGGGCAAGAGCTGGTGGGGGAGGGGTGTGTGTGCCATCAAGGCTGAGGGGGTACGCCGGGGGGTACTTCCGGGTGAACGTACGGTGTTCGCCTGTTGAGGAGGGACTCCCCCGCGCGTGGATGGGGGTGTGTGTGTCCCCCCATTGGGTTGGGGGGTGAAGGGGTTGGGTTCAAAAAACTGCGAAAAATGGGGGGCGAGGGGGGGCGCTCGGCCAACAACTGGCGGAAGTTATTTCGCTACGTGAGAGTGGGATTGTTGTTCCTCACAAAAGCTGCTTCTGCCCCTTGGCGTCCCTCCCACGCCGGCGCATTGTGGGGCGGGGGGGGGGGGGCGTTGTTGCATAAAGACGGGTTGTGGTACACCCGGTGGCCAGTGCGGTGTGGGTTGAGTGATCGAGGTGGTTTGTGTGTGTTGGGGGGGGGTGTGCCATCAAGGCTGAGTGGGTATGCCGGTTGGTACCTCCGGGGGTGCGTATGTGTGGGCCTTTTGGAGAGGGAACCATCCTCCACGCGTTGTGTGGGAAGGGGGTGGGGGGCATCGTTGGGTGCCGGTCGAATGCTCGTCTCAATGCCATGCCCGAGACCGGTCGGCAGCCGTAGTCCTCAGGCCCCCTGGCGTACCTGGTCCCCACCGACTCTGCCGTGTGCAGCACATCGTAGATCGGGGCCACCAGAGCACAAATGTCAGGGTGCATCCGCCGCTGCGTGTCCAGTTTGGCGCAGGGCACGCCGTTGTTGTTCATGCGCTCGAAAAGACTGAGGCTGACGCCGCACGTCTTTTCCAGTTTGTAGTTGTTGATGATGGGCCTGAGCTGCTTGTGGTCGCCTGAAGAAGAGGGGGCCCGGAAGTTGTGCCAGCTCGCCCCTCAACAGACCCTCCGCCTGTGGCACGTCCTCTGAGCGTGCTTTCCTTTGCATTCCTGTTCACCGCTTTGGCGAGGGGGTGGGTGAATCACCAAAGGAGGAGTGGCAGTTTACCGATTTGAGTTTCCGGTTTGACGCACGTTTGTGTGTGTTGGGGAGCTGTCTCCGGGTTGTGTAGTTGTGTGGTAGTGTGCCGAAGGCGCTGTTACCAAAAGGCGATGGCTGGGATGTCGTACCAATGGGAACTGGTCCCTGATACCGAACCCGATACGAAGGCTCAAATCCTGGTGCCAGGTCCACACTGCCGGGGGCAGTGGGCCTAACCCTAACCCTAACCTGGGAGTTTATGGTTGTGTGGTTGTGTGGTTGTGTGTGCTTTGCCTGAGCGGGGTGGGGTTGGGGGGGCGGTCTGAGGGTGCGGAGTCTGAGTCCCAAGAAATGGCCTGAAAAACATTATTCCCTACCGTAAAATTTTTCTTTGCCCCCACTGCAAAACCTTTTGGATGGGAAGGGGGGGGGCGGGTTGGAGGGGGGGGGGGGCGCCGGAATGAAAATCAAAGCAAAGCCCTGGGGGCAGCCATACCCAACAGGACAAGCTGCTGGACTTTGGCGGTCAAGGAGCTGACGATTTGGGACTCCAGCATCTCGGCGGCCTCCTCAATGAACATCACGGAAGGCTGTAGCTGCTGCAGGACCTGCACATTGTCAACACAGCCTGTGCCCTGTTGCAGGGCGGCGTCTGGGGCATTCACAGACTCACTGTTGCCTCACAAATGGTCCGAGCAAAACACTCGCCTTCCAGGCCCCACGTCCACACTGTATGTCCTTGACGCGCATCTGTCAAACCAGCGCTTTACAACGCGTCGAGCTGTTGTAATGTCACGGATACCCCGGCTCAGTGGTCTAGACCGGGGTGGTCCGCACCATCTTAGTGCCCGGAGGGGGCCTGGAGGGGGGAGGAGGGGGTGGCCCCGGCAAAAAGGGGAGGGGAGGGGCGTCACTCCACAGCTCATCCACCGAGTCGTGGGAGTGGATGCCTCAGCCTTATGAACCCACGCCAGCAACGCTTTTGTGTCCTCATCCAAAATCTGCAACAATGGCGGTAGTGCCAAAGAAGGATGGGCCTCCCTCTAGTGCACATCCATGGCTACATGGCCCCTGCCGTCTCGGGCTGGGGAAGCGGTAGCCCAAAAGGTCTCGCCAAGTGGCACTATGTTGGGCCCAGAGGGCCCTTCGGGGGGGGGGGGGGGGGGTAGGGTCCTTGGTTTGGCTGAGCCGGGCTTCCCGTGTTGTAATTTAAGGCGCTTCACGCCCCATCCTCAATATTGTCTCTTCGCGTCTACAACATGTGCACGCCTTTGTACACCACCAATGCACAGTGCCTACGGACTGTACTCGGGCAAACGTACATGTGCGCAGTGTCTGCAAACTGTGATAATCTACCAAACCCATGCGTACGTTGAAGGGGATGGAACAGCAACACAATAATGGGGGTACCGTGCTACCGCAGTTGGTGGCGGCCGGCCAGAGGGCAAATCTTTGGGTCTGCGGTTTGGTTTGTCCACGAAGGAAGCCAAGCGAGACCCGTCGACACGTACTTCTGCATCGCAGCCACGGCGATTGCAAGGGAAAGGCAAGGGATGCCCAGCAAAGCAACAGGAGGCAGCAAAACCACGAACGGATGGAACCGATGTGGACTGTTGACATGCCCCCACCCCTTCACCCCCGGGCCACCTCAGGACAGACACCTATCGACTGGCAGATTTCCGTGTACCGCAACGTGTGTAACCCCGAAATCCTGAGGCTCCAAAAAGCCACAGGAAAGAGGTTGCCCCCAGACGCTCCGTAAAGGACTGTACGACTGGAGGTGTACGGGGTGTGTGATGGGAGTGTAACGGGAGTGCCCTGCGGGTGTGATCGATGTGTAACGGGAATGTGACGGCGGGAGCGCAGCCGTTTGCGAACGCGAAGAGGTTGATCGGCCCACAAGTCGTGGTACACACTGACCAACAATCCGCAGACGCTGGCAGGGGGCAGGGGGGGGGGCGCAGCGGCGGTCTGGGCCTCAAATGGTCAGGTTGCAGTGTCCGCATTTGGCTCTGGCTGCGCCTGCCCCACAGCTGTCATCGCCATCTGTCCAATCTGCCAATGTTCGGCGGAGCCTCAGCTCGAGGTCTGTTCAGCAGTTCATTCCTCGTCCCTGTGTCCGCTCGCTGCATTCGCTTCCTGGGCTCTACAGGGTTATGCGTGCATCCAGGTCAATGGTCACTCCCTTCCCGTGGTGCTGCTGTAGCTGGCCCCATTCGGCCACACTAGGTCGGGCTTTGCTGGGGCCTTAGGTTGAAAAACCCAGTGGGTACAGGATCGGTTAAGGTCAAAGACATTCAACATTCAACACTCAGGGGGTAAGGCATCGTGACCCTTCAGTGCTGCATGACATCGTTGAAGCCGTGGAGGGGGAGCCCGGCGCGGATGCATCCGAGTGGGGCTCCTGTGACGAAGTCTCATAGTTCAGTTCCTTCCGGGGGGACAGGGGTTCTTCGCCCTCCATTGCCACCAGCTCCAACGATGCTAGCAGCTGCAGGGACACTCGGGGGGACATGGGTGACAGGGATTGTGGCGTGTGGAACGTGGTTCTCGCTGGTCCCACACGGTAGGGCGTGCTCGTTCGCCGGCT